>JAMPIV010017698.1:0-104072 GCA_024509875.1 Oreohelix idahoensis | reverse complement strand
TGTGAAACCAGGATTGCTGCTGCTTGATGCTATTTATCATGGACTATACCCCAAATGCTGTTATTAAATGTAATCCACTCATGATGCAATCTTGGGATACAGTTTATCATTACCAGTTGTTTCAACGTTCAAGTTATGGTGTTGGTTTTAAACGCATACCGATACATGAACATTCGCATTAACAAATACCCAGTACCAAGAACGGTATGCACAATCAACCGAGCCAATTTTACTAATCAACACCACCATCTCAATACTTGTTTATAACAGTCTCCATCATTGAAAACCAGTATGCTAATTTCACGTTCAGTGTTAGGAAGAGCAACCTTACTTGTGTGGTAAAAATGTAGTGCTACAGCGATGTCCCTTATCAACCACTCTGTTTGTAACTGTCATAGACTGGGTAATACATCAGACAATAGTGGATGTCCCTAGAGGAATAGGATGGACACCATTCTCTACAATGGAGGATCTAGAATAAGCAGATGATTTATTATTCGCACTCTCACATCAACACATCCAAGAACAAACAGGTAAACTGAATAAACATAGCTAACAGGTGGGATTAAACATTAATCTCAAGAAGACTGAAGTTGTGACAGTCAGTATAAGAAACCTGCACCCATTAAATAAGGGACCACAAGATAGAACATACAAACACATTTACATACTGAGGAATACCAGATGGCAGAACATGCAAAGATATCAGTGGCCAAATGAACAAGGCCAGAATATCCTTCACCAATTAAAACAACATCTGGAAATCTTCACAGTCAGCTGTGTAATTTCTGTACTTCTGTACAGTGCAGAATGCTGGAGAGTAAAAGAAAAGGAAACATCCAAACTGTCATCTTTCCATACAGCCTTGCCTGAGGAAAATTCTTTAAATTTTCTAGCCGAACCATCACCAACAAGGAACTGTTTACTCGGAGCCACCAAGACAAGCACACCATCATAGCGGATAGATGCTGGAATTGCATTTACCACATCATCAGAAGAGACTCTAACACCATCACCAGAACTGCCATCTATAGGTGTAATTTCTGTACTTCTGTACAGTGCAGAATGCTGGAGAGTAACAGAGAAGGAAACATCCAAACTGTCATCTTTCCATACATTCTTTAAATTTTCTAGCCGAACACCATCACCAACCAGGAACTGTTTACTCAGAGCCACCAAGACAAGCACACCATCATAGTGGATAGATGTTGGAATTGGGTTTACCACATCAACAGAAGAGACTCTGACACCATCATGAAAGTGAAAGCAAGACCAGCTAAAAGTAACCTGGTGGAGAACAGTGAAGGCAGAGATGCTAAGCATGAACAGAGCTGGGGCACCATATGAAGGATGGCTGCTGATTGAGCAAAGTGGAGACAATTTTCTGCTACCCTATGAGACACCGCTAAGTGTGATGGTTGGTCAGTGACTAAGGACCAAAGAAGAAGAAGAATAAAAAAAACAGTCACGGATAGCACAACAAGAGACACACACAAAAGCACAAAAAAGAGCTACTTTAGAGACTTTTGAAAGCTACTTTAATACTGCAATATGTATATATACAGATGACTTTGCCTTCAAGACTACCATAAATGCATTTCTTGAAGCTTACGTGAAGTACACAAATTGCGTAACACAAGAACTACGTGAACTATCTGGAGAATTCAGTACTAATCACCAAGCAGAAACTACAGCAATAAACACAACCCCCCAGCAATACTCAGCTAATTTTAAAAAAAAAAATCCTTTAAGATCTCAGATTTCATAATTGTGATAAAATGCTCCGTTTTAACCCCCCCCCCCCCCCCCAAATATAATCATATTACAGCATTTGAATTTTTTTCCACTAAGCCAAGATAAAATTTAGCACCCTTCCTGACACCAGTACCCCACCCGCTTGATACTAGAAACAGTCTACTATTAGCGCTGGATTTGAATGTATAAACACTCAGCGTAAGAGTCCCCTTCACCAAAACACATACACAGCCAATTTTCCTGTCTCTAGTATTTTCTGACGAAATCTGAAAAGCGTGCCAAAACCAACATGTTAACGCGTTGCTTAGAAAAAAGGGGTGGTTTAAAGTGACAAAACCAAGGCTTACTTGTTACTTGGCAAATGAAACGACTAACCCAGTGTATGCAGGGGAAGAAAAGGAAAAAGATAAACTTAGATAAATAATTCTTCCCAAATAAAGAAGAGCACAAAAATAAAAGGGATTTTGACCCATTACGAAAAATGATTGTTTATTGAAACACCCTATTATTTCTTTATAATAAATTATCTTGCCTTATAGAAAAGTATTGTAGTTGGAATAAATATAGAGAAAAATTTACAAAGATGAAAACGAAGATAAATACGTATATGAAACCATAATAGCCAGATAAAGGACAGTGGTCCGGTTACTAATCACTTTTCACATTTAAAAATGCACAAGTAATAATAGAGATATGGCAGAAATAAGAAATTGAGACAGGCAGACAGACACACTGATGAGACTGCTCAGTTTTGAAAATCTTTGCCCAAAAAAAAGTCAAATTCGTTTGACTTGATTTGATTGGGTGAGGCTAGTTAGGAAAGGGGAGGTAAAACTGAAGATTTGCTAGCCAAAGCGAAACATATTTCTATACAGTACGATTAAAATCAGACTGCCCAACGCATTGATAAACACCCAAAAAATGTTTGGGGGTTTTCAAAAAAAGAGTCTCCACTTTTTGGACCCGTTTGTTCCATTGGCTAGTTAGATTGATAATAGGAAAGAATACAAGGCAAATAATGCCAAATTATAAATTCGTAAACAGCAGTGCCAAGATGAGGAGCAGGGAGAGCGCTTTGCTGAATTGTTTTGACCCTGCTGGGACGACTGCAGACTAAAAGTGTGCCATATTTTTCTGCTAGTCCATACTGTGTGTATTGATGTGTGTACCATAATTTCATTGATTGCGGTTAAGAGAAATGAAATGATTTTTTTATTACTATTCTTATTAATGTGTAGAGAGGCTAAACCCCAGATAGGGTACCCACAAAATTTGGTGTTGTGCGACCATTGCTATTGTGGAAGCTAATGATCATCCCAAAGGAGCACATGCATGCTAAGCAGACTATTGAAGCAGAAAAAACTACTAATGTAAATGGGCTGTTTGAATATTGCCATGCATAACAAAATATTTTGACTATAAGACCAGAAAGCTACTGGCAGTTTTCTCTACAGGCACACAGTGTGTCCAATAAACTCTTGGAGATTTAAATAGGAAGTCATACTACAAGTTTAGTAACACATCATTTGAAAGAAAAAAGAAAAGAGAGTGTATCCCAGCTGATGATATAAAAGATAACTAAAGTCTAAAGAGACAGAGGCGTTCAGAAGCCATGTGGAAAGGGCAGATTACCTACTGATTGAGACGATGTCACAATACAACTTAGGAAATGTAGCTCATGGATTAGCGCACTTTCTGCTGATCAATTTGAATGTTTAACGATGTTTGTTTGTTAGGTGTGGAGATTATGTGTATATGAAGTGTAATTTAGGGAGGGCCATTGTTCATTGTTGCAGGGTTGCATCAACTAGTAAACCAGTGAGACAAAACCTGGAGCTGCATGTGTACGCAGGCAAACTAACCTGTTGCCTGGTATTGTGACCCATAAGTAAAATTGCCATAGCTGATCTCCAGCTGAGAGTCTTGTGGACCCAGAAATGTGTCATATTTACAGGTCAGAACACCTATCTTGCCTCTGATTGAAAGATAAGCCCATTCTTTTTTTGAGGGCTAAATTGGGGGTTCTTCTTCTTCCTCGTTTGGTTGCCTGAAAAGGACAGTGGTTGCGTGGTTTTTCGACTGTGTCTGTTTATGCCTAAAGCTGTGAGTATATATGGCTCCTTTTCAGTCCACAATCCGACGTTCATGAACGGTTTATTTTTTGTTGTGAGGAACCCTCACGGTTTGCCTTCCGCTTGTGATCCACACTCGCTCAGCCAGACTGCACTACTGCAGACTGTTTCACCTATGACCACCACGTTGGCGAGGTGGAGAGTGCGTAGAGTGCGGTCTGACATTTCCAGGGTCTGGTTCGTATTGGGATCTCTGACGCAGGCTGTCAACTATGGAGTAGTCGCTGACTGCGTTATCTCTAACTCGGTGCTGCAATCTTTGGGTCCCTGATGGGCTATTGATTTCAATATAGATTGTAACCTACCACACTGTAATTATAACTTCATGTGACTTGATGAAAAGAACAGTTCTTTACCATACTAACGTGAATCATTTTATTTTTAATACATTGTTAATAACAATATCCAGGTGAGAACAAGTATAGAAATAGCATTATCATATTATCATTTATCGACCCTGGACAAGATGTACCATCATCAACTGTATTTTCTTTGTAACATACTACTCACATTTATTTTAGACATAGTTAGGACCTTCTGATATCTAAACATTTGAGAGTCAGGTAAATTAAAATTGTAACAATATTCTTTACACTTTAACCATATTGTCCGATACGACTCGCCACTCTGAGTTTATTAGATTGAGTTACAGTGGTGTGTTAAGTTGTTATTATACATCGAACACATGCTGATACATTTACCTAGACACGTAGCCATATCAAAATTAATTAGTATCTCATAAAGTATTTTGGCAGAGTGGAGATCATACTCGGGTTAGGTATGCCTGTAAAATTAGGTACCGTACTGAGAATACTCATCTTTTCAACATTTTTTAGACAACCCCCTCAGGGACTTACATAGCTTGACCAGGGACTGTAGACAATTAATAAATAATTAGCATAATTACCATCTAAAACCCACCACCTATGACTGTTTGGGGTCCTGTCCGGGATATTTAAATTTATTTCGTAACATCAAGACCGTAGGGTCATCCCATTGTATCAAAATTTATTATTCAGTGTGGAGAATGGTAATGAGTATGTCATAGCCCCGTAATTCGGAGTTAGTTTAACAAGGATTGTTAAGTTAATACAGTTTGAGATTATTTAGAAATTTTAGGTTCAGAAACTTAGTGGCACTGAGACTTGGCAAAGTTCAGATCGACTGAGCTTGTCCAGTCGGCAAAAGAGAATGGGAATGGCTCGGGCAAGTTCTGGTTCAGTATGTTAACCATCAGATTGTGACCAAATATTGAGAGATGGGAAGATAAGAGGGTTTAGTAGAGGTGAAAAAGTCCTTCAATTAGAAGATGCTAGGGAGGCTTAGGAAATTTCAGCAAGAGGCCTGAGAGGGAGGCTGATGAATTAAAAAGGGGTTTTACAGCTAGAAGAAAAGACGGTTAGCCGTAGGCTGAGAAATTGAAGTATAAGAAACGATAAACACAAAGGGAAGCAGAAGAAAAGACAGGCGGCAAGGGCAATGGGGCAGCTACGACCTAAGAGAGTTCGTTTCTTTGCCAAGGCCGATGCTCCAGAAAGAAATAGTAACAAGCCCCTCTACCCTCTGATGCTACTGCACGTCAGGGGTATTGCCTCCATTCGTCAGCCATGGGGTTTCATTTAGAACTCTTTGTAGAAAAAGAGGAAGTCATTGAGTCCTTCCTCATTTTTAGATTTGAAAGACTAGATACAAAATTATGGTTTGGACGAGGCAAAAATGGAGTTTCTAATAGTTATCCCAAGGTCTTTGGGGAACATCCCCCCCCCCCCCGTGTTCTCAAAACTGAGTAGAGACGATCAGGAAGACAATGACATTTTAAAACAAGCTCTCCTAGTTAGATATGAGAAAAATAGTGAATTTTACAGAAAGAAATTTAGAAATGCTAAACTACTTTCCGGGGAGACCTTCCACAAGTTCTCTGCACGACTAGAGACTTACTTGGAGAAATGGACTGATCTGTGGAAAACCCAAGATTTAAAGGAAATGATTATGATGGAGCAGTTAAGAGAGTCCATGACTCCAGACCTGAGAAAATTTCTCACGGAACAAGGTGCAGAGAGGCTGGGGGAGATTCTTACTGTGGCTGAGAGGTATCAGGCAGCCCAGTCAGAAGTAGCTGTTATTAGGAAGAAACAGCCGGTTGGTGATAGAACCCCACAAGACCTCGATGAGCATTATAATAATACTAAGGATCAAAACCCAAGAGGTAAACAAACTTATGACAGGTCAAGATTTGACCCTAGAGATAGAAACCCCCAATTCAATGAAAAGAAGACCCTAACAGATCCCAGAAGGAAAAATAGTGTAAAATATGTAGGATGCAAAATCATAATACAATTGAATGTGGTAGGAAAGTTCCTCCATATCACGCTGCATGCATGATAACAGTGGGAAACAAGGGAAAGAAGGAACTGTCTACAGGGCAGCATGAACTTCCTCATCCCCCCATCTGTGAAGAAGTAAAGTGTAATGGCAATAAGGTGATGTACCTTTACGATTCAGGATTGGAATATGACTAAGTTGTGAGTGCAACCCTGGTGCACCCTGACCAGTATACCACAGATAAAGTGGAAATACAAGGGGCACTAAAGGATACAGCCACCATGACACTATTGTAGCCAGGATAAATGTCAAAACTAGGTACGTGGAAGGAGTGATAAGAGCAGCAGTGTGCAACGACCCTAATTACCCGCTGGTGTTAGGAAAAAGGTATGTGTTTCTAGGGAGCCCTATAAAACCTGTGATCATGGCCACGCTCCAGGTCAGGTCGACCTCTAACAAGGAGGAGGAACCACCACTAAATATTCATCTTAAACAGATGAGAAAGGCCCAAGCAAAGGACAAATCATTAAGATCTTGCTCTGGCGAATTGCCAAATAGCCATAACATCCCAAGAAAAGGACAATTTTATTTGAAGGATGGACTGCTTTACAGGAAGGCTGGAGCAGGACCTAATGGATATGGACAGTTAGTACTGCCATTTTCATATAGGGAACAGGCTATAAAACAAGCACATGTTGATCCAGACAGTGGACATATGAAGGTTGGTACCACCTGTCAAAGGAGATCTGAAAAATGTTACTGGCCCCAAGTAGCTGCTAATATTGCACAATTTGTGGGGGCCTGTGAAAATTGTAGCAAGGTACATTCCCCAAGTTGGGAAAATAATACTCAGGACGAAGAAAATTATTCTGGTAATCATAAACATGGGCCTGAAAATAAAACTAAAAATAACAAGGAAACTAAAATTAATAAGGTAGATAACGTGAATAGGCGTGCACCTTCTCACCCCGTCTTCCAAAAATACATGTAAAATGGCAACTCTGTGTAGGGCAGAAAGGAAAAATATAAACAATGACCAGTCATCCTTGGCTCAATTCGACGCAGTATTCCGGGAACTGGCAAACATTAGCATTGAGGATAACAATGAGGATAATCGGACAACAATGAAACCGAAACTAAGCAATCACACAAGAAAAGTGGGGAGCGGACGGTTGGTCAGTTGGCCTAATGTCAAGCTCACTTCACAATATGGCTATTAACTTAGCATTATAAGGGCACCGGTGACAGTGGTAGTTGACCGAACCCTATATACAGTCCATTTGGAAGTATTGTACGGACATTGGATTGAGATCACACATATTACATAGCAATGCTACAGGCGAATTGATTCTTGAAGCAGGAATTAATTTCCCCGCATTATATATTATATCACCAAATGCCGTTGGGCTAAGAATACAGTTGGTGAATATTGATTTATAATCAGCATTTGCCAGGCAGTAGCACCTGGAGCTGTTTTATTATAACACCACTTGCAACATATTCTTGGATTGCAGAGGTCTGAGGCAGATTTCTTGAGTCGTGCCTACTTTGAATGACCCTACTGCAGTAATCCATGAAAAAACCGGCAGAGTCGAGTCTATTTGACCAAATTTGATCGGGATTTTTAACACGGATTATAAAGATGCATTGGGATGCATCTTTTTAACAGGGGAGATGTGTGATAAAATGCTCTGTTTTAACCCCCACCCCCGCCCCCCCACCCCTCCCCGCTCAAATATAATCATATTACAGCATTTGAATTTTTTCCACTAAACAAAGATAAAATTTAGCACCCTTCCTGACACCAGTACCCAACCCGCTTGATACTAGAAACAGTCCTCTATTAGCGCTGGATTTGAATGTATAAACACTCAGCGTAAGAGTACCCTTCACCAAAACACACACACAGCCGCGTTTCTTGTCTCTAGTTTTTTCTGACGAAATCCGAAAAGCGTGCCAAAACCATCATGTTAACACGTTGCTTAGAGGAAAGGGGTGGTTTAAAGTGACAAAACCAAGCCTAACTTGTTACTTGGCAACTGAAACGACTAACCCAGTGTGTGCAGGGGAAGAAAAGGAAAAAGATAAACTTAGATAAATAATTCTTCCCAAATAAAGAAGAGCACAAAAATAAAAGGGATGTTGACCCATTACGAAAAATGATTGTTTATTGAAACACACTATTATTTCTTTATAATAAATTATCTTGCCTTATAGAAAAGTATTGTAGTTGGAATAAATATAGAGAAAAATTTACAACTCCGCCTATGCCGGTCCCAAGCCCGGATGAAAAAGGAGGAGGGCGGCCTGCATAGGGCCATAAGGAGGTAGCCCCTCCACCATGCAAAGGCACAACAGGCCAATCACCTGTTTGTCTTAAACTATGATTACGAGCAATACAAGAGAGAAAACCGGACTGATTCTAAAGGCGACGAGTTGGAACGGACTACGACTTATGGAACTTGGAACACAAGAAGTATAAATGGGAAGGAAGAGGAGCTGGTGGAAGAGATGAGGAAAGCAAAACTAGAAATCCTGGCTATAACGGAAACAAAGAAAAAAGGACAAGGAGTCATGGATCTCGATGGCAACACGTTGCTCTACAGTGGTGTACCCATATCTGAAAGAGCTAAAGGGGGCGTGGGTTGCATTGTGGCCCATATGGTCATGAAAATATGGGCTTAACATGGCTTCATGGGCATGAATTGAATCCTTTCCCTTTTTTTGTGTGCAGAATTGACAGTCAGTGTGCTAATGTGTAACAACATACAACATCAGAGTCCCTCTCTGATACAAATACACAGACATACCAATGAAAGAAAGAAAATCTGATCACTTAGTAAACTAGAGCAAACATGGTTCAAACAAACAATCCAGCCAATAATCAGACAGCTAAATTAATACTCCAAAACAACGTCAAAGAGGAGTGATTGAACTGTAGGGTGAAAAGAGTTTAGAAGACATGCCTTGTATAAAGAAACCACTCATTCCAACAAGAATGATAGCATCAGTAACCTATGGTGTGTGAAGCTGAGCTTAATCTTCCAACTTAGAACAGAGCTCAAACAAAGTAAACGTCTCCCATAAACCTAATTCTCACAACTGTACCCATCCTTATGCAGATGACCTGCTCCATATGAAACAGTTCAGTGTGTGCGGTTTCCTTTCCCAGGACTCACCACAGAAAGAATATATTCATTAAAAAATAACATGGTATGGAGTTTTTTCAAATTAAGGGTACACAGGAAACATGGGACATTTCAGGTTTAACCCTTTATCAGCCACAGTTACAAATAAGGATAAGGACAAAAAAAGATATAGAAGTCACAGAAAAATACTATAGACACATTAAAAATGTAACAGGATGATAATCACAGATAAGATGGACAATACAGACAGATGAAAAACAAGAAATTCAACAATCAATGAAAATCAAAAGAGAAAATGAAATAACAAAATGAGAAATCCTGCTAAAAGAGTCAGTTCTGTAAGATCTGGAGAAGCTTATAATACAATCGTAATCTCATCAATAACCATGACTATGTTTTATTTACTTCAGCATGGAGAAGAACGCTACTGCTGGCCACTCGAACAATCACAAATACTCTGTACAGAAATGATCAACAGCAACAGAACACATGCAAGTTTTTTAACTGGCACTGACTGCTAAAGAAAGACGAGCTCAGCAGCCCTACTTAAACAACAACTAAAACCATCAAAAAACAATTAAGATCCGTGTCTTATGATTGCAGCAAATCTTTTTAAATATTTACCCCATCCACCCATTTAATATAACTGGTCACCCCTACTCATAAAGCTGGACCTAGTATAGTGTAGTCTCTAACACTTTACTCCCATAAATCAGTGTCTGCTATGGGACTACCTTTACATTTACCTTTTTATTCTTATTTTAAAATACTTATAATATATCACTTCTTATTTTTCTAAAGTGTCCCAACCATTTGTAGCAAATTTCTACAAACTTTTCATAGCACATTTTTGGGAAAGTATGGAAAAGCTCATCAAAAGAGACATCAATGCCATCACAAGAACAGCAATGCTATGAATCTCTGAAGGTAAGCTAAAGAGAGGCAACCAAAAACATCTTTGTGGAGAACTGTGGAGGCAGAGATGCAAAGAACGAACCAGAGCTGGGGCAAGGCATGAAGGATAGCCACTGCCGAGCAAAGTGATAGCAGTTTGTTGCTGCCCTGCAAGACACCACCAAGTATAATGGCCAGGGCTTTGACAGTTGGCAGCTAAAGAATGAAAATACAGAAAAGATGGAAAAGCTGTACTTTAAGATCTAGAAACTAAATTGTACTACATTGTATTTCTTTCCAATCTCAAAAATAATTTCAGTTTGGCAGAGTAACAATAAAAAAATTAATTTAATTTAATTTCTTGTTAGGTTCTTTTAGTTATGTATTCTGTGGCTCATTTTCTCCTTTTAATAATGTAAACAAAGTTTAGTTTAACATGAAAACTAAAATAGAAAGTTGTAAGTTTTAGTACCCCGAATGAAAAAGGAGGAGGGCGGTCTGCATGGAGGCCGTAAGGAGGCAGCCCCTCCACCATGCAAAGGCACAACAGGCCAATCACCTGTTTGTCTTAAACTATGATTACGAGCAATACAAGAGAGAAAACCGGACTGATTCTAAAGGCGACGAACTGGAACGGACTACGGACTACGACTTATGGAACTTGGAACACAAGAAGTATAAATGGGAAGGAAGAGGAGCTGGTGGAAGAGATGAGGAAAGCAAAACTAGAAATCCTGGCTATAACGGAAACGAAAAAAAAAGGACAAGGAGTCATGGATCTCGATGGCAAAACGTTGCTCTACAGTGGTGTACCCATATCTGAAAGAGCTAAAGGGGGCGTGGGTTGCATTGTGGCCCAAAATCAAAAAGATAGTATCAAGGGATGGAACTTTGTCTCAGAGCGCATTATGGTTGTAAAACTAAAAGAAGGAGAAACCATAGTCAACCTGGTCATAGTGTATGGGCCAAATGAGGATGAGAGAGCAGAGGTCAAGGAGGAATTCTTCGAGCTGCTTCAAAGGACAGTGGATGACTGCCTAGATGAGTTATCATGCTCGGAGATTTTAATGCCAGAGTTGGAAATGACCATGCTAGATGGGGTGGAGTTATCGGAAGATATGGAGAAGATACTCTCAATGACAATGGAAAGCGACTCCTTAGATTCTGCAGGGAGCAGAATCTGATCATTACAAACACAAAGTTCCCCCATAAGCGCATACATGTATACACTAGATGTGAACCAACCAAGAATGAGAAGTCAGTGATCGACTATGCCATTGTTCGGAGAAGCTCATTCAGATATGTCCGAGATGCAAGAGTCTGGAGGGGGCCAGAGATTGGAAGTGATCACTACCTGCTAACAATCAAACGAACAACTGAAAGAGTTGCTCAGCCTAGGAACTGTCCAACATCACGCAAGAAACCAAGTAAACGAGCAGGAGAAATGAGCATTAGGACCTACAAGCTGAGAGAGCCAGAAATTAAGACCAGATATCAGGGGCTTATTGCTACAGCGGTGAGCAACACAGAAGAACGACCTGATGATTTGGAAACCCTCTGGATTAAATTCAAGGATATCATAAAGACAGCTGCTGCAGAAGCATGCAGTGAAGCCCAACTTGGGAACCAGAGAAAGAGGACACCTTGGTGGACAGAGGAAGTCAAAGAGAAAATAAGAGAGAAGAAAATGGCATGGAAACAATACTTAGGAGCTAAAAACACAACAGAACAAATGAAAAAATATAGAGAATATGTGACACTCAGAACAGAAGCAAAGAACAAAGTGCTAGCATCAAAACAGAAGTCCTGGGAAGAATTTGGAGAAAAGCTAGAAAAAGATGCACAAGAAAACCATAAATTGTTCTATAAGACCCTAAAGAACATGAGGAAGGAAAAACAATGCCCACTCAAATTTATAAAGGACAAGCAAGGCAAATTGCTAACTGCCCCGAAGGAAGTAATGGAAAGATGGAAAGAATATTTCTCAGAACTCCTGAATGGTGAGCATGGTGAAGCATCAGAAATGATAACCACTAGCACAGAAGAGAAAACCAATGATGGTGAAGATGACATAAAGATGGAAGAACTGAGGGCAGCACTAGAGAAAATCAAGATGGGCAAAGCAGCAGGGCATGATGGTATAACCACAGAAATGGTTAAGTACAGGGTAGCATCAGGCAACCTATTACTCCTAAAGGTCCTACAGGCAGCATGGTGCAACAAGACCATACCAAAGGATTGGGAGATTGCCATCATAACACCAATTTTCAAAAAGGGTGACAATCGACAATGTGGGGAACCATAGAGGCATATCCCTTCTCAGTGTCCCTGGTAAAATCTACTCTAGAATCCTAGAGCAGAGACTCCGACGCCTAGCTGAGCCACAATTGGATGAGGTCCAGTGCGGATTCCGAGCAAACCGAAGTATTTAAGACCTAATCTTCACACTCAGACAGCTGAGTGAAAAGGCCCTTGAGTATAAGAGTGAGATGCATCTTTGTTTCATAGATCTGGAAAAGGCGTTTGACAGGGTCCCCTGGAGCAAACTTTGGGACTGTTTGGCAAGGAAGAATATTCCAGCACCTCTGATTCATGCTATACTGAGGATCTACAAGTCTTGCAGAAATTATGTGAGGACAGCAAACCATAAGTCAGAAATGTTCTGGACCACCACTGGTGTAAGACAAGGTGATATCCTATCACCTTATCATTTCATACTCCTTATGGACGATGTCATCAAGGCATGTAAGGAGAGAACAAGAAAGTATTCAGTGGGGTACTGGAAGATGAGACAGGTCTATATTCGGAGCTGGCATTTGCTGATGATGTTGCCCTGATTGCTAAATCAGAGGCACATCTCCAATCCAACCTGCAAGTCTGGAAGGAAGAGCTGGAGAAGAGAGGGATGGTCATAAGCAGCTCTAAAACAAAATCCATGGTGATATCACGAGAAGAAAGAAGACATCAGATTAAGTTGGGAGAACAGGTCCTGGAGCAGGTCGACCACTTTAAATATCTCGGAGCTATTATAGATCGAAAGGGAGGCATCAAAGAAGAGTTGGCCACTCGAAAAGCAGCGGCTGGGAGACTTTTTCAGGCCATAAATCGTGGATTCCTCAGCAAGAAAGAGGTTGGTAAGAAACCGAAAATCGCTGTATCCCGCTCCACCTATGTCCCAGTCTTGACATATGGATGCGAGTCGTGGGCAATGACTACAACCCACAAAAGCCAGATCCAAACCTCAGAAATGAGGTATCTGAGGAAAGTGGTTGAAGTAACAAGAAGAGACATGGTCCGCAACCAGACGATTCATCAAGGCCTAAAATCCCATCCGCTGCAGACCCAAATAGAACAGTCCCAACTAAGATGGTTTGGCCATGTCTGCAGAATGGGAGAAGATTGGCTACCACGACAAGCATGGGAAACAAAGAGCCAGGGATCCAGACCTCCAGGACGACCCAGAGTCCGCTGGGAGGACTACATTAGACAATCTTTGAAGGACCGAGGACTAGAATGGAACCAGGTCAGGAAGAAGACAGCTGATAGAATGGTCTAGCGCTCTCTCTTCCAAACCTCTACACCTCACGGTAGAAGGGGAACGACTAAGTAAGTAAGTAAGTTTTAGTACATTTTTTTAAGTTATAGGGTATTTTTGGGCTTTTCTTTTTAGGGTCATAAGTGCATTTTATATAGGTCATTTTCTAGCAATTTTTAGGTCACTAACTTTTAGGACTTCACAAAATGATACCTATCATCACCTCTTGAAAGACAGTATTTTTATACTTAGACTTCACAAAAGCCATAAGACACAGATAGAAAAATAATTTAACTATAAAAAAAGAAAGAAAGTTAATCTCAGAAACACTTTTATTCAACACAGCAGAACAATGGAGGCAATGTTGTGTATTAGAAAACTAGAAGAAAAGTATAAAGTGGTCCGAAAAGTATTTACGTGTGCTTTTCTACTATAAGAAAGTTATGCATAGTTCATAATGATAAACTAATTTAATGACTTGAAGAAATAGATACTGATAGAAAAGACATAAGAAAACTCAGCAACTAAAACTGAGAACAAACTACAACAGTAAGATCTGGCAATTATTACTTATAATATATCACTTCTTATATTTCTAAAGTGCCCCAACCATTTGTAGCAAATTTCTACCAACTTTTCATAGCACATTTTTGGGAAAGTATGGAAAAGCTCTTCAGAAGAAACATCAATGCCATCACAAGAACAGCAATGCTATGAACCTCTGAAGGTAAGCTAACGAGAGGTGACCAAAAACATCTTGGTGGAGAACTGTGGAGGCAGAGATGCAAGGAATGAACCAGAGCTGGGGCACTGCATGAAGGATGGCCACTGCTGAGCAAAGTGAAAGTAGTTTGTTGCTGCCCTACAAGACACCACCAGGCATGGCAACTGATTGCCAAAAAAAAAAAAAAAAAAGAAGTGATAGAAAATCTGTACATTATGACCTGAAAACTAAATTTTATGACTATGTATTTCTTCCCAATCTCTTCAAATCAAATGTGTTCTTTCTTTCAGAGATATATACGCCTGTATTTTTCTTTTTTACAAAATGTTTGGAATTTTCCTCATTTGTATTAAGCATTTCAGGGTTGAATAAATATGCATGTTACGACATGTTTTATGAGATTGGCCACTATCATTGTGAGCACTTTAAGGGTTATGCATTAAGGGCTTGTAATGCTATAAATATATGTTTCGCGCTTCATGTTATTTTGGTGAACGCGAAACTTTATAGTTGTCTTGGATAATAATGACGCGTTGCGTTGTTATGCTAACGCATAACCTATTTGTTTTTGTACCCTTCAGAGTCTGAACTTCAAGCAAGGCAGATGTGTTTTGCTTCACTCCCAGTTTTATTGTATTGATAGTGCAGAAGTATTTCTTTGAGATTTGGCCAGAGGGTCGGCCATAATCATGTTTGATGAAATGATTAAACAGTGATGGTTAAGTACAACCATTTTATTGAAGTCAAGATTTTCAGGGGAGTATTGATATATTTTATGATTCGTTCGCAAACTTAGTGGGTATCATTTTCAGTTGACTGCATGGCGGCAACGCGTATATACAGCCTACTCTGTTTTGACAACACTAATAATTACTCTATATGACTGGGATGGACTGCACTGAATACCTATATATATTAAGATGATTAATGCCATAACTGATGTCTTGATTGCGACGTATTAAATATGTTTTATATGGACTCTCAACAAGAAGGAGTTTTTTCAACTGATTATAATTGAAGTTTGGCTAAACTATTCTGCATTGCACCGATAATTGTCGTAAGCACGATTCTCTCAATGAAGAACATTATTATTGTAAAAAGGATGGAGGGGTATGTAAGGAAAGAAATCTGAAGACACCCTCTACTCTCAAAAATGAAATAAACGCCTATAACCTTTTGACCCTCTGCAACATAGCAAAGGAACCCATGCAACAATGCATCACCATCTTATTTTGATATATTTAGTTAGAGAAGCATCACTGCTCATCACAGATGAAGCTTCTATGCTTTCATGCCTTTCTTTGGCTATCATTGATTTAAATAACAAGAACAAATATAAATGAAGTGACCACAAAAGAATTAGTGAGCATACAGCAGAAAGAGACCAACACAATTATGTCCTGCCATGTGAAGTGCTTGTAATAATAATAATAGCCCCTTCAGTCATAACTGACTATGGGAATGCGCCCCTGAGGTGACAGCCCTCAGCTGCTTATTTTCCTGGTGCTCCTTTCGACGTTTTCTCCTCACCTCTGCTTCTTGTGTGAGCCTCTCTTCGCCCAATCTGAGGTGGCGCCGTAAATAGCATCGCCACTTAGTGCGATTGGCAGCTTCATCCTCCCATGTTGCTGGATCCATGTCCAGTGCCCTCATATCTCTCTTGCACACATCTTTGAACCTCAGCTGTGGTCGCCCAACTGTTCTCTTGCCATCTGCTAACTGTCCGTAGAAGATATCTTTTGGGATGCGACCATCATCCATGCGGCGAACATGGCCAAGCCAGCGAAGTCTGCGCTGTCTAAGAAGCGTATACATACTTTGAAGGCCAGCACGTGACAACACCTCGACATTTGTCACTTTATCTTTCCACGAGATGCCGAGGATGCGGCGTAGACACCGCAAATGGAAGGTATTGAGCCTTCTTTCTTGCTTAGCATAGGTCGTCCAGGTCTCGCTGCCATATAGGAGTGTGCTGGTGACGCAGGCATTATATACCGCAGCTTTGGTCTTCATTGTGAGTTTAGAGTTTCCCCAAACACGCGATGTGAGGCGGGCAAAGGTAGCTGCAGCCTTGACAATGCGGCTGTCGATTTCTGTATCCAGTGAGAGTTTGTCATTGATGGTAGACCCTAGGTATGTGAAGTGGTGCACCACTGCCAATTCATAGTTATCGATAGTGATAACTGGTGCAGCACCCACATCCTGACTCAGCACATTCGTTTTCTTTAGACTTATTGAGAGGCCAAAGTCCTTGCATGCTTTGGTGAAGCGATTCATCAAGCTCTGAAGCTCCTGTTGGCTTTGAGTGACGACTGCAGCATCATCAGCGAACAACAAGTCTCTTATAGTGACCCTTCTGATTTTTGTTTTTTGCCTTCAGCCTTGAAAGATTAAACAGACGGCCATCTGACCTAGTGTGAAGGCATATTCCTTCAGTTGCATCTCTGAATGCATGTTTCAAGAGTAAGGCAAAGAAGATTCCGAAGAGGGTCGGAGCCAGAACACAGCCTTGTTTAACGCCACTTCGTATATCAAAGGGCTGTGACGTGCTTCCAGCATATTGGACTGTTCCCTTCATGCCGTCATGGAATGACTTTATCATTTCCAGCATTTTAGAAGGGCAGCCTATTTTCAGGAGGATTTTAAAGAGTCCATCCCTACTAACCAGGTCGAATGCTTTTGTGAGGTCTATAAAGGCGATATATAATGGTCTTTTCTGCTCTCTTGATTTTTCCTGAAGCTGGCGGAGAGAGAAGATCATGTCTGTTGTTGATCTGCCAGCTCGGAATCCACACTGTGACTCTGGATATATGCGCTCAGCTAACTTGTGTAGTCGCATTAAGAAGACTTTGGCAAAAACCTTACCAACAATACTAAGAAGAGAGATGCCTCTGTAGTTATTGCAATCACTTCTGTCTCCTTTATTTTTATACAGTGTTACAATCTTGGCATCTCGCATGTCTTGAGGAATAGTTGTCTCTTCCCAGCACAGCATCCTATGCAGGGGATGTAATAGCGTGCTCTTACAGCATTTGATTAAATCAGGAGGAATCCCATCACTGCCTGGTGCTTTGCCAGAAGCCAAGCTATCAATGGCCTTACTGAGTTCCTCTAATGTTGGTTCCTCATCCAGCTCCTCCATAGTTGGCAGACTGTTGACACCATCAAGGGCTGCAGGCGTAACGGTATTGTCTCTAGCGTTGAGCTCAGAGTAGTGCTCGACCCACCTCTCCATCTGCTTACCCTTATCGGTTAGCTTCTCTCAGCTGATGGTTTTTAGCGGTGCCGTCTTACTTTTATGGGGGCCAAGTGCTTTCTTTATACCGTCATACATTTGTTTAATGTTGCCTGTTTGCGCTGCGATCTGGATGCTCTCACTGAGCTGGAGCCAGTAGTCATTTGCACAGCGTCGAGCAGTTTGTTGAACTTTGCTTCTCGTAGCCCTCAGGATCTGTAGGGTTCTGGCACTCGGTGAACGTTTGTATTCATTCATAGCACTGCGCTTAGCTTCAATAACAGGTGCCATCACATCTGATGAAGCATCAAACCAGTCATTTGACTTTGCTGTTTTCTTACCAAAGGTGGCAAGTGCAGTACTTTGAATGGTGTTCCGTAGATGCTCCCAGTTCTCTGTAATAGTATCACCATTCTGAGGGCTACTGAGCACTTTCTCGAAGGTCGCAGTGAATTGAGCGATCATGAAAGGGTCTGACATCTTGCTGGTATCAATGTGTGGTTTCCCTTCATGTCTGACACGATAGAGTTTTCTTGGTTGTGCTCTGATTTTGCAGCAAACCAAGGAGTGATCTGTATCACAGTCTGCACTATGGTACGAGCGCGTGGAGAGCACAGACCTGAGGAGTGGCCTTCTGACGAGAATCAGGTCAAGTTGGTGCCAGTGCTTGGATCGTGGGTGTCTCCATGACACCTTATGCTGGGGTTTTGTCTGAAAGTAGGTGTTGGTCACGCAGAGGTCATGGTGGACGCACAACTCTAAGAGCCGTTGTCCATTTTCATTCATCTTGCCAATACCAAACCTGCCCAGACACGAAGGCCATGAAACATTATCGGCACCCACTCTAGCGTTAAAGTCACCAAGGAGAACAAGCTGTTCTTGCCTAGGTATGCTTTTGATAATTGCTGTTAGATTCTCGTAGAACTCATCTTTAGCTTCTGAGGCAGAGTACAGAGTAGGAGCATACACACTGACAAGGGTGATGGGACCTGTGCTAGTTTGCAGGCGGAGCGTTAACAGGCGTTCTGATCCATTCTCGCCTGGTTCAACCATTTTAGTTAGCGATTTTTTTGACCGCAAAACCTACTCCGTGTTCTCTAGCTTTATTAAGATCTTTCCCTTGCCAATAAAATGTGTAGTCCTTCTCGCTCACCGTTCCAGAACCCGCCAGGCACGTTTCCTGAAGTGCAGCTATATCCACATGAAGTCGTTTAAGCTCATCATTAATTATGGCTGTCTTCCTTACATCGTTTACATCCTGTAGGTTTTCGGATAGTCCAGTCAACATAGTCCGGACGTTCCAGCATCCCAATCTGAGAGTTTGCTTATTTCTATTTTTTTTCGATAATTGCTTGGTGCAAAATTTTCTGTCCACAGTTCGGGTTTGACCCTAATCCCCATGCACCCAATGGGGAAAGCAGACAGTGGCGGGACAACACCTTATTGACTGGGGGCTGCCCAGCTTGAAGCGGGCGGTAGCTGTCCAGTGAGATCCTAGAACCTCTCCCACTGTCGGAAGTAGCCCCTGGCGCCATGCCCTACGCCTATTGGGCAAATGCTTATAACCGGTAACTGCTACTTCCCGTGTTTTGCCGACACCTATAGGGTGAAGCTGGAGTGTCCTCTCCAGGGCACGAGCTTGGGCACAGTTATATGGAGATCAAGCTGTTGCCCATGCAGCATGTTCCCCCTCTCCACACAGCCGGTAGATCCAAAGGAACGGCAGTAGCCAATACAGTTTGGTACCAGCCATGTCGCAGGAGTTGCCAGAATAATGTCGAATCGACATTAGACTGCCTTAGGGACTCCGACTCCGGATTTATCCTCAGGGTATACTCCCGAAGCCAATTCCATAAGTGCTTGTATAAACATAAAAAGAGGTGTGATACAATGATGCATAATAAAAAAGTCAAGAGTCTCCTAAGTCTTGAACACATAATAAGTGAAGAGGACAGATATAAAATGGAAATCAAGAAAAGAAGAGCTAAAGATACATTGAACAACATAAGATAAATACTGACATTTAAACAAATAACTCACAAATTAAAACTGAGAATTATAAAATGTTACAAATATTCTTCATTTTTATAGGATGTGGAAACAAGGACAATGAACAAGCAATGGGAAGAAAGAATTGAGGCCCTTGTCGTGGGATAAAATGGATGGGTGTGAAAAAAACCTCGAAAAACGGTGATTCGTCTTGACATGGGATACAGAGGAATGGGGCACACTTACAAATTAAAAAATGACAGTCGTCAAGTATTATTACTTTTATTACTGTATGGTGTAGAAACTGGGACAATGGTCAAGAAGTTGAAAAAAAAAAGAATTGTGGCATTTGACATCTAGACATAGAAAGACATGAAGTCATTCTCATGATAAAATGTGTGTGTGTGTGAAATCCTAGAACAGCTAGGAATGTAAAAAAGAAATAATGAATGAGATCAAAATATTGTGATCATATAAAAATACAAATGCCTACCACTTTGCTGAAAACCATAATGAACGAAAAGGTAGAGGGCAATTTGAAAAAAAAAAAAAAAATCACACTTGGTAAATATGGCGGCCTTTGTCTATTGTTCTGAAACTCTACCATACCTCATAATGTAGTTCCTGTTTTATTTGTGTTGTTTCTTCACATTTCTTCGGAGTGCGGACGTGTTTTCACAGAGCTCTACTTTTGTATTTATGAAAGTGTGTTACTGCTGTAATTCGTGATGGATTTTAATATCATTGTGTTCGGTATCATTGTGGCTTTGTAGTGAAATCATTTTTGTGGTGTCAATACGAACAGAAATGTTAGATTTTGTTCTAAAAGGATTCACTATTATAAGACACTGTGCTGTTTTGCATCTAAACTTGTAGTATTGTTATTCCACAACCCACGAATAGTTGAGCGCCCAACAATGACCGAACCACCCAGGTGTTTAATTATAGGTCTTCAGCGCGGGGCCTTTTTGCACAATCTACTATAAATGAAACCCCGCGACCCAAATCGTCACGCTAGAGCGATGATTATCAGCCATGAACAAAGCTGATTACCTTCTTCCTTCGTGGTACCAGCAATAACATTCACAATGCCAAACGTAAACTCGGTCACCGCCACTCGACCGAGCAGAAAGAAACAAAAGGACTACGTCTTAAATGCTCCTAAAGCGGTGAAGAAGAAGACCAGAGTTCTCAATGCAGACACGCCCTCAGCCCCATTAGTGACATTACAATACAAGAACCAGAACCAGTGTGTGATATTAACATTCCAAAAACTTCTCGAGTACGAAGCATTGCGTGGCTTGTCTAAGGCCTACTATAAATCTATCGCTTCAATTGAATCTCGCACTGACGCTAATGGTGCTCATGTCGAAGATGTCATTTCTACTGGACACGTTTTTTTCTCCATTTCTATAATACGTCGAACAAGATTATGGTTCAAGGCTCAGAGACTGCAGTTAAAGAGTGGATCCAGAAAGATTTAAATCATTTATGGGAAACAGCAACTACTGCTGGAGTCAGTCGAATGGCTATAACGTCAACAGCTGTTATCAACAATGCACCAACCACTTCCGATGCCCAGAAATTAGCCCTCACATGCTGTTCCTTTCCCGTTGTCTCTGATGCATTCGTTCAGGAGTATGACAAACAACTACAGATGGTACAAGACACACCTTCCTCTACATCAAGATCTATCATTACAGAGACGCCTTCCGTTACAACGAGACCTACCATTACAGAGACAGAGCATAATTCATTCATAGGTTTTCTTGATAGTAGTCTAGAAAGGACACCACGCAAGCACACTATACTATCACCACATGATGATATGTATACAAAAATAACATCTGAGATGGAGCTACTGAAAGCTGAACTGAGCTGTCTTAAAAAATCTTACGAACAGCTTCAGGCTGATCACGTGTCTCTAAAAAGTAGCTACGAAAACAGCAAAACTCAAATTCAGCAGCAGCCTACACAACAGCACACAAACGAATTGGGTCGCAAACAAAAACGTGCGGAGAGCGTCCGACCTCAACAACAAATACTACATTCAGAACTCCGCCTTAATGAACGTAATCCCTTGGACACTCCGGAAAATCCTGTAGCCAGTGTCTGCAGAATTCCGGTCAAAATTTCTAATCGCCACCCGCCACTTCGACCGGCTGCTGCCAGCACACACCACGAGACTTCTAGCAGCCACAGCACAACTGGGACAAAGGAAGCAACAGATGTTATCACTGGCTCCCACACGAACAGAAGAAAACATCTCATCTTTGGGGACCAAACCATGAAGGAGCTTCAACAGTCAAAACTATTAACTGGTGATACTGATTCGGTGTCTGTTCGCTTCAAGAACTGGGCATCAACGCACGACCTACTGACCTTCCTTAAACGGTTTTCGCCGGATCTCTCTGTAACTAGAGTAACTGTGCACATAGGTCTGTCAGACTCAATAAAAGACATTGAACTGTCACAGACAGACCTAAACGAGATCACATTCATATTTCGGTCCCTATTCCATAATGCCAAAATTTATTTTTCCTCTATTATCCCGCCAGTCCGTGCCTATTACCGCAAATGTGTTGAAACTAACAATGCTAAACTTAAAAAACACTGCCTCAAAAATGAGCATGTTTTCATAGATCACAGCTCGGTCTTCCTTGCCACATCTGGAGCCCCTAGGAAGTATCTTTACAGCGGCGATATTACATTGTCCAGCCAAGGGACCAGTATGTTAGCGACAAATATAAAATACCCAGAAAGCACTCTTAAAGGCACAACTCGCACATCAGCATCCATATATCCATCCAAACACCATGTGAATACAAACAGCTACTCATCTGACGCCAATTATGACCTTCATTTTCCATCACTACCCATAACTTTAAACACCAGCCGCCCAAAATCATCAGACAATCAGGATCATCACGTTGTACCTATTCTTAGCACCACGGATGTGCAGGAAACCAACAATGTCTGCCTTCAACACCCTTCTGCCACAGACGACCCTCCTCGACAACACCGACTTGACCCACTTCATTCTCAAAGGTCTGTAAGTGATCCAATTCAATCTGCTCAGCCTTCATCAACAAAAATGCCACCATGTCCGCTGTCGTCCCAGACACCAATGAGAGTTCACCCATCATCGCTGTCGTCACAGGCTTACCCACATCAACCCACATACCCAGCCTTTCATAATTTCCTACATCAACAACGACTCTTGGACTATGCACCTTACACTTGGAGGTCGTACTTGCCGGAATACCCCACTTATTCAACAACTGTACCTCAACATCCCGCTTTCTACCAAATGCATCATCTATCACGACCAAATCCACCCCACTTCTATTTTCAACAACCATCTCCTCCACATTAACAGCGACTGTTGGCCTCCCTAGTTGTCTTTGTAACATCAGCAACTGTTGATTGTTGTTTATATATATATATATATATTTTTTTTTTAAATTTCATTTTTTATTTTTAGACACTGTTTTCCTGTCTGATATGAGCGCTTGATTTGTTACACTTTTCACTTATTTTTCACGTAATTTAATTAGCTGAATTGTTTGTAATTAATGTTTAAAGTGTCCCACTTATTAATACCACCATAAATTCACCTTCCTTGGTAAAATTTGTTAAATTTAGTATTTATTTACCTTTTTATTTGAGCGCAAGCTTCTTTACATAGCATAAATGCCAGGTACTTATGAACAGTTACTAACCATGAATGGGTTACGACTTGGCCATCTGAATGTAAACCATCTTTTAGGTAAACTTCCAGAACTCACACAAGTTCTCAATCAAAATTTCCATGTTTTTGGACTTTCAGAAAGTCGTCTGAATGAGAAAATAACAGATGGTGACATTGCACGTAATGGGTTTAAAACTATTCGGCGAGATTCTAGTAGACAATTAGAGACAGGTTTAGCAGTTTATATTTCCACTTCTCTCAGTTATCGCCGCAGAAACGATTTAGAGACCATAGATATAGAATGCATATGGTTAGAGGTAAAGCCACAAAAGCAAAGACCCATTGTAATAGGATATCTTTATCGAAATCCCAGTGTAGGAACAACATGGTTTGAAGATTTCACGAACATGATGGATAAAGTAATTACTACAGTCAATGAAATTATTCTTCTTGGGGATTTCAATATTGATATGCATAAGCCAAATCAAACATGGACCAACATCATAGCATCGTACAACATGAAACAAATAGTCAACAAACCTACCAGAGTAACAAAAACATCATCCACACTGATCGATCACATATATGTAACGTGTCCAGATAACATTATAGAATGTTCCATCCCTACTATTGCTATGAGTGACCACTATCCCATATGTTGCACTTGGGTACAAATCTAAAAAAATAAACACATCAGTATTGAATATAGAAGTCTAAAAAATTTCAACCAAGAATTATTTTTAAATGATTTGCGAAATGCGCCTTTCGCCGATGTTTACCAACTTCCTGATCCTGATGACGCCATTGCATATTGGACACTGACATTTTATAGTATTTTTAATAAGCATGCGCCTACTAAAGAAATTCGCGTAAAAAGACAAATAAAATCTCCATTTATCACACAAGAAGTACTTGACGCTATGAGGCAGAGGGATCGAGCGCACAAAAATAAGGACATCATTACATATCGGGCAGCAAGGAACAAAGTACAATATTTAATTCGCAGAGAAAAGAAAAACTACTTTAGTCATTTAGTTAAAAGCAAAAGCAACAGTAGAAATATATGGAAGGCAATCAATACCTTGGTGAACAAAAGAAATTCGCCTGACTCACAAAATCCCAATACTTCATTTACTTGTACAGACTTCAGCAATCATTTTCAGGCAGACATCCACAATATAAAATCCGCCATACCTTCTTCCCCTTGTGACTTCAGCGAATTATCTACGTTCTGCGAGAACAAGTGTACTAACACCATTCCATGCGACATTCCTTTTATAACAGTTAACGAAGTTCATAACTATCTTATTGATCTTAAAGATAATAACTCATCGGGACTTGATGGAATCAGTAATCGAATACTGCGTTATGCTGCACCAGCTATTACTGATACCCTAACATACATATATAATCAATGTATCGCAAGGAGTTACTTTCCATCTGCCTTTAAAATCGCTAAAGTATACCCTCTTGTTAAACCTGGTTCATCAGATAATAACAACCTTGGTAACTATAGGCCCATTTCTCTTATATCATCGCTGTCCAAACCACTGGAAAAACACATACACAAAACAGTAACAGAACACCTAGCTAATAATGACCTGCTTGTTGATAGTCAGTCGGGGTTTAGACCAAAACATTCATGTCACACAGCCTTAACAAAAAATGATAGATAACTGGCATCTAAACATCAATAACGATATTTTATGTGGAGCAATCTTTGTAGACTTTAAAAAAGCATTCGATATGATAGATCACACTATTTTAATCAGAAAATTAGAAACAATGAAAGTACATCATAAACTGGTGAAGTTAATTAAATCATTCCTGACAGACAGACAACAAGTGGTGTCTTACAATGATTCTTTGTCCAACCCAACTGTTGTCGATATCGGTGTTCCCCAGGGCTCTATTCTCGGCCCTCTTCTCTTTGCCGTATACATTAATGATCTTCCTCTGCACATCAAACATTCATCCTGTGACCTGTTTGCCGATGACTGTACTGTTTACACTAGTGACAAAAGTTGCACTGCACTAGAACTATCTTTACAAACTGATACACATAATATTATTAAGTGGAGCAACGAGAATCGAATGCAAATAAATATTAGTAAAACGAAATGTATGTTAATATCAACCAGACAAAAACTACAAAACTCGCAGAAAACAACACTTCAGCTCTACATTGGAACATCACTAATTGAAAACGTAAATGAACATAAAACTCTAGGTCTAACTGTTGACCAGCACCTAAGTTGGAACTCACATGTAAGTGCACTCACAAAGCTAACGGCACAAAAAGTTTACCAATTAGCCAAAATCAAACACTTCCTGGATGAGGGGGCAAGGAAAATGTTCTACACATCTCACATACAAACATACCTAGACTATTGTTCCACAATCTGGGATGGTTGTTCCATATCCAACACAAAAAGGCTTCATTCACTTCAAAAACGTGCAGTGCGCCTAGTTGCTGATAAACACCAAACACATTGTATAGATCTATATAACTATCTTAAAATATTACCCCTTAGAAAGCGCTTCCTATTTAACAAAGCTAAATTCGCTCACAAAATCTTGTCACATAATGCTCCAACGTATCTGTGGCCACTTTTCAAATTCAATGAAAAACGTAGTCAGCGCTTAAACCAGTTAGATTTACCCAAGCCGAGGCTAGATTTGTACAAGAAGAGCTTGGCTTACTCAGCTGCTCATCTTTGGAACAATCTTCCACATGACCTGAAAAACATGCACAGTCCCTACTCATATAATCGTAGACTGTTCAAATACATTATGAGTGCGGATTATATGCCGCCCTAAGGGATTATGTTTCGAATTATTATTATCTAATACACTGTATGGAGGGTCTGATGATCTAGTTTTTCATTTTAATATACCTTACTTCTTAATTGTAATCAGATACTGTAATGTATGCTTTTATACTACTTATAATGTTGCATCGCCTCTGAACTAATACCTTAAGTATGCTGGAGAATGTCTGGATACCTAGCAATAAAAGATGAGTAAGAGGAAGGGATAAATGCAAGACGGGCCTATATGCATGATTCTCATCTTTCAGTCAATACCCTTTACCTCCCTAAGGAGCATAGGTCATAAAACTGGATCTCGTGTAGTGGAGGCGTCAACAATTCACTCCCTGTGGCAGTATCTGCTTGGGACTCAAAGTTGCTCACCTGTGGGAACATTTTTCGCATGCGCTGACAACACATGAAGTCCCAGCTATTTCAGCAGATTTCCAAATTGTCACGAGTTCTTATTATATGCCACCATTATCTGATTACGTTTCTAATTATGTCTTATTTACTGTATGAATTGTTTTGATTGTGTTTGTTAGTTTTTTTTTTTTTTTTTTTTTTTTTTTTTTTAAGGTATTAATTTTTGTTAATCTATTTTAATTAATAATTCCCCCCCCCTCCCCCCACTTAAATTTGATTATGTCTGGATGTTACAAATGTATGTTATTATTTTACCTCGATAATGTTGTATGCTTAAATAATGCTAAAAATACATGTGCTATTGAAAGGATACGGTATGTAAGATGACAGAGAGAAGAAGGGCAGAATGTAAGACAGGCCTGCGTGCCCAATTCTTAATCCTTTGAAAATATAGTTTGTTCGTTCGTTCGTTCGTTATCTATCCATCTATCTATCTATCTATCTATCTATCTATCTATCTATCTATCTATCTATCTATCTATCTATCTATCTATCTATCTATCTATCTATCTATCTATCTATCTATCTATCTATCTGTCTATCTATCTATCTATCTATCTATCTATCTATCTATCTATCTATCTATCTTTATTTATTTTAAAAACATACTTTAATTATGATGATTATTGCAAATGTTTGATGTTATATTACTTTTATAATGATAAATGCCTTAATAATGCTTAAAGTAAATGTGAGGATGAAAGGATACAGTATACATGATGAGAGAGAGAGGAAGGGCAGAATGTCAGACGGGCCTGCGTGCCCAATTCTTAACCCTTTGAAAATAAAGTTCGTTCGTTCGTTCGTTCGTTCGTTCGATATTAAAATGCAAGGTAGTATAAGTACACAGAATGACCTCCCATAATGGGAGCATTCGTTGTTTAGTTCAGAGTATTTGTCTACTGTGCCAATAGAGGCTAAGATGGTAAATACCAATATGATTTTTAAATACAAAAGTTCTGTAGAGAATCTTCCGCTAACTGTATGTTATTATCTGTAACACTATGATTCTATTTAAAGGCTAACTTCGGTTTTAAAATGCCTCGGTCCGGTTTGCAGTGGCGCAGCGAAGGAAGCGGCAGAGGTGGCGGTCGCCCTTTGCAAAAACATCAGGTCGTTTCTCTGCGTATGTCCGTGTCCTATTAACGTTAACAGCTGTTTCTCTCACGACACTACAATATCTTATTTTACGTGAAACTCACGTGTGGCATAATTATATGACATGTTTGCTCGTGTTTTCTTTTCAAAATTATTTGACACATATGTGCATACCATCACTCAGATGAACAGCATCAATATTTTCATAATCTACACTTATTTTCTAACTCTTCTTTATATATAAATTTTAAAATTGTGCAATAGATGCACCTACTGCACTGGGGTATTTTTTAGATGGCGTAGACCTCCTTGTTTGACAAGAATCATCAAAGTTCAATAGAGTATTTTTTTTTTCCACTACCTGTTTCAACTTGAGCTCACAATATTTACATCAGTGAACATAACATTACTTGTACTTTGTTTTCCCTGTCTATGGCAAATAAAAATATCTCACTTGTGTTAATGACTATGCTCTGTTCTGTAGTGGAGGAAATCTACACTCAGTAAACATCATCATCATATAATCTGCATTTAACTCCTCGTGGATCATAGACCTTTAACAACTGGTTTCTAAATCTTCACCTCCAACGCTATAAACTCAAGTATTTCTGTGCTTCCTTTATAATTTTATTTCTAACTCAATTTCTCTTCTCTGCGTATTATTTTAGTTTGTCTCCTACTTCTTCTACTATGTGTATTTTAGAAGAAAGACTGCTTTCTAATGAAATTGAATGGTTTTCTGAATGTGCATCATATTCATTACCAGCGTCTACTTCTGAATGCTTATTCCACTGTGTGACGGAGTGATAGAAATGTCTGCCTCTTTTCTCTGAGTGGTCTGCGCTGTTTTCTTTCTAATTTTGTGTACAGTACGCCTACTTTTCTGCCATTTTGCTCTAATAGCTTATAGTATCTCTGTGATTCTGTCAATCTCGCAGAGCCACGCTTTGGTCCACCTCCTGGCACGTGCAAAGCGCCACTTTGCAAGAGAACTTTTATGAAGAAATTTGTGGGGGAAGCTGCAAGATCTCAGTTTTTGTGAGTACAGGGTACCCCGAGCACCGCGTAAACTCTCTTTCTTTTATTCTTGCTTTCTTTCTGCTTTTCGACCAAAAGAAAGTTGCTCGTAGCGGGCCAAGTGTGTTAACATTACACCACTTTTTCCCCGTCTTGGGACGCAGATGAAGTCTCTCTATCTCATTGTCCTGCATCTGTTCGTTTCATCTCGGGTGAATGAAGGATCGCTTGTTGAACCCCTGTGGTCTCTATCTTACTATTTAAGCTGGCTTAACTAATTCTCTTGACCATTAGTTTTGCAAAGAATTTATGCTGCCAGAACTTTGATAGATTTGAAAGCGTATACACTAATATGTGCGGAAATTCATTCTTTGCTGGTAAGCCCATTTGACTTATTTGATTTATTGGGGGGGGGGGGGGGGGGGGGGTTCCTATTTTTGCTTAATTATATTTATAATTAGAAAGAAAACAGAGCAGACCACTCAGAGAAAAGAGGCAGACATTTATATCCATTCTGAAAACCATTATATCATTACAAAACAGTCCTTCTGAAATACACACAGTAAAAGAAGTCTAGGCCCGTGTTACTTTTATATTATCTATTAATATATATTTCTTAGTGCTAATTTACCTATTTTAGCTCCGCTTAAGTAGAAATGCCAAGACAGAATATATACTGTCCAAAAAAAAAAAAAAGAAACGCAACATTATTGCAGTGGTAATGGACACCAAATTTCAAATTTGAGCTAAAATTTATTTTACGGAATTAATATTTCAATCTTAGCATGAAGAAACTTTCCGACTTTAGCAATGAAATGATGTTCATATTTGGTTTGGACTTTTATTCTTTGCGACTGAGGCCTCCGTTTAAGTAAGTTGTAAGGCCTCCTCTGGTATCTATCAGAGAACGACATCTCCTTGACATGGATCCGATTAGCCGTTGGATCTGTTGTTGTGGGATGGCTGCCCACTCTTCCAGAAGTGCAAGTGACAACTGTTGGAGATTGGCTGTAGCCACGTCCCGTTGGCGTAGTCGTCTGTCGAGTTCATCCCATAAGTGTTCTTTGGGGTTCATGTCTGATGACATGGCTGGCCAAGGAATGGTCTGGACGTTGTTGTCAGCGAGGAACTGGGTGGTGAGTTGTGCCACATGAGGTCGAGCGTTATCCTGCTGAAAAATTGACCCTTGTGCAGCCAGAAGTGGAAGGACGTGAGGACGAAGAATTTCAGCGACGTATCGTTGGGCATTCATGCGTCCTTCAATTTGCACCAGGTCACTTCTTCCCATGAAGTTGATCGCCCCCACATCAGTACACCTCCACCACCATGTGGGGGAGCCTCATCAACGCTGTTCTGGGCGTAGCAATCATGGAATCTGCGGTAAACTCTTCTCCGTCTATTGTGTCGCTGGAGCACAAAAAATGATTCATCACTAAACCAAACCCGTCTCCAGTCATTCCCAACCGTCCATTGACGAGGCTGGTTCGCCCACTGCAGTCGGTTCTGGCGGCGCCGGTCCGTAAGAACAGGACCTCTGTAGAGTCTTCTAGCCCAAAAGACCAGAGCCGTGCAGCCGGTTCATGACCGTTTGATCTGAAATTCGACGAGCTGCTGACATTGACTGGACTGTGGAGGACGCAGATGCAAGTCGATTCCTGAGGTGACGCAGCGGTATGAAGCGTTCTTCGGCAGGAGCTGTGACTCTGGGTCTTCCGCTGCGCGGCCGGTCTGCCACTGAGCAAGTTTCTTGAAATCGCCTCCAAAGGCAACTAATGGTGCTTCTAACCACACTAAATTGGCTGGCCACTACACTTTGTGACTGTCCAGTCTGTAAACGTCCAATGATGGTGAGTCGTTGTTCTCTAGTGAGATGAGCCATAATTGCGCATTGAATTTTCAACTGAATTTATCCGAGGAGCGTCAATTTTTTTAGGCATTCAATAACATTGTCAGAGAGTTTTGTGTTCAGTAAGTTTCATGGGATTCTCATGAGCTTGTCACGAGTTATTGTCAAAAATGTTGTTTTGACCTTGACCTCTTTCATGACCTCACGAATCATGAGGTGAGTACAATTCAGATAACCACGAGAAGTTAATGACCAGGTGGACACAGTCGATAGGTTGACTGATTGTTGCGTCCTTTTTAAGTGCTTAACAGGCTTTAACAAATGTAGACAGTCTCAGGTCCTGTCTTTGTTAAAAGTGTACGCACCAACTGAGATATTAGTAATACGTTTGGTATATTAAATTTATTGTGCACGAGAACGCACATTTTTGAGGATTTTGAAATTGACGCGTTTGTTGTCAAACAAAGGCAGATGACGTATCTGCTTGGAGAATGAAGCAGGATCCCTACCAGACAGTATGGTCTGTTGATATATTTCAGCCCCTGTGTTCGGGCGTATTGATTATTACTTTGGTGATCGGCTCACTGCACTCAAGACATAGCCCCAGCATCACAAATTAAGGTATTGATATAATTGATTGTCACGTATGGGTTTTGATCATTAAATTGCCTACATCTTCTTCCTATTCTCTCACCCGCATCCTTTTATTTTATTATCTTTCCGTACTTGTTTTCCTGTATTTTTTCGCATCACTCGTTGCGAAATATATATTTCTTTCCCATCATCGTTTTTCTTTCTAATACTGACTAGTAACCTTATTGCATCAGATGTCAGTCGCGCAGATAGCTGTGAATATACGGTTCTTGCCAGACATACGTCTGCAGTTTCCCCGGTCAGAGCGCGGCCCGACCAGATTTCTGGGCCTGAGGTGTGAGAAATTCGTTTCGCTGGACATAGAGCAGACTTTTGGTCTACCATTTTTCACCTGTCACTAGCTTAAGGTGTCAAACCCGGCATCTGTACGACGCAGTTGTAGACGGTTGTCTGAGATTTGCAACTGACACGCGCTTTTCCCGGTCAGTTTGTCAACGCAGGTGCGTAATCGCCCGGTGGCAGTTACGACACGCCTCTAAGTATAACGTAGCTGTTATGAGAAGGGGAGAGATCGGCGCGGGGGAGATAGTTCATCCTTTGTCTGGTTTAAAATATTAACCCACGTTTGAAACTATTTCATTTTCACTCAGTAACTTTGCAGTTAGACTAGAACAACCTTCGTTCGATTTCTAAATAATCTCTGTAAATAGAGATGGCCTTAGTTTGGTCGAAGGGGTTAACGTTCTTAGTAATTCTGTGGTTGAGGTATATTAATATTATATATAATAGATATCTAGTTTTGTGAAGTGATTTAGTGTTAAAATCGCCGATTCCATTTTAAACTAGTTCTGTGTGCAGAGTGAATATTTTGATAGTTTTTATTTCTTTAATCGACGAGTTGCAGTGGAAATACAAAATAAATTATATTTTTAGCTTACTAAACAAGTAGCTGAAATAAGTTTAAATTAACTGTTAAATACTCAGTCGAAACTGTTTTAATAACTAACTTATAATGCTAGATGCGACATCAGTGAATATTGACGGAATACGAAGATATTCCTGATGATTGATTTTTATATAACTTACTTTACGGGAAGTTTTAAATATAAGTCAAGCTGTAGGCTTGCTATTTAAAATGTACGTTATATTGAGTACATATATGTAAATTATTTGATATGTGTTCTTTCCATTTTTATATAGTGAAACGGTGGTACCCAACTTGCCAGCGTTTAGTAGCCTGAGAGACATATTTGTGAGAAGCATAGACATTTCCTATCTTTAACCACGTGGGGTTTTATGTTTCAAGTAACACGGGTCTGACAGTGCATATGCCATCAGAGAGAGACAGTAATAGCAATCCCACTAACGGTTTCTAAAGACTAGAAATATATATTGGGCTTTTGTGCCAGTTCATATTGCTTCACAAATTTAAATGTACATGCTGCCTGGCGGCGAGTGAATATTACAAGAACACCATTAACATTCCGACAGAGATTGTGACTAGTATTGTGGTGACCAAATATAGTACTTTCCTGGAAGTAGACACCGATCTGACATTCCTTAATTCTAGAATCCAAAGCTAATGACATTGTGCTCTGCTAACTTTCGTGCCTGGACAAATTTTATGTGACTTAATCAGACATTCGAAAAATTAGAACCACCCAAGGAATCGTTCCCTGAGAGTTTAGCACGTCTTTTGGAACTGGGGATTTATTGGTCAAGGACTGCATTTTCGGGTCTGTGTGAAGGTCCTAGAATTATTATGTTCCCAGAGGCAACGAGCAAAGTTGTGAGTATATATGTGCAAGAAAGGCCATGGCTGAATGAATGAGAGTACACAGGTCTGAGTGTTATTGTACCAGTGTATTATTGTCACACATTTGCTGTCTTAAATTTTTTTTACCTGCAGAATTTGTTACAAAAGGCTAGAGTTTCTGTTTTCTTAGGTTAAATCAGATTTATCCAACTCTGTTCATATAGTTACGAGAAAGAAAGAAATCTCTTAGACTCAACCTACGTATCTATAACTCTTTGGGCCATTATCTGTTCTCTTAACGGGGCTGTGGGCTAAACCTAGAGTAAGATCTAACGGGCTATCATCCTTGTAGCATTTTTCTTGAATTTTATGACTATTTGTATATGTTTTTTCCTTGATGAAATTTTGGTGTTGTGAGAGATTTTTTTTTTTTGATGATAATAATAAAAGTCTCTCTTGAACAAAATCAGTGCGTTGGTCAGCTCGATCCCAATTATATATATAATCATTGTTATAGATTTCCCACGTATGTGTGTTTAACTGTCGTCACGTGTATGTGCGTGCCCGTGAGTAGATAGAATTATATGTAATATATATGTGGTTTAGACTGTCGGACTCTGTAAAAACCGTCGTAGAGGATAGTTGAGAGAGAGAGAGAAGAATTCTTTCCGCTTTCAGCGACAGCCTCTATACCACAGTCTATCATCTCACCACTCGTGGAATCTATTTCATTTTTGCTAACTCTCACCGTGACTATCACTCACTCCAACCTATTCAGAAGGGACCAACCCAAGTCTTAATACTCCTATCCAAAATCTACGACAAATGGTCGCTCGTTACCGGGAATTGAACCCAAAATCCTAAGGCGATACGACAAATGTGGTCTCGCCCGACGGATTTTTGAACGTAGAATAGGAAGACGAGACGACAAATATCAGCTCGTTTTTTTAGATTCTTTATTCTGAAATAGAGTAAGGGTGTGATGTCTTGTGAGTTGTTATATCTTTAAATAATTTATCCCCTAGACTAACGATCTGTTTACGGGCGTGCTGACCACACAAACTGATAAGTTTTTTCCACAGCATTAAGAAGCATTATACATTTGGTTTACAGGTTGATTTTGTCGAAATACATGTTAATTAATGATTTTGTAATACTAAACGCTGGTAAAGTTTTGTGAGTGTATAACATTCACAAGGGTTCTGAAGCAGGAAGGTGTTTGAACTAAAGTTAAGGAGTGCGTTTCGGACTATTTGTCCAGATTAATTGCCTCCCTCACCCTAACTGTCTTCAGGGGAAAACTTGATAGTGGATTTTAAAATAAAGGGATTATTTTTCTCTGTAATTTTTGCAATAATTAATTTTGCTTCCACCGTAGAAACTTAATTTTTTCAGGGAGTAATCTTAACTACCATTTAATTGGCGTAGTCGTGTTTTGCATTAAGTGCTTTATTGCCGATAATAGCAGCGATAGTTAGATTTTACTTTGGAGGAGGTATCCCAGGGTTAAATATATCATCTTTTGATTTTTTTTTGGTAATTTTTTCTCGTAAGTGGTACGAACCAGTGTATCCTTTTTGCTATTTTCGTTCTCCACTAGTGTCAGTCACTGACATAATATGGCCGAGAGGGCAAAGCTTAGACAACTCCTCAGGGACGAAGCGAGAGAGGAGGGACTGGAAGGAGAGGAAGCGAAAGCATTTGTCAGGGACGAACTTGAGAAATATGATGCGGAGAGGAAAGAAGAAGAAGCTAGGAGGAAAGAAGAAGCAGACTGGCTATTACAGCAGAAGAAGATGGATGAGGAAATGGAGATTCGCAGGATGCAACATGAGGAAAGAGAGAAGGAGAGACAGCATGAGGAAAAAGAGAAGGAGAGACAGCTTGAGGAAAAAGAGAAACAGAGACAGCATGAGAAGGAGAGAGAAGATAGACAACATGAGTTGGCTCTCAAAACTCTAGAATTTCAAACTCGTGGTGCTGCCTCTACCTCCAGCAATGGAGAGTCTCCTCCTCATTCCTCCTTAACTGATCCTTCTAACAGTCAATCTCTTCACCTCACTGCTATGTCTTTTCCGCTAGAATCTTTCCCTTGTCCAAATGAGAAGATTGACACTTGGCTAGAAAAATTTGAGAAAATTGCAACTCTGTACGGTTTAGAGAGGTCGCGTTGGAACATGAAGCTTTCCCAGGCTTTGAAAAGTTCTGCGTATGATGTTTACGCCAAACTGGAAAGCAGCCAACAAGACAACTATGATCTGTTGAAGAAAGCGTTACTGGAGCGCTTTGAAATGAACGCTCGCAAGTTTTTGCAACTGTTTCGCAACAGCAGAAAGAGAATTCTGAATCTTTTCACCAGTTCTCTTCCCGTCTAAAGGGATATTTGACAAAGTGCCTTGAGCTCTCGCAGCTCCCCTCTACCTATGAAGGTCTTGAGGAATTTGTTTTAACAGAACAAATAAAGAACACTTTGTCTGCAGATACCCGGAGATTTCTAGCTGAGCAGGGTGCAGAAAAGCTCGAAGACATCTTAGAGAAGTCTGAGCGTTACCATAACGCGCTGGCTGAACTACCGGCCACAAAGCGGAAACCGACAGAGGAGCATTTTCGAAAAAATAATCTAGATCAACCTTCTCATGCTTCGAATCAGTTTAACCACAGAGAAACTGGACCTCAAAACCCCCCTCCTGAAAAATCCAAGTTCTACAAGAACAAGTACCCCAACCACCCCAAACAGTCTGATCAACCCGACCGTCCTTCATGGCAGCGTGGCCAGAAAGGTCAAGGTGACAAAGGGAAAACCCCTGCGCACGGGACATATGATCAGACCGAGCACACCGAGCCGAAACGCATCGGATGCTTATTGACAGTCTCGCAAGGCGGAATTGTTGACAGTGATTCCCAACCTGTTGGGGATAGACCCTCAACGCGAGGTACTGTTATTTTGAACGGTTCTCAAACTTCTTGCTTATTTGACACGGGGCTTTCTTATGATTGCATTGTCGCCAGAAACCTGGTCAAACCCGGTCAAGAGACAGCAGAAACCGTCCAATTTTGTGGAGTTCGTAAGAGTGATGCACCTACAGCGCTTCCCATCGCATTGGTGGAGATCCACTCTGATTTCGTCAGAGGTGTGATCAAAGCGGCTGTTATGGATGATCCCATCTACCCAGTCATACTTGACGAGAGATACGTGTGTATTGGGAAACCGGAAGAGCCGATTGTGGCAGCAGTAACTACAAGAGGGCAAACCAAAAAGGAACGGGAGCCTGCGCCGAATTTGTTACCCATGGAACTTAAAGAAGCGCAATACAAGGACCCTACTTTGGCACCCTGCTTTAGGAAACTGCCCATGGCTAAGGAACCCAGACAGCACGGGGACATTTTTTCTAAGGATGGCGTACTTTATCGCAGAACGGGCAAGCCTGACCAAGGTTACAACCAGCTCCTAGTATTCTGGTTTGCATCAGCACTTTGTGCTTGTAATTTTGCTATCTCCAATTTGATACGCGCCAATTCCATTTCTTGTTGTAAAATAATTTCCTCTCGTTTCAATTTATTCTCTTCTTCCTGTCTGGCGATTGCTCTTTGCTCTTCTCTCTCACGTTGAGCAATCTCTCTCAATCTATTTTCCTTGTCAATTTGCTTCATCTCACGTTCTGCTTCCTCTTTCTTTAATGCAGCCTTTTGTTCCTCTTCCTCTTTCTTTAATGCAGCTTTTTTCTCTGCTTCTTTTCTTTCATGTTTTTCCAGTTCTGCCTCAGCAAATTGACGAAGTTCTTGAGATTTAAAACCATATTCCCTACCAATTTTAACGAAATGGTCTATAGTAAGCATTTTGACTTTTATCTGTAGGTAATTATTGATAATTACTGATTAAAATAGTCAATAGTAGCTTCAGAGTAATTATTATACTTACTCAACTTAGAAATATTTAATATAAATAATCACAATAGTACTGAACTTTAATGTCTAAGTTCAACTAATAGACAATATTTTGTAACAATATTGTATCTAAATAATACTATATCATAAATAGTTATGATATCTGTTAACTATTATGTAATTACTTCACACAATTAATCTTAATATCCAATAATGTTGGGTATGATTCCTAGTAATTATATTGTTCAATGTACTAAGTCACTCTCTTAGTACCAGAAAAGTATATTAAATAATATACAATGGGTCTATTACCTCAAAGGTAGACTATAAGATTATTTTATTTGGTCAATATATATATTATATTATTATGCCCTAGGCATCTCTTATAAATTGTAGTGCTACTTTCTTGGACTATCACTGCATAATTATGCAATGTCCCATATTAACCTTAAATATCAGAAAAAATTAATTAAATTAAATTACAAGTGTATTAATGCATATAATATCATATTATTAATGTAGTATTTAATATATATCATGAGGACAAACAAAACAATGATGCAACTAAAGGGTACAAACAATGTTAAGACGCAAACAAGACATTTTCACAATTAAAAATGAATTTATGAACTAAATAAAACAAGCGGAAGTGTCACAAGCCAAATGAAGGGTCAAGGTCTGACCCGAGGTCAACTTAATATTCAAAGTACACAAAAAAAAAATGACTGCAAAAAATGATGACATCACAGGACTCATAACGGACGAAAATTTAACAATCATCAAATAAAATGATAGTAAGAGGAGACTGGACGAAATAGTTAACGTACATGATACAAAACTGAATAAAAATTGTGAACTGAGTACGAATAAAATACGCCAGTTATCTACGGAACGGTACAGCTAACACAAATCGTCAAACGATAGCAGATTTGGACAGATAGTCCAATGGCAAACCTCAATGGGGCTTCCAAAAGTGCAATCGTTTAACTGCCCTAAGAAACGACCGAAATCAATTCAGGCATCGTGAGAGCCACAGAATCTAATTTCGGTTCATCCTCCCTACCTCCCACGAATTAACAACACATTAAAACAACCCAAAAAAATACATGAAACACATTCAGAAAAGACATGCCTATGCAGGCAAAAGGCATGGACTCAGTATTACTGTTTTGCAATGACGACCGTTTAAACAGCTAGACTTATCTTTTCCGTTGCTTAGATCAGTGCTAGAGGTCGTCAACAGCTAGGCTAATGCCCCTGACTGTCTGCTCCTGTAGTCCATATCGTGTGTTTGCTTCAATGGCTCATATTTCCCCTGGTTAGGCTTAGAAAACGACTTTGGTTTTTTCCGACGGTTCACCTACACGACTTTCAGTGACGTCACGTTGTTAGGCATTATAATGAGTACTGCGTCATCTTCGACTGGATCATGTGATCGAAACTTGATCATAAATATTATGGTTAACATGTGCGTAAGGAACAGAAGTTTGTTTCTTTTTTCTGTCGTTCCCCGCATACTGGCCACCACTTTGTTGCTGAGTTATTTGCCGGTTGAAGATCATGCACTGAGTATGGTTACTTTAGTGATCTCTTGTTAATCGTGCTTTGTTTAGTATTACGCGAATTAGGGTGAAGGTGTTCATACAACTCAGTAGCATGGTATGAAGAAGTAGTTCATGTAACTTGAACTCAGCAACATTAATGAAGTAATTAATTCCTTCAGATTGAGTCCGTAATATTTAATCACATGTACACACAGGATGATCATTTCAAATAGGAACAGAACATAAGTCCTTATAAGTCATGCATAAATTAATCAATAACGTAGACTGCTGGTTTACGTGTCAATGTCCGTTTAAGGATACAATGCAGTATTGTCGTCAGAACATCACAGCTATATGCACGCGCAGCTAGACATGGCTACCTGCCGACAGTGAGACTGCGAGTCTGAATATTTCATACGAATTTGACGATTATTCTTCTCCTTCTGAGAATTCTAGTTAAATACTAACCTCCATAAATTTTCCTCTCATATAGAGTTCTAGGACTGACCCTGGTCCATCAAAAAATGCACATATAAATGGCTATATCATGCCATTGAATTGGAAGGTTAGAAAAACGCAGCTATTCAGCTTGGCGGTCAAGTAACAAAGGGTAGCGTTTCTTAGTTACCGACTGTGACCCAAACAACGCTATACACGTCATAATCGATCATGTATGGAGCGTTCAATAATTGAAACATCTATCGCAATATATTAAATGCCTTAACCTTTACAATTGCACGTCTGATAACCTTTAGCAGACGGCGTTAATATCATATACCGTAACAATCGGATGGCAAGGGCCGTGTACCGTCCTGAAAAAGATTTCTAAGGCTAACTACCAGATATCTATTCAAGGAAAGGAGAAGGTTTTCCATTTAAATCTCTTAAAGAGATACTTGGAAAGACCAGTGCCAACCTCCGACCATCTCCTGACGATCGCCAAATCTGACGAAGATGATGATAGTGGCAGGGATATTCCACCACAATCACACAAAATCTTTCAAAAATGTCAGAAGCGGCGACGCTCTTTCAAGCGCGCATGGGAGACATTCCAGAGGAAGGAAACTTGAGTAGGAATTGGAGAGATGGAGGGGGAAGATGAGAGGGAAGAAGACAGACACCCCGAAGCTACGGTTATAGGAAATTTAATTCCATAACGTAGACATGGAGTGCTTCCATATCTTAAGGGGGGACGTCCTGTCACGTATGGGTTTTGATCATTAAATTGCCTACATCTTCTTCCTATTCTCTCACCCGCATCCTTTTATTTTATTATCTTTCCGTACTTACTTTCCTGTACTTTTTCGCATCACTCGTTGCGAAATATATATTTCTTTCCCATCATCGTTTTTCTTTGTAATACTGACTAGTAACCTTATTGCATCAGATGCCAGTCGCGCAGATAGCTGTGAATATACGGTTCTCGCCAGACATACGTCTGCAGTTTCCCCGGTCAGAGCGTGGCCCGACCAGATTTCTGGGCCTGGGGTGTGAGAAATTCGTTTCGCTGGACATAGAGCAGACTTTTGGTCTACCATTTTTCACCTGTCACTAGCTTAAGGTGTCAAACCCGGCATCTGTACGACGCAGTTGTAGACGGTTGTCTGAGATTTGCAACTGACACGCGCTTTTCCCGGTCAGTTTGTCAACGCAGGTGCGTAATCGCCCGGTGGCAGTTACGACACGCCTCTAAGTATAACGTAGCTGTTATGAGAAGGGGGAGAGATCGGCGCGGGGGAGATAGTTCATCCTTTGTCTGGTTTAAAATATTAACCCACGTTTGAAACTATTTCATTTTCACTCAGTAACTTTGCAGTTAGACTAGAACAACCTTCGTTCGATTTCTAAATAATCTCTGTAAATAGAGATGGCCTTAGTTTGGTCGAAGGGGTTAACGTTCTTAGTAATTCTGTGGTTGAGGTATATTAATATTATATATAATAGATATCTAGTTTTGTGAAGTGATTTAGTGTTAAAATCGCCGATTCCATTTTAAACTAGTTCTGTGTGCAGAGTGAATATTTTGATAGTTTTTATTTCTTTAATCGACGAGTTGCAGTGGAAATACAAAATAAATTATATTTTTAGCTTACTAAACAAGTAGCTGAAATAAGTTTAAATTAACTGTTAAATACTCAGTCGAAACTGTTTTAATAACTAACTTATAAATGCTAGATGCGACATCAGTGAATATTGACGGAATACGAAGATATTCCTGATGATTGATTTTTATATAACTTACTTTACGGGAGGTTTTAAATATAAGTCAAGCTGTAGGCTTGCTATTTAAAATGTACGTTATATTGAGTACATATATGTAAATTATTTGATATGTGTTCTTTCCATTTTTATATAGTGAAACGGTGGTACCCAACTTGCCAGCGTTTAGTAGCCTGAGAGACATATTTTGTGAGAAGCATAGACATTTCCTATCTTTAACCACGTGGGGTTTTATGTTTCAAGTAACACGGGTCTGACAGTGCATATGCCATCAGAGAGAGACAGTAATAGCAATCCCACTAACGGTTTCTAAAGACTAGAAATATATATTGGGCTTTTGTGCCAGTTCATATTGCTTCACAAATTTAAATGTACATGCTGCCTGGCGGCGAGTGAATATTACAAGAACACCATTAACATTCCGACAGAGATTGTGACTAGTATTGTGGTGACCAAATATAGTACTTTCCTGGAAGTAGACACCGATCTGACATTCCTTAATTCTAGAATCCAAAGCTAATGACATTGTGCTCTGCTAACTTTCGTGCCTGGACAAATTTTATGTGACTTAATCAGACATTCGAAAAATTAGAACCACCCAAGGAATCGTTCCCTGAGAGTTTAGCACGTCTTTTGGAACTGGGGATTTATTGGTCAAGGACTGCATTTTCGGGTCTGTGTGAAGGTCCTAGAATTATTATGTTCCCAGAGGCAACGAGCAAAGTTGTGAGTATATATGTGCAAGAAAGGCCATGGCTGAATGAATGAGAGTACACAGGTCTGAGTGTTATTGTACCGGTGTATTATTGTCACACATTTGCTGTCTTAAATTTTTTTACCTGCAGAATTTGTTACAAAAGGCTAGAGTTTCTGTTTTCTTAGGTTAAATCAGATTTATCCAACTCTGTTCATATAGTTACGAGAAAGAAAGAAATCTCTTAGACTCAACCCTACGTATCTATAACTCTTTGGGCCATTATCTGTTCTCTTAACGGAGCTGTGGGCTAAACCTAGAGTAAGATCTAACGGGCTATCATCCTTGTAGCATTTTTCTTGAATTTTATGACTATTTGTATATGTTTTTTTCCTTGATGAAATTTTGGTGTTGTGAGAGATTTTTTTTTTTTTGATGATAATAATAAAAGTCTCTCTTGAACAAAATCAGTGCGTTGGTCAGCTCGATCCCAATTATATATATAATCATTGTTATAGATTTCCCACGTATGTGTGTTTAACTGTCGTCACGTGTATGTGCGTGCCCGTGAGTAGATAGAATTATATGTAATATATATGTGGTTTAGACTGTCGGACTCTGTAAAAACCGTCGTAGAGGATAGTTGAGAGAGAGAGAGAAGAATTCTTTCCGCTTTCAGCGACAGCCTCTATACCACAGTCTATCATCTCACCACTCGTGGAATCTATTTCATTTTTGCTAACTCTCACCGTGACTATCACTCACTCCAACCTATTCAGAAGGGACCAACCCAAGTCTTAATACTCCTATCCAAAATCTACGACATTGATTAATATTTTTATTGAATTCATGTCGTCATTGACATACAATTTTACAAGTCGACCTCTAGCTGGCACCCTCATGCGTTGGGACCAGAATGGATCAAACTTGAACGTTTTATGCAATGAAAACTTCGAGCATATTTATTATGAAACTCGTTGATTAAAATTACGGGATCTACGTTATGGAATATTGGAATTGCCGTCATACGATTAACGGCTCTTTTTATGGAAGGTGAACCAAAAGTTAAATGTTCACACTAGGATATATTTATCAAGTTGATGATTGTAGAAGGATATCTAGAAGTCGTATTCTATTGACGATCTAGATAGGAGGGAATATATATTTAATTGGATCCTCTACTATTAGTTGTACGATGAGAGATTGCCCTTCAAAGGTCAACCGTCTTTGAGAACATTTGTTAAACCAACCATTCTCTATTGTAAGATGAATCTTCAAGATTATGCTGATGTACTTTATGTTGATTAACTATGTACCTGATGGAACATTACCTACCATTTTTATCAGGAAGGAAGTTTCGTATATATGCAAGAGTTTGTATCGTCCTTGTCAACGTGACTGTTAAATAAACCGTGGATTTGTACTTTAACTAAAATCACGAGTTCCAGTGTCCTTTCCTCGACACTGTTGATGTTGACGTTACCGTTGGGAATTTAACCATTCATACGTTTCAACTTATCAATCATTCGCGTCTGATTCAAGCAAATATCTAACTGTCTTTGCTTACACGATTCAAGCAAATAACTAACATTCAAACAAGACAGTATACGAATATGATCAGCTACACGAAAAAGAAGGCTACACTGATGTATAATCAGCGAATATCTTTCATAAAAGTAACACCAAAAAAGTTGCGTTTATTTTGTTGAACAGTATATATATATACCTTCGTTCGATTTCTAAATAATCTCTGTAAATAGAGATGGCCTTAGTTTGGTCGAAGGGGTTAACGTTCTTAGTAATTCTGTGGTTGAGGTATATTAATATTATATATAATAGATATCTAGTTTTGTGAAGTGATTTAGTGTTAAAATCGCCGATTCCATTTTAAACTAGTTCTGTGTGCAGAGTGAATATTTTGATAGTTTGTTATTTCTTTAATCGACGAGTTGCAGTGGAAATACAAAATAAATTATATTTTTAGCTTACTAAACAAGTAGCTGAAATAAGTTTAAATTAACTGTTAAATACTGTTATATATATATATATATATACTGTTCAAAAAAAAGAAACGCATAGCTACTGAAGGCACACACAATGTGCACCAATTGACTCCTTCAGTTGTATCTGATCATTCCCCACACCATTGCACCTCCACCACCGTGCGGTGGAGCTTCTTCAACGCAATTTTAGGCAAAATGTTCATTTCGACTACGGTAGACCCTACGCTGCCTATCATGACGATGCAACAGAAAGAAAGATTCGTCACTAAACCAGACGTGTCTCCATTGATTGTCAGCTGCCCAGGGACGATGCTGGTTGGCCCAAAGAAGTCGATTTTGGCGATAACGGCGCGTAAGGACAGGTCATCAGTGAGGTCGTTGTGCCCAAAGTCCAGCGTCATGCAGTCTATTCCGTACAGTTTGATGAGACACATGACGTCCTGCATTCAATGACTGGGCAGGTGAGGAAGCTGTTGTAAACCTGTCTCTGAAGTGACGAAGCCGAATAAGGCGATACTCCGCTGCTGTTGTCAGTCTGGGTCGTCCACTGTGATGCCAGTCTTCAACTGAGCCAGTGGCTTAGAACCGGTGCCAAAGTCGACTGATGGTACTCTGATGCACGTTTAGATGCCTGGCAACCTGACTTTGATTTTCGCCTGCATGCAGTCGGCCAATAGCAATGTTCCTTAAATTTATCGATAGAGACGCCATAAATGTCTGCTTGAAAATGAACTGAATTTTTGTGTGTAGCGTTATCCTTTTATACGGTTTCAGTTGCGTAGTCAAGGAATAGTGTTCACCCCAAATTTTGTTGCTTTCACGTGCGCGCATCATGAGCTGTGGTCAAAAATTGCGTCATAAACACTATTGACCACTGCGTTGTAACGATTTAAAAAACGAACGCAATTCAGGTCAACACGTGCATTTGACACTGTAAAGAACATTTGAGGCTGGTCTTTATATACCCTAGCCCCACCAAATTTTACTTACAAACTCATAAAAACACGCCCTCGGATAACTATGTGTTTCTTTTTTTGAACAGTATATATATATATATATATATATATATATATATATATATATATATATATATATATATATATATATATATATATATATATATATATATATATATATATATATATATATATATATATATATATATATATATATATATATATATATATATATACTGAAGCACATTAAAAACGCACCACTATTATATATACTGATGCCGAGAAGCTGGAAAAAAAAGTGTGGGAAAGGATTTTCCCCGTGTTTGCCAAGAGGTAGAGAGCGAATGGCTGCTGGAATGGAAAGTGCATGATTCAACCCACGGGTTTGTGTACAGACTACATGAAAACGATGAAAGTTACACGTGCAACACGATTCCCAACAGCTATGACCCTGAAAATGTGTACACGTTGTGGCAGTATACTTGGTATAAAAAGGCCGTTGAGATAAAACACCCAGTACATGTGCTTGAAATGCCACGACTATCTGAAAACTACCGCCAACGAGCCATTGGTATGTTGGAGACCGGAATGAGCTCGCGGGCCATTGCCAGAAGGATGAATTGCCACCACAGCACTATTGTACGTCTCAATGAACGTTACGGAACCACTGGCAGTGCCCGGGATAGACTTCGGAGTGGCCAACCACGAGTTACTACCCCTGCGCAAGATCGTCATATTGTGCTGAGTTACCTAAGGAATCGTACTCTCCCGGCAAGTCAAACAGCAAGAGCAATAGTGGGTAGACATGGGCAAGTCTCTTGAATGACAGTCATACGACGACTCAGAGATACAGGCCTTACTGCAAGACGACCTTATGTTGGGCCAAACTTGACTCACAGACATCGTCAGCAGCGCCTGCAATGGGCAGAGCAACATGTCAGATGGACTAGACTGCAGTGGAATGCTGTCCTATTCACAGACGAGAGCAGATTCAACATATCCTTTGCTGATGGACGTATGCGGGTTTGGCGACGGTGTGGAGAGCGCTTTGCAGATTGCTGTGTCAACCGATTTGGAGGTGGCAGTATTCACATTTGGTGATGATTCAGTTTTCACCATCGCTTGCCTCTTCACGTCTTCCGTGGAAATGTTAATGATGTGACATATCGAGATGAGGTTCTGGATGCACTCGTTGCTCCTGCGTTCACAATTTATCCAGACTTGCAGCTTCTCCAGCAGGATAACGCACGTGCATTTTTTTGTATTTTTGGTTTTCTCCCTTGCCTGCACAGAATGCAATTAATTTCATAACAATCAAATGTACAAATTAATGACCAGCATGGATTTATAGGAAAATGAATAAAGATTCCAAATATGAAAACTTGTAAACACTTATATTTACATTTCACACTCTGTTCCTGGATTATACAGGTGGTGCGTTTTTAATGTGCTTCAGTATATATATATATATATATATATATATATATATATATATATATATATATATATATATATATATATATATATATATATATATATATATATATATATATATATATATATATATATATATATATATATATATAAGAAATTTGATGCATTTTATCAGACAGGTGAGAGAGGGATATTTTCAGAAAGACAAGAAAGGGGAGCGGATGTATATTTTTTTGACCACTTGTTTTCCCATTTTTAATACGTCTGGAATTAATTATGTACAGAGTTTGTGTAATTAAGTGGTTGTTAAAGCGTTATCGGCGCATTCCAATTTACTTACATATTTGTATGTTGAATGATTACTCTGGACTGGCCTATAGAAATTGTCAGCATGTGTGTGTGTGAACAGCGCGAGGGCAGTTTAAGCTTGCAAGCGCAGCCGTCATGCATTGTTTAATTTATATGTACGATTAATTAGGTTAACCTGAGCAGAAGAGGGGGGGGGGGGTATGGCCGTTTGTTGTTATCATTGTATGGAATGAGAGATGGGCGATGCGGGGCCGCGTATTTAAGCGAGAGAAAGAACGTGTTTATTTGTATCATTAGAGGTGGATGTAAACGGTTGCAATTATTGTTTGACTTGTTTGTCTATTTCAGAGCTGGTCAACCTCTTCTGCGCTCTCTTGAGGGACGGTAAACGATTCTCCGGATTTGTATTTGGCATTTACAAGTTCGTGCCACTTGGATTTATTTTCTTATGCCCTGCATTGTCAGTAACAATTATATCCAGACCGCACGGCTTGCCAAACGGCCTGTGAGTCACCCAGCCTACCGGGTTATCTTTGTGGAGTATTTACCTATCGCCCACCTCAGTGCCTACAGGCTGTTGGCGTCGCGCTCACTTCCCCGAGGCAACATAGTCAAATACATTTAATCCCATGTCGCCGTGGATATTACTCACGTACTCGCCAAGAAGTTAGCCAACGATTTTACAGTCTCTGCCACTGTGCGTTCCAGGCTTCATATCTCTAATCACAAGAGCCTATCCTTCAGGTTGTTTTCCCTGGATAACCAGTTTGTTAGATGCACTTAATTTATTCGCCTGGTTTTATATATATATATATATATATATATATATATATATATATATATATATATATATATATATTCTTCTTCGATCCTTAACCACCGACCGTCAAAGCAGTCAGTAGCCATCACGCCTAGTAGCGTCTTGTAGGGCAACAACAAATTGATTCCACTTTGCACGGTCGGTGGCCATCCTTCGTACAGTGCCCCAACTCTGGTTCATTCTTTGCATCTCAGCCTCCACAGTCCTCCGCCAAGTTGTTTTTGGTCGGCCTCTCTTTCGCTTTCCTTCAGGGGTCCAAAACATAGCTGTTCTTGTGATGGAATCGGGGTCTCTTCTGAGGACATGACCAACCCAGCTCCAGCGTCTGCCAGCTATGATGGTGTGCATGTCCTCTTGCTTGCTACGAGTAAGCAGATCTTGGTTGGTGATGGTATTCGGCCAAAAGATTCGGTGAATTTTTTCTTAGGCATGTTGTGTGAAAAGAGGACAATTTTGACATTTTCTTCTCTGTGACTCTCCAGCATTCCGCACCATAGAGAAGCACAGAAAGCACGCAACTCTGGTATAATCTTAATTTTGTGCTTGTGCTGTATTGGGAGGACTTCCAGATGTTATTTAGGCTAAAGAAGGCTGTTCTTGCCTTATTCATTCTGATGTTGATGTCTTTGCCTGCCCCACCGTCTGGTGTTACTATGCTTCCTAGGTATGTGAAGGTATCTTTCTGTACCAGTTGCTGATTCCTTACTGATATGGGCTCAGGGTTGCTCACATATATATATACTGGATATAAGTTAAGGGCCACCAAGAAAAACTCCCCTATGGACCAATTAAATGCAACCAGGTATAAACAATTTTTTACAAAATAAAGTTTGATTCATCCGTGGAAAAGATCCGTCAAGTTTTTTTAATAATGTGTGACTTACTAACAAAAAGAAATTCAACTCACTTTTTCACCTCTTAAACTAGTGTGGCATGTTGCAAAAACCACTATATATATATAGTTATTGTAATGTTATGATGTATGTATATAAGCGTTACTACGTCCTCTTCACGGGCACACACAAGTTTCACAATGCACACAGTAAAGCGTGATCAGTTTGCAGCCATCTTTATTTACAGAATATTTGTACATGTGTAGTTTCGTATCCTAATGTATTATATTACAATGTGTAGTTTCGTATTTTAATGTATTATATTACAATTATATTACATCCCCCCTTTTCTGAAAAAATAATGTGTGCAAACATTTTCACTGAAAAGGAATAACACGTATTTATGATAACTCGCAGCAAAACTAACAATGCCAATACAGACATAGAATGTTCACTCGAGAACAAGAATCAACTTGCTTGAAACTATGTTTGGGAAAAACTATTACACGAAATGTTTTATGAGAAAGGATAAGTATGTGTAATGTTCAGTGTGAGCATATATGTCACTGTCTGTATCGGCTGGGAGATGTCACTGTACGGCCAGAACGAGTGGTGTAAAGGGCTGGTGGTTCTGCGAAAGTCCCTGGTTTAGCTTGAGTTGGTTGTGATTTCGTCCTTGGTGGTTGTTGGTTTTGTGGGGTACCAAGGTCTGAAGTTACTGCATTGCCTGTTGAAAGCATTGGAATTCTCTTCTCTGTTGTATTCTGTGGGATTTCTCTTATGTCCACTCTGTTTCACCTCAGGAGGTTGTTGCTGCTGTCTGGTCTTAAGGTATAGCTCCTGGGTTCAAGGTTTCTTGAAATGATTGTTGCTTTTGACCATGTGCCATTGTTGTTGTTATAGGTAGTCACATGCTGACCAGGATATAATGGTGGTAAGTTTTTAGCACATTTTCATTGTTGGACTTCTGAACCTGCTGACGATGCTGAAGTTGATCATATGTGCTGTCATTATGTTGTGGACGGAAGTGGACCTTAGATGGTAGAAGGTCTTTAATTCTTCTATCAAACATGAGTTCTGCTGGACTGTCAACCTTACTGTCTACTGGTGTTGTTCTCCATCTCAAGAGTGCTATGTGTACATCCTCTGTTCTTGTTTTCTTCATGACTGACTTGATAGTTTGTATTTGTCTCTCAATGAAGCCATTAGATTTAGGGTATCTAGGCGATGATGTTGTGTGTTTGATCTTCCAGTCCTTAGTGAAATTTCTGTATGCTTGACCTGAGAAATATGGACCGTTGTCAGATCTAATTTCATCTGGGATGCTGCAATACTTCTTTGTAATGTCTGCAATAACAGCTGATGGTGAGGGTTGTGGAAGTTTCTCAATGATAGAAAATTTGCTGTAATAATCAGCAATGATAAGGTAGTCATTACTGTCGATGGAGAAAATATCAGTCCCTATGATGCTCCAAGGGCTCAATGGTATGTCTGACGGTATGAGAGGTTCTCTGCACTGCCTATTGGCATGTTCTTGGCAAATTGAACAGTTTTTACATAGTGTTTCTATGTCCTTGTTTATCTGTGGCCAGTAAACATATTTCTTTGCTCTCAGTTGTGTCTTCACAATACCAAGGTGACTATTATGGAGCTGTTTAAGGATGATATCGCGTTGTGTTTCTGGTATAATAATGCGATCTCCTTTAAGGATCAGACCATCTTCGATGTCTAACTCGTCTCTCATAGAGTAGTATGGACGGATGTGTGTTGGAACTTCCTGATAGAGCTTGGCCATCCATGGTATATCAGTTCTTTGAGAGAGTTAAGAATAGGATCTCTCATTGTGTCTTCTCTGATGTGTTCAAGCCGATTATCGCTAAACTTGATAAAATCAACTTTAATGTTTGGGGTAAGATCTGCTATCTTGTTGGGGTTTGGTAGTCTGCTGAGAGCATCTGCAAGACCTATATACTCCCCTGGGATATACTGAATATTAAAATCATAACCTTGTGTTTCCAATAATAGAGCTTGTAGTCGTGGTGGTGCTGAAGCTATTGGTTTTTTATGAATCATCTCAAGTGGCTTGTGATCTGAGAGAATTGTAAATGGGCGGTTGAAAAGAAATGTGTGGAAGCGTTTGACTCCAAAACGTACAGCTAGCATTTCTCTTTCAATGTTTGCAAGTTTCTTTTCGCCAGAACTTAATGATTTGCTTGCGTAAGCTACAGGACGAAGTTCTTTGGCAAAGTGTCCTTCAGGATTTTTGTCTGGTTGCAAAAGTGCTGCTCCTAGGCCTTTCAGACTGGAATCAACCATGAGAAAAGTGGGTGCTTGCATATCATAGTATTTCAAGCATGCATCAGATGATATGAGGGTCTTCAAATGGTTGAATATGTGTTGATAGTCTTCTGACCATTCATACGGAGTTTCATTCTGTAGTAGAGATCGGAAAGGTTCTGCAGCAACTGACAAATTTGGTATGAATTGTGCTAAGAAGTTGACAGCACTTAAGAATTGTTGCAGTTCCTTTTTTGTAGCTGGTGTTGGCATGTCATGAATATCTTCAACCTTTTTAGGGTCTGGTTTTACACCATTCTGGGTGTACAGTAATCCAAAAAATTGTATCTCAGTTGTCTTAATTGTACACTTTTTGCTGTTGAATGTTAGCCCATGGGCCTGTGCTACATGCATCAAGTTAATCAAGTTACGGACATGTTCCTGCTCTGACCTGCCGCATACTACAATGTCGTCCTCAATAGCCACTGTGCCAGAACATTGCTCAACAATGTTGTCAATCTTCTGTTGAAAGATGTCTTGTGATACATTCAAACCAAATGGGAGTCTTTTGAAACAATATCTGCCGAATGGTGTTCGAAAAGTTGTAAGGAGTTGACTTTCCTCTGCTATCTCAACACTCCAGTCTCCGTGTACAGCATCTTGTTTAGAAAAATATCTGGCATTGTGGAATCTGTGAGTTATCTCTTCCACCGTATGCATTTTGTGTGGACAGCGCTTTAGACTGTTGTTTAAATATTTTGGGTCAAGGCAAACCCGAAGAGAACCATCCTGTTTCAAAACAGTTGTGATACTACTACACCAATCAGAATGCTCTTTAACTTTTCTAATGACGTCATTATGCGCCAACTTTTCTAGTTCTGTGGCAAGTTTCTGTTTACCATGTATAGGATACTTTCTAGGTGGGTCTATCTTTGGTTCAGCGTTGTCTTTTAAATAAAATCTTGCCTTTCCCGGAAGTTTGCCTATTCTGTCAAACTGTTCTGTGAATCGCTGTTTAAGGTCATCTACTCCAGTGATGCGTAGAGTAAGGTGTTTTTTTTTTGTCAGCTTTAATGTTGTTAATAGTTACCACACTCAGCTCTTCGCACATTGGTAAACCCAAGATTGCAGGTCCTTCAACATCTACCAAGTAAAATGTTGACGATGTCCATTCAGAGTCTCTGTATGAACATTCAAGTGTTACTGCTCCGAAACAGTCTATATTTGTTCCATTGTAAGCTCTTAGCTTTGTCTTGCCACTCCTACTTTTTACATACCTTGTGGGAAATCCTTGCTCATCCACCTTGTCAGGCATGATCTGCCTGAATATTCTTAAGGGTAACGTGTTTCCTTGGGCACCTGTGTCTATCTTGAAACGAATATATCTTTCTTTGTGCATTTTAATCCCTGGTATTCTGAATTGTACCTTGCAGAAAGCCTGCGTTCTCTTTGATTCGTTACTGAAAGTTAGTACCTTCACATATCAAAAGTGGTAGGATCCCTTTCTTCACTGGAGTCAAAGTCCTCAGTCATCATAGAATGTGTTTGTTTTTATGATTCTCTGCTGTGAATTTTGTGTTGAGCACTGTCTTGTTTCCTTTTGAAACAAAATTTTGTCCAGTGGCCCCTCTTTCTGCAGTAATGACATGTAGAGTCTTTAGCTGGACAGTGGTTTAGTATGTGGTTTAGGCCACAACATTTACACATAGCACCTCTGCTTGTGTTGTGTTTTCCTTGTTGCTTAATACCAGTTGTTTGTTGTGTTTAGATTTATAGCTTTTTTTCTACATCCACCTGGACTGCTACTGTACCTTGCTGAATTTGTTTAATATTTAGTGTTTGTGCCTCGTGTTTCCTGCCTTCATCCAGAAGTTGTTGTAAAGTTAGTGTATCACTCTGGCCCAGTAGCCATTTCTGGAACTCTGGCATTGGTGTGCTAAGAAGGATCTGTTCAATAGTTCGCTCTTTGTCCTCTTCTTTGCTAAATTTACATACACTTGTTTTCTCCTTAATGCGAGTGAAGAAATCGTCCAGACTTTCATCAGGTTTCTGTCGCAGGTGGTGAAGTTCTAAGCTTGCTGCTCTAAAGTTTGCGTGCTTTATGATCAGACGTTTTTCAAATTCGTCCAATATAGCTACGGGGTCGGTTGCCGACTCAACGGGCATGGCGGTAGCAAAACTATTGTAGATTTTCAAACCTTCATAGTCCAATGCTTCTAGAATATATGGAGTTAAGGCTAGACCCTCCAGACCAGTGGTCTTGGAGTAGAGATCAATGCGTTGGCGCCATAATAGGAAAGCTTCACTCTAATCATCTCGACCGGCGAATCGCATTTGGGGTGCGCTGCGGTAGTGTTTAGCCGCCATGGTTGACCTCAACGACGAAAGTTAGCCGAACAAACTGTACTAACGTGTTATCGTGTAGCTTTTTGCATCGGTCCGGTATCGGCCGCTACCACCATGTAATGTTATTATGTATGCATATATACGTTACTACGTCCTCTTCACAGGCACACACAAGTTTTACAATGCACACAGTAAAGCGTGATCAGTTTGCAGCCATCTTTATTTACAGAATATTCGTACATGTGTAGTTTCGTATTTTAATGTATTATATTACAATTATATTACAGTTATGATTAAAATTCATAACGATTGTGTCGGTGTAATAGTTAGCACAATAGGGCTCCTTATTTGTTTATTTTAAACGAAGTCATTTCTTAATACAGGAAGTGACGTCGTGCCAATATGGTTTATATATCAGACGTGAAACTAAAATGCACATTCACGTCAGCTCCTGCACAAAGCAGGAGTCCTATTTCATATGAAAGATCGATCGGACGTGCCACAGCCGTGAGAAATACAAGCCAGATAAGTTGAATTTAATTTATTTTCTGATTTTAATAGCCCAGGTGCCTCGTGCTTTCCATTGCGTGATACAGCAGCCATTTTTATTTTTACTTAACTCATCAGGAAATAGCAATAAGTTGAATCCTCCTAAACTGGAATCATAGATCCTAGTAGTGTTAACCAACTATTAATAATAAATATTAGTGGTTAAGGGAAGTTACCTCTACACCTCACGGTAGAAGGGGAACGACTAAGTAAGTAAGTAAGGTTAAGGGAAGTTTAGATTTGCCAGATTAAAAGAGTGAACCAAAATAGACAAAACTCCTAAGAATAAGAACAAGATAGCACAATAAAATTATTAAATTAACAATAACAAAATAAAAGAAAGGGAGCTAACAGAAATAGGAAAGAACAATAAGTAAATAAATTCAAATTGGAAATTAGGACATAGCTCATAACCAAACATGGCACCTATAACCAGAGCACAGTCAGGTGAAGGCAAAACGTGGGCAGAAGCAGTGAAAACCAAAGATAGGGACACCAGGCACGATAAACTAGAAGAGAATAGTCAGGCCCCCATAGAAGAAAATTCTAACCAAAAAAAGAGAAATGAAAGTACCAAAGAAGACCCAAAACATAAAGCAACCCAGGCAGTCTCCAAAAATACAGATGTAGTAAACATATGTCGTTTAAAGATAACGCAAGTAGCTGGTGAGGCTGTCAAGATCAAGGCACTAGACGAAGACAAAATTATAACCATCCTGGAACCTGTGTTAGGCAAAAAGGCGATAGCCAAAATTTCAAAAACCCATTTCAGCATAAGCATTACTATAAATCAGAGTGACAGAATAAAAGATATGTTAGAGGAACTAAAAGTAGAAGCAAAAACAGTGACTCTTGCACACGACATAAAAGTGAAGATAGAGATAGCAAAAGAGACCAGTAGATGTGTGATAAAGGGGATAAACACTACCCTGTCAAGCGAGGAAGTTATGAACATCCTCGCAAAACATAATCCAGACATAAAGCTGGTACACGTGGACAGAATAATGGTGAAAGGGAGTATTGTAACCCCAGTGGTTATAATAACGGCAGAAGGGAGGGAAACCCCTAAAACGCTACTATTTGGGAAAACAAAGAAGAACACCGAAGCTTACATTCCCCCTGTGCTACAATGCTCCAACTGTCTGAAATTCGGTCACGGACGGAACAATTGTAAGGGGAGAACAGTTTGTAGATACTGCTCCAGTAATCACCCCTCTACACAGTGTGAAAAGGCCAAGGCAGATACCGACTACAAAAAGGCGAATGGAAACAGAAAGTGTATCAATTGTAAAGGGAACCACAACGCCAGGTTTCAGGGCTGTCCAGTGTACCAGCAAACAAAACAAGCACTAAAAGAATCCATCTTAACAAGAAAACCATTTAAAACAGTAATTAAAGAAATAAAAGAAAACACAAAAAACACAAACAGTAAAGTTGCGGAAGAAATCAAGTCTGTAAAAGAAGAAATTAAAACTATTAAAACGCAGCTGTCAAAAAAAAAATCTGAAAGTAACTAACAAAACAAAAGAAAACAGCCAGACAGTTCAGCTACAACACTGGAAAATGTGAATGCGCAGAAGAGTGCAGAGGCATTGCTTCAAGAAGTGAAAGCCTTACAGCATCAAATTTCCCAGGATGTAGCTAAACTGACTGTACTGAAAGAAGAAAATGAAATAATACTAGTCAAACTGTCTGAACTAAAAGAAGAAAATGAAATAATATTCAAAAAGAACCAAATGCAACAGGAAAACAAAAGCAACCTAGAAGAAACTATCAAAGAACAAGTTGAGGAACTTTTACCATACTTAGTGGAAAAAGTTAGGGATAAAATGACAAGTCTAAATGAGGATTTTCTTGAGAACTTGGTTGATAATGGGTCCACGAGTACAGGATATACAGAATAAGAGCAAATTTGATAGTTAACCAAAATAAAAGAGATACTAGATGATGTTTAAATTCAATTTAGAAAGATTTAGAATTATACAGTGGAATTGTAGGGGTATCAAAAAGAATTTTACACCCCTACTAGTAGAGACAGGAGGAATTACCGATATATATGCTCTTCAAGAGACCCATTTAAAACCAAACAATAGATATAGTTGTAAGGGCTTTAAGATACTTAGACATGATAGGAAAGAAGGTAGAGGAGGTGGTGTCGCAGTCTTAGTTAGCGAAAAATTTAAAATTATAGACTGGGAAGTATTTAATACAACCAATATAGAAGGTATCCAGGTTACTATAGCAGCTGAACCAAACAATTTAACAATCTTAAATTTATATGCTAAAGATGGCACAATTAAAGATGAAGAAATACTAGCCATAAGCACCAGACTTGGCCCCAAAACAATCATAGTAGGCGATTTTAATTCCCATCATTGTGCTTGGGGTGGACAACATGCAGATAATGCAGGAAAGAGCCTACTTGACTTCATAGAAAACAATGAACTACTAATATTAAATGATGGAACTGCAACTAATAGGGCAGACTCAGCAATAGACATAAGTATAGTAACTAACAACCTAGCGAATGTAAAATGGGAAGTGTTACAAGACACAAACTCAGACCATCTGCCCATTATAATAACCATGCATGAAAATGTCATTCCAAACCCAGAACCAGAGAAACCGACTTTCAACTATAAAAAAGCAAACTGGGAAGCCTTCCAATCAGAGCTGGAGGTGATGGAATATAAAGACATGGAATCAGATGATACTGACTTGTGGGCAGAAACACTGACCAATGAAATTCTGAAAATAGCAATAAAATATATACCAAATAAAAATATGCCACGGCACCTTAAACCAATAAATAACATTAATCGGAAAAGAAAAACTCAGTGGAATAAAGAACCAGTTGCCTGGTGGAATAAAAGCTGTGCAGAAATTCATGAGAGAAGAAAAAGGGCCTTACAAAAATATAGAAATAACAGAACAGAAGAAAACTATGATGAGTATAAACATATTAGGAATGAATCTAACAGAATAATATTTAAAGCCAAAGAAACTAACTGGAAGGAGTTTTGTCAGTCACTTAAACCTAGCACCCAAATTAAAGAAGTATGGAAAAAGCTTAAGGCAATCAAAGGAACAATAAGAAAACAATAAAGCCAACAATCAAACTACCAAAGAGAGCAGAAACAGATAAAGAAAAAGCTAATGCCTTTGCCGAGTATTTCTATAAAGTCAGTGCAAAAAGTAGTCTTAGACAGGAAGAAAATGAGAGAAGAGAAAGACTTAGGATACAGTTTTCAAAAGACCTACCAGACCAGATAAATGAAACAAACTATTTAGATGCTGATATAACAGAGGAAGAAGTAACTAATGCAATAAAAGATAAATCTAATACTGCCTCAGGGCAAGATATACTTAGTTATGAAATCTTTAAGAAAGTACCAAAAAAAACTATAAACATAGTAACTTCCCCGTATAACAAAATCTGGAGCTTAGGAAAGATACCAAAAGCATGGAAAGTAGCTATGATAGTACACATCCTAAAACCTAATAAGGAAGCCCATGATGTAAGTTCATATAGGCCTATCTCCTTAACATCACAACTAGGTAAAATAGTGGAAACTGTTGTGAATAAAAGAGTTAAATTCTACCTGAAAAAAAAATCAGTTATATAGCCCAAACCAGTCAGGGTTTAGAGCAAACAGAAGTACAGTAGACCAGCTTGTAAGATTAGAACATGATGTAAAGCTAGGGTTCAAGAGGAAAGAGAAAACAGTGGCAGTCTTTCTAGATGTAGCTAGAGCATATGATGAATGCTGGCGAGAAGGAGCTCTTTACAAAATGAAAACAATTGGCATTAGTGGTAAAACCTATAAGTATCTAGAAAACTTTTTACAGGACAGGTATTATGCTGTACAGGTGAATAATGTTAAGTCAGAAATATATGAACAATAGAATGGGATTCCTCAAGGATCAGTGATTTCTCCTTCAATTTTCACTATAGCTGTATATGATTTAGCAGATGAATTTAATGACATAAAGAACGCAGTATCACAATTTGCAGATGACTGTGCCATTTGGCGATCTGGAAAAAACTTAGACCATGTTTACCAAAAACTTCAAAAACAAATAGACAAAGTTTCAGAGTGGATGAAAAGTTGGGGCTTTAAAATTAATGTAAACAAAACAGTAGGTATGATATTCAGCAAAGGAAATTTAAAAAAAAAATAACAAAATCAATATAGCCATTAAAGGTCAGCAAATATGTACATCCTTAACAACACGATTTCTGGGCATAACTTTAGATAAACAACTAAATTATAATAAACATATAGACAATTTAGTAGAAAGCTGTAGGGGATCCCTAAATATACTAAGGACAGTGAAAGGTAATGGATGGGGGGGGGGGGGGGGGGCAATAAAATAATGCTTATGTTCTACAAGTCTTTCATCAGGGGGAAACTGGAGTCTATGACTCAGCTGCAGCTTCTAACAAAGCAAAACTGGACAGGATTCAAAATGCAGCCATGAGAACCATTACAGGTGCATTTATATCAACACCAGTAGAAGCGCTAGAAGTAGCTCTTGGCATACATCCCCTTGGTCTAAGACTTTCTTCTTCTTCTTCTTCTTTTGATCCTTAGCCGCCGACCATCAAAGCAATCAGTGGCCATCACGCCTAGTGGAGTCTTGTAGAGCAACAACAAATTGATTCCACTTTGCTCGGTTAGCGGCCATTCTTAGTACAATGCCCCAACTCTGGTTCATTCTTTGCATCTCAGCCTCCACAGTCCTCCGCCAGGTTGTTTTTGGTCGGCCTCTCTTTCGTTTTCCTTCAGGAGTCCAAAGCAAAGCTGTTCTTGTGATGGCATCGGGGTCTCTTTTGAGGACATGACCAACCCAGCTCCAGCGTCTGCCAGCTATGATGGTGTGCATGTCCTCTTGCTTGCTACGAGTAAGCAGATCTTGGTTGGTGATGGTATTCGGCCAAAAGCTTTGGTGAATGTTTCTTAGGCATTTAATGTACAGCTGTCTTTGCCATTCTGAGCACTGCTCTATAATGTTCCTGAGAGTGAATATATGATCTACACATCTTCTGTTCTTTCTACATGCTTATGTTCTACAAGTCTTTCATCAGGGGGAAACTGGATTATGCCAGCATAGTCTATGACTCAGCTGCAGCTTCTAACAAAGCAAAACTGGACAGGATTCAAAATGCAGCCATGAGAACCATTACAGGTGCATTTATATCATCACCAGTAGAAGCGCTAGAAGTAGCTCTTGGCATACCACCCCTTGGTCTAAGACGGAAAGAACTAAGATTAAGTTATTGGAGTAAAGTAGCACAAGAAGTGACCCACCCAGCACATAAAGCATTTGTCAAAAACCAAACAAGGGTATGGGACGTCCCCTTAAACAGAGATAGATATCCAACAGGGTGGAGAACCATAGAAGATCTAACGCAGCTCAAAGAACTCTCAAACACAGTTAAAAATAGTAATAAATATAGAAGCAAAATATCACACTCGGAACTAAAAACACCAATCATAGACCACTCGCTTACTGAAAAAATCAAACAAAACATAGAAGATAAGGAAGCCAAAATGATAAGTAGAAAGTTCATAGATCAACTAACTAAACAAAGTCTGGGCATCTACACTGATGGATCCAAGGGTGATAGGGGGAAAATAGGTGCCGGAGTTGTAATACCACAATGGGGAAAAAAAAGAGCTACAGTGTAACTGAAGAGGCTTCGATTTTTACTGCAGAGATGGTATTATTCTTAAAAGTTTAGAAATAATCGAAGATAACCCACCAGAAGCTGTTACGATATTTACAGACTCACTATCATCACTACAAGCACTAGAACACCCAGGTAAATATAGCCGGCCAGACATAAAGGAAGAAATTCTAGCAATTAATACATCACTAGGGAACAGAGGATGTAGTGTGAGGCTAGTGTGGGTTCCAGCACACATAGGCACTGCTGGTAACGAGTTGGCAGATCAGAACGCCAAGAATGGAAGAACAAGTAAAAACAATATAAGAGCAGGACTGGGAAGGTCGGAGATCAAGAGCCAAGTGAAGACAAATATAAACGAGGAATGGAAGACAACATGGAAGAAAAGTAGAAAAGGCAGACACGCGTTCAAACTGCTGAAAGAACCAACGAGGACGTGCCAGGTCAGAGAAGAATTAAAGATACCATCGAACAAAAAACTGTGGCGTCTCCGTCTCGGAACAGCATGCTTTATGATAGAAGAACCATACTGCTAAGAATGTCAGGAAGAGAATGACATAGACCACTACCTGATCCACTGTAAAAAGTATGAACAACAAAGGCTTGAATTAAAAACTTACTATAGAAATCACAATATAGACTTGACAGGTGATAAGGTCTTAAGTATAGATGCCCCAAGAGATGCCCAATCAATACTTAAAAGATATATACATAAAACAAAGTAAAACATGAAAGGTTAATAACAAAACAAACAAAAAAACACACAAAGTAAAAAATAAAAAAAACAACTTACTAAATACTCAAAGGACAAGGAAAAACAACAAGGTATTAAATAAAAATTTAAAAAAAAACAACTCAAAAAGAACAAATACTAATACAAAAGTAAAACCAAGTGTAAAGGACAATAGTTATCAAGAAACAATACAAAAAAGAAAATAAAATAGACAAATACTAATATAAATTAAAATCAGCAACTGCTAAAGAAAATAGCTATTTAAATTGAATACAAAATTAAAAAATAAAATTACACTAAATACCCCAATTATAACCAAATTTCAGGTTGAACAGGGTAGACCAAGATGGAACGAGAAGAGGAACTAACGACCAGCTGTTAAATGCCCGTTCTCCACCCATCACCGCATCAAAACAACAACAAAACGAACAACAAACAAAATGCAGAGGTGAGGAGATTGTCTGCTGGAGCCTTCGACCATTGTGTGTCATGGCTAGTGGACGCATGTGTTTGAGCTCCTGACTTTCAGTATAAATCCCTGAATTTGTCCATCACTAATACATCAAGATCTTCTGTGAGGTGTATCTAGTTATCTGCATTTACAGGGAGAATAGCTTCTCATGGTCGAGTTTGAATATAAATTTAAAATTTTGAGAATGAAAAGGACAGCGTTCTAGGATAGCGTTTTATCGAGACTGCATATAATATGCCATTTGTAAATTGGCCTGAAATGTATTGATTTTGGAGCAGCGTGAATTATTAATAAAAATGTATACCTTCCACTAGGTCCATTGTGGCTCAACTAATTATAAGTGATGTTGGCTTGTTTCGGTGTCTGATACGTCTACTACCCTAGAAATGGACTTGGCCACAAGAACGATCCTGTCACTACATATTAACTGTAATAATATAAAAGACACGTAACAGCTAATAGATGGAGGCCTCAAGCCTGGATATGAAACTATGACGTGGAACTGTTTATAAGTACCTTCAAGTGATGTTTCAAAAATTGTTCAAGTCGGTGGACTACATTTTTTGCATGTGCAGAATATTTTTCAAGATGGTGGTGTTGGTCGGCCGCAGTCCAGAAATCTAAATCTAACCTTGGTCATTGCACCGTATGTGAATCGTCGTTCCCTGAGGCAGAAGCTGAAGCCAGGAGGATTTTTTGGTGTGCTTGAAAAGGCAGATAAGTAGATTTATTGATTCATACAGTGTGAGGCTTGAAGAATCTCATTTGACAGGGTTCTTTTTTATATGTTGTATGTATGTTGGTATCTACGTGTTTGTGTGATAGGCGAGTTGGTTGGTGGGACCTATGAATTCACTATACCTCATTGACGGTCGTGAATTCGTGGGGAGTCACTATAATAGTGAATTATGGCTACAGTGGCATATTTTGCCAAGCTTGGAAAGGAGTTTGGTATGGAGGGTGATGCTTTAAAAACATTTGCAGTCAATGAGCATGCAAAGGAAATAAAGCGGTTAGAAGACGTGGCAAGAGAACAGAGGCTTTTAGATAAACATGATAATAAGAGAGAGGAAGAATTAGCTGAGAAGAGAAGACAGGAAGAACTGGCACTTAAATAGAAAAAATTGGCATATGCACATGGTCAAGCAGAAATAAAGGCAAATCAAGAAATTGAGGAGAAAAAATTTGCCTATGCTCAAGCAGAAATAAAGGTACAACAAGAGCTTGAGGAGAAAAGATTAGCACATCAACAAGAACTTAAGGAGAAAAAATTTGCCTATGCTCAAAAAATGGCAGAAATGGAGTTTTAAAAATTGAGATTTCAACATAAACAGGCTAATCCAGCAGGTGAGGAGGCTGGGAAGAAAGACCATGCCTCTACTTTTAAACTAAATCTGCCCAAATTTAATCCTAATATAGACGATATTTCATGCTGTTTAAATCGATATGAGACATGTTGCCAAGAGTTTAGGATTGATAGAGCTACATGGCCTAGCAGTTTGTTTAGTTTATTGGTGGGTGAGGCTCTTACTTCAGTCTGCACCATGGATGATCTTACTCGAAATGATTATGATCCTGTGAATGCTTTATTGCTAAAAAAGTATCAACTGGAGGAAAATGGTTACAGATTGAAACTAAAATTATAGTTGCATGATTCAGCTAAGAATTTTGCTGAATTTATTTCTACAATTAAGATTTGCTTTTCTAGATGGGTTGATTTGTATAAAATTGATAAAACTTTTGATGGGCTGGCTGACTTAATTTTAAGAGACAATGTACTGTCTTCAGTCAGTGGTTACGTTTTGTTTTATTTGCAGGATAGAAAACCTGAAACTCTGTCTGCTGTAGAACATCTTGGACGACAATACCAAATTGCACATCCTGGAAGGAATCTTAGCAGGAATAACAGAAATGATTCATTGCCAGTGGCATCAGATAGAACTATGATATCCAATACACCCAGACAAAGATCATATAGCATGGACAGAAATTTTTGATTAAATCGAGATAATAATACTGGATATTTCAGAAGGAGGTATAATTTTAATAATACGTCACAACAACCTCAAAGAAATTTAATTCATATGGTGATGGATATATGCCTCAACAATCATCTTTTATACCTAACAGGGATAAGAACAGAGGTTGATATAATTTCCAGTCAGGTAGAGGCCAAAGGTCATTCTATGTCAACAACGTAAATAATTACAACAACAGAAGTTTTCAACAGAACATTAACTTTCGCCGTTCTATAAAGCCTGAACGTTTCAATGCAGTTGTGCATCAAAGTGACAATAATATAGTCCTAAATACCAATGTGGTTTCTCATGCAAATGCGTGTAGTATGGACTTCTCAAATAGTACTAAATGTTATGAATGTAATTCTTTGTTTTAACTACAGGGAGTTCCTAGGCTCCCGTTTGGACATCCTTTGCCAGTCATGTCCTCTTATGATGGGACAGTTTCACTAGTGTTTCATAGGGGTTTTGTTAACAACCAACTTGTTTCAGTGCTCCGGGACAGTGGATGCACTTCTGTTGGAGTGCGAAGGTCATTAGTGGATCAATCTGATTACACAGGCAACGAAGTCAAGTGCATTATATTTGAGGGCACAGTTGAATATTATATGACTGCTAAGGTATTCTTAGATACCCCTTATTTTACTGGAAGGACTCTCGTGTGCCTGTTAGACAAACAAATTGCTGGAATAACCATGGGAATTATTCCTGGACTTCATGAATGCACTAATGATGATATTTTAATATGGGAACAGCAACATTTGCTTATGGCAAATGCTCTCATGACAAGAACTTAGTTTCGTTAAAAGGTGAATGACAGGTCCAAATTGAAAATGTTGCATACGAAGTGATGAATGATGAGATGGTGACTGAAGAGGTGATGAATGTTAAAGAGGAGGTGGATGAGGATAATTTACATGTGAACTTATTGATAAAGAATCATTCCTACAGATGCAAAATGATGATGATTCATTAAAGAAATCTTGTCATGTTGCCATGTCTGATGATGTGGTATTTAATGATAATTCTGTACACTGGTACACAATAAAGAATGGGATCTTGATTCGGAATGTCCAAGATTCCACGTCAGTAAAAAAACAGATTATGGTACCTAATATTTTAAGGCCATTTGTTTTACGTCATGCTCATGATGTTAATTGTGCAGGACATTTAGGGATTGCAAGGACAAAGCAGAGGATTGTGTCGCATTTCGTTTTGCCTGGGGTGACAAGAGATGTGAAAATCTTCTCTCGCACGTGCAAAACTTGCCAAGATGTGGCAGCTAAACGCCCCAAGCATAATGCGCCTATGCAGGCGTCGGACATATCATTGCGTCCTTTCGCAAAAATGGCAATCGACTTTATTGGTCCACTACCAGTCACGTCAGCTAGAGGTCATCGTTACAAACTTACATGCATTGATATGTGCACGCGCTGGTCAGAGGCTATTCTTCTGAAAACAATATTCACTACAGATGTTGCTGACGCACTTTTTTAAAATTTTCATTCGATTGGGTTTTCCCGAAAACTGATTATCGGATCTAGGAACTCAGTTTATTTCTGACGTTATGACTCAGGTTATGAGAGAGTTTGAGATAAATCGATCTCTTAATAGCATATATCAAACCATTGCAAACGGGAAAATAGAAAGGCTCAATTGCTGTCTTAAACAAATGCTAGGCAAGCTAAATAGGAAATACTCGCAGGATTGGGATAGAGTACTCCCAGTGGTTTTGTTTGCTTATCGGGAAAGACCTAACGAACAAACTGGATTTGCGCCGTTTGAATTAGTCTTCGGTGTCAAGCCAAGAGGACATATGTCCATTATAAAACAGTTATTGGTTCGAGCTGACATGCATGAGGATGGTCAAACCTCTCACCAATACGTAGTAAACTTGAGAAAGAAAATTATCGACGCATGCCAAATAGCTGTAGAAGCATCAGAAAAAGCTAAACTTAAGACAATATTGTTTGTTAAACAAAACAGAAAACTGCGACATTAATGGCCGGGTGATGAGGCTTATGTATTGTTACCCAATAAGGACAATAAATTACTTGTATCTTGGAGAGGACCATATACTGTACTTGAAAGATTGTCAGATGTTGACTACATTATATCTATTAAAGGAAAGGGAAAAAAAACCTTTCACATCAACATGCTGCAACAATTTCACTCTCGTCCTCCACATCTTAAACCAGTCGTTGAGGCAGTCGGCAAGCCCATTGATCGTCGCTCTTCCTTAGCTGTCATACAGGAGGAGTTATCTGAATTACCTGATATTTCTGAACCTTTTTTATCTCTACCTACTTTACCACTTTTGTCTACTGAGAATTGGAGGGATATTTATATTTTGCCAACTCTTCCTTCATATCAGAAAGATCAGATTTAGTTGTTACTACAATCTTTTCCTGACGTGCCAACGGATATTCCTGGGCGTACAAATATCATTGAACATGATATTCTTCTTACTGATTTCAGACCAATTATGCTGAAACCTTATCCTATCCCTGTACATTTTCAATCACAAGTACAAAAGGAAATAGAGGATATGATAAAATCAAACATAATTTCTCCTTTTCAATCTCCATACAGCTTTCCTATGGTGTTGACTAGAAAGAAAGACAAATTCATGCAGATTTGCATTGATTTCAGGCGTTTAAATTCTTTGACGATCTCGAACGCTGAACCTCTGCCTTTGTTAGATTCGCTATTGGATAGACTATCTACAGCTACTTTTTTCAGTAAATTTGATTTGTCTAAAGGTTATTGGTGAGTCCACTGTCGGACAGAGCAAAACCTTATACTGGTTTTGCTACACCTTTGGGATTGTTCCAATTTTATGTTATGTATTTTGGTCTCGCTAATGCTCCTGCTATTTTTGTTCGTGTGATGCGAACAATTTTCTTTAATCGTGATGACATAATTATCTTTTTTGATGATATTTGCCTTTTCCATCAATCTTGGGAATAACATGTTCTTGGAATTCAGTCTTTGTTGACTACTCTTCGTCTCCATCATCTTACTGCTAGACCTTCGAAAACTAAAATAGGATTGTTACTGGCTTTATTTTCTATGTGGGCATATTACTCTTGCTTTGACTTTCTCTTCTGACTGAACTGTCGATTTACTGCAGTAAAATTAGTATATTGCCGTGACTGTGGGTTTCTGCAGTAATATTAGATTCTGGGTATTCAAGCATATTATTTCTCATTATATTTTTGCCCATTAGTCTTTCGCCTACGTTTCTTGATATCTCTTCGGTGTGTGTGTGTGTGTAATCAACCCAACATGGTCGATTAGAACTCTTGAACGAAGAACAGAAGTGCTTAAGTATACAGCACAAACTTATGTAACTCACAAGCAATTAACAGGAATGCCTGAATGACGACTTTTGCATTTATTATCCATGCATACAACATCGTATGATAATTGACGACGAAAACATTATGTTCATATAACACGTAGGCAGTAGCAAACACACTGTCAAGTTAACCGTTATTTTAGCACATTAACTCTTCAGAGTTGTAATATCTAGCATTGTTAGCTACTTTAGAATAATTACGCAGTGAACGTGTTTCAATAGGTCACCATACCTTTAGCTTCTCTCTTAGGAGCATTATTATTTATTAAATCTCTGGCTAGTTTCTTGTATTTAATTCGGCTGCTCACGCCACCATAGTCTGCCATACTTGAACCCGTTAACTTTAATCTACGCACACCGTATTATATTAATTAGTCTATGCGTTATCACCGATAAAACGCATACCATATATTCTGGACTCGAACGTCCTTATAACTTACATTTACCATTGATTATTCAAGCCAACACTTATATAATTTAGTGGGCTAACCACACATAATCTAGAAACACTGCTTTATGCCCTAATGCCACATGTCGACTCTGCGTAACCAAGTCTAACACGTCAGCAATTAACGTACGCATCGTGTTATGAGTCTGACTAGAGGCAATGCTGCATAATGCGACCATCTGAAATAAAACCAAACGGAGATGCTGGCAAAAAAAAACCATACAGCAGTCCTCAACATCTATTTCCCCCCCCCCCCCCCTGTTACGGTATATGATATTAACGCCGTCTGCTAAAGGTTACCAGACGTGCAATTATAAAGGTTAAGACATTTAATATATTGCGATAGATGTTTCAATTAATGAACGCTTTATACACGATCGATTATGACGTGTATAGCGTTGTTTAGGACACAGTCGGTAACTAAGAAACGCTACCCTTTTCACATTGACCGTCAAGCTGTTAAGACGCGTCTGACTCTCCTTCCAATGTTGGGCATGGTATTGCCATACAGATATATTTTATGTAAGTACGGACATGGGTCAGTCCATTGCTATTACGAAGATTTCAAATGATTAAAGGTCAGTACGAAAGTGAAAATTAAGGAAGGATGAATTACAGTCCATAGTATTTGATTTTGCCAGACTCATAGACTCACTGTCGGCCGTTGGAAAACCCCAACCGCGCGTGCATACAGCTATGACAATCTGCATACAGTAATTTGATTATTGGACAAGGACTGATAGGATATCTGCATATCTATGCCATATATTTTCAAGTTATAATATGTACCTTTGTGATCAACATGCATGAATCGTTTTGACGTGTAAACTGTATTAAATGTTGGTGGACTCAATGGAACCGACTTGTCACATCAATCGTATTCCAAGTCATTCAATTATTGTTCAGAATCTTCCACCCCTGCATTCGCGTAATCTTACATAGAAGGCACGATACACGATCACTCAAGAATATCAAGAAGATAAAACAATGGCCAGACATTTATAACTGTTTTATTAATATCACATGGAACATTATTCAGAGCTAACCAAACCACGCCTTGCAACAGACCACTTCCACTTGCAACAGTGGTGTCCGGTGTCTGGGGACGACAAAAAAATTTCTTCATGACTTTTGAATGAAATGTTTACGATCAGTTTTCGATCACATGACCAGTACGAGGCTGACGTGACGCAGTACTCATTATAATACCTAACAACGTGACGTCACTGAAAATCGTGTAGGTGAAACTATCGGAGAAACTGAAGTCGTTCTGTTAAGCCTAACCAAGGGAAAAATAAGTCATTTGAAGCAGACACAAGAAATGGACTACAGGAGCAGACAGTCAGGGGCTTTAGCCTAGCTGTTGACGACCGCTAGCACTGATCGAAGCAACGGTAAAGATAAATCTAGATGTTTAACTGTTGGTATTGCAAACAGTGCTAACTAAGTCCATTTTGCTTTGATTAGGCATGTCTATGTATTTTCATGTATATATGTTAAATTTGTTTTCCATCGTATGTATTTGTTGTTAATTCGTGGGCCGGTTGGAGAGGGGAACTGAAATCTCTGGGAATGTCGCGAACAGCTGACCACCTAGATTTCAGTCGTTCTTAGGGAACTTAAACGATTGCATTTTTGGAAGCCCATTGAGGTTGCCATTGGACAGTCTGTCCAAATCTGCTACCGTTTGACAATTTGCGTTAGCTGTACTGTCCCGTAGATAATTGGTGTATTTTATTCGTATTTAGTTAATAATTTTGTTCAGTTCTGTACCATGTTCGTTACTATTTCGTCCATTCTCCTCTGACTATCATTTATTTTATGATTATTAAATTTTCGTCCGTTATGAGTCCTGTGACGTCATCATTTTTCGCAGTCATTTTTTTTGTGTGTACCTTGAATATTCAGTTGACCTCAGGTCAGACCTTGACCCTTCATTTGGTCTGTGACATTTCCGCTTATTTTATTTAGTTCATAAAATTCATTTTTAATTGTGAAAATGTCTTGTTTGCGTCTTGACATTGTTTGTACCCTTTAGTTGCATCATTGCTTGTCTGTCCTCATAATATATATTAATATTACATTAATAATATGATAATTATATGCAATAATACACTTGTAATTTAATTTAATTAATTTTTTTTTGATAATTAAGATTAATATGGGACATTGCATAATTATGCAGTGATAGTCCAAGAAAGTAGCACTACAATTTATCATAGATGCCTAGGGCATAATAATATATAATATATATATTGACAAAATAAATAATCTTATAGCTACCTTTGAGGTAATAGACCCATTGTATATTATTTAATATACTTTTCTAGTACTAAGAGAGTGACTTAGTACATTGAATAATATAATTACTAGGAATTATACCCAACATTATTGGATATTGAGGTTAATTGGGTGATATAATTACATTATATTTAACAGATATCATAACTATTTATGATATAGTATTATTTAGATACAATATTGTTACAAAATATTGTCTATTAGTTGAACTTAGACATTAAGTTCAATACTATTGTGATTACTTATATTGAATATTTCTAAGTTGAGTAAGTATAATAATTACTCTGAAGCTACTATTGACTATTTTAATCAGTAATTATCAATAATTACTACAGATAAAAGTCAAAATGCTTACTATAGACCATTTCGTTAAAATTGGCCGTGATTATGGCTACAAATCTCAAGAACTTCGTCAGTTTGCTGAATCAGAACTGGAAAAATATGAAAGAAAGGAAGAAGAGAAAAAAGCTGCATTAAAGAAAGAGGAAGCAGAACTTGAGATGAAGCAAATTGCCAAGGAAAATAGATTGAGAGAGATTGCTCAACGTGAAAGAGAAGAGCAAAGAACAATCGCCAAACAGGAAGAAGAGAATAAATTGAAACGAGAGGAAATTATTTTACAACAAGAAATGGAATTGGCGCGTATTAAATTGGAGACAGCAAGATTACAAGCACAAAGTGCTGATGCAAACCAGAATAATAACGCACAAAATGGATCATCATCCAGCCAACCTAAACATTTCTATAACTTTAAATTACCCATTTTCAACTTGAACGTCGACGACCTTTCATCGTTCCTGGCACGGTTTGAACAGACTTGCAAATCTAACCATTTGCCTGAAGAGTCATGGGTACTCAAGTTAAATGAATTCTTGGTTGGAGAACCACTGACAGCTTCTCAAAATGCTGACCCATCAATAGCAAATAACTACGGTGCTATTAAGTCCTTGCTTTTACGAAGATTTCACCTGGACGAGGAACACTGTAGGTTGAAATTTAAGGGAATTCTACCTGAATCTCCAAGGGATTTTGCTGGATTCATTGCGAATATACGCAATACATTTAATAGATGGGTTGAACTGGCAGAAGTCAACAAATCATACGACAAATTAGTTGATTTACTACTGCGGGATAAGGTATTATCTTCAGTTAGCCAGCCATTTTTTGCATATTTGCAGGAGCGTAAACCCGGTACTATGGATGAGTTAGAAAAAATTTCTTTAAACTACTGTTCGGCACATCCGAATGCAACCATTTCTAACTCCTCATTAAGAGAACCTCTACCTGTGGCGTCTAATATGGCCTACAATCACAATAACAAACAAAGACATCACAGTGTAGACAGAAGTAGGTTCCAAAGAAATCACAATGTTAACTTTCAGAAAGGATATAATAATGATTTCAACAATAAAAATGAGTTCAACAGAGGTAGATCACGAGATAGAAATTATTCACCTCAAACAAACTACCACAATGGTCAACATAACACTCATTATAATCGATCACATACTCCCAATAATAATAATAACTGGAATGGTAATAATCATGGCTCGAGACATCGAGATAATAGTTACTATAGAGGACGACGAGATAATTCTAACAATTATACTCGGAATCGATCTCATTCTCGGGGATCATTTCATTACAACCATAATACAGGGGCGGCAGTTACAAATAGTACTACCCCTATAGCTCAGGTCCCACTTGACAATAATACAACACAGTCTTCTGCTGCATGTTTTTGCTATTAATTATAATGTGGCAAATAGTTGCCAGCAATGCAATCTTATTTTTCAGAAGGCGAAAGAAACAGTGCTTAACTGCGGACATATTATACCACAGGTAGGTCTTGCAGTCAACGATGGAACAGGCCTATTAATTTTTAACAGAGGATTAGTTAATGGATCCGTCGTCTCAGTGTTGAGGGATTCGGGATCCACAACGATTGGGGTACGACAGTCGCTGATACATCCCAGCTGTGCAACGGGGGAATATGTCCGTTGCATGACGTTTGGTGGAACAATAGAGTTTTACCCCACAGCTATTATTCATGTTAACACTCCTTTTTTCACAGGGAATGTAAAAGTATGTATGCTAAAAAAGCCTATAGCTGATTTGATGGTCGGTCGTATACACGGCAGTAAAGATTGTACTCCAGATGAGATTATAGAATGGGAGAAACATAACCTATGCACTGGAAACGCCGTGACAACTAGAGCGCAGACTCAACTCATGGAGAAAGTTGATGATAATAAAATGGATGCAGACAACCAAGAGGAATTTGTAGTCAATTCACCTATTGACAGGGAAACATTTGCAACCAAACAAAAAGAGGATAAATCTTTAAAAAAATTTTTTAAGCTGGTTGATAAAGTTGACAATCTATCCTCAGGTAATAATAACAAACATTGTTTTGTTATTAAAAATGGCATATTGATTAGATGTTTTAATGACAAATCACAAATGAAACAACAAGTTATGGTCCCATATACTTTTAGACGGTACATTCTTCAACACGCACATGACTCACATTGTGCTGGACATATGGGATATACTCGAACACGATCTCGAGTACTGTCTTCATTCTTTTGGCCAGGGGTGTCAAGAGATATTTCGCAGTATGTACGTTCCTGTACTACATGCCAAGAAGTGAAAGCACGTGGAGCTTTTCACACGGCGCCTATTCAGGCTTGCGATATCTCAGTGAGACCTTTTGACAAGATGGCAATAGACATTATTGGTCCATTGCTACCATCGGCCAGAGGACATAGATTCGTCCTTACGTGCATTGATTTGTGCACACGATGGCCAGAAGCTATCCCATTAAAGACCACCACTACCACAGATGTAGCTGATGCACTACATCTCATCTTTTCTAGAATAGGGTTTCCTAGAAAACTTTTATCAGACCATGGGTCACAGTTTATATCTGACACCATGAAGGAAGTCATGAAAACTTGGGACATTGATAGAAATTTAAGTAGTATTTATCATCCGATGAGTAATGGTGCGGTTGAAAGACTTAACCGTACACTTAAACAACTACTACATAAGGTTACTGCTAAGCACCCTCATGACTGGGACAGAGCACTCCCAGCTGTTCTATTTGCTTATCGGGAGGTACCGCATGAACAAACTGGCTTCTCTCCCTTTGAATTAGTTTTTGGTGCTCCCCCAAGAGGTCCTATGGGACTAATAAAAAACTTATTAATTGACGACGAGATGACTCAGGACACTCAGTCATCTTACGAGTACGTAATTAATCTTCGGAAGAACATTATTGAGTCTTGCCTGTTGGCAACAGCTTCTTCTGAGGCTGCAAAAGCTAAGGCTCGATCTCTACAAAATAAGTCTCGACGATTACGCCAATTATTCCCAGGCGACGAAGCTTATGTGTTACTTCCTCACAATAACAATAAATTATTGATATCTTGGAATGGTCCTTACAAAGTCATTGATAAAATTTCCGACGTTGATTACGTCTTAGATATCAAGGGACACAAAAAGATATTTCATATTAACATGCTCAAGCAATTTCATACACGTCCTGAACACTTACAGTCAATTTTTCATGAACTAGATGACAACACAGTATCCACTTGTCATTATACTAACTTATCTGTCATCCAGGAAGAAGAATCTTCTTTTCCTGAGGTACAGTTACCGTTACCTGTACCAGTAGTTCAACCTACTGAATCTTGGCGGGATGTAACCATCTCTTCAACGGTTACACCGCAACAGCGTCTACAGATTGCTAATCTATTACAATCTTATCCAGATGTGTTGACCGACGTCCCGGGTCGCACATCGGCTATCAGTCATGACATTACTCTCAATGATGATACACCTATTCGTGTACATCCCTATTCTGTTCCTTTACATTTCCTTGCTAAAACTACTAAGGAACTTGAACAGATGTTGTCTCTCGGAATCATTGAGACTAGTAATTCGCCATTCTCTTCTCCATTAGTGATTGTCCGGAAGAAGGACAATAACATTAGACTATGTGTTGATTATAGAAAATTAAATGCTAGGACTATAGTTGACAGCGAACCACATCCACTCATTGACGACTTACTGCCACGTCTATCTAACGCAACTATATTTAGTAAGATAGACTTAACTAAAAGTTATTGGCAGATACCACTGACCGAAAAGGCTAAGTACTACACCGCATTTTCCACGCCACAAGGTCTATACCAGTGGAACGTGATGCCTTTTGGGCTTGTTAATGCGCCAGCTACCTTCATTCGCCTGATGCGACAAATTTTATCAGGTAGACCAGACGTTATTACATATATTGACGACATATGCTTGTTTAGTTCGTCGTTTGAGGAACATGTTTCGGGACTTAGACATGTTTTTTGACACTCTAAGGAATTATCATCTAACTGCTAAACCTACAAAGGTGCAAATCGCGTGTAATGAGATAACCTTTTTGGGACATATCATTGGATCGGGATATATCCGAACGTTACCTAGTACAGTCTCCAAAATTCTAAACATAGCAGTTCCTCAGACGAAGAAACAGGTCAGGAGTTTGTTAGGACTTGTTCAATATTACAGTAGATTCATACCAAACTTGTCATCCATCACGGCTGTATTGTCTTCATTGTTAAAAAAAGATATGCCGGTGAAGGTGACATGGACTGGTACATGCAATGAAACTTTCAACAAAATTATAAATTTGTTCTCACATGAACCAATTTTAAGACTTCCCGATGCTTCCAAAAGATTTTTCTTACGAACAGATGCTAGTAACTACGGCATTGGTGCATGCCTGCTCCAGAACCATGATGGCATTCTACACCCCACCTTGTATATCTCAAGAAAGCTAAAGCCGGCTGAAACAAAATACTCAACAGTTGACAAGGAACTTTTATCGGTGATCTGGGCAATAACGAAGCTTGAAAAGTTTCTCCTCGGTGCTCCCTTTACCATACAGACGGACCAACGTGCGGTCGCATCCTTGCGTCGATCCAACCACAAAAGCCAGAAACTTGCCAGATATTCAATCATCCTACAGCCATTCGAGTTCTCCATTGAACACATACCTGGCACTGAAAATTGTGTGGCAGATGCATTGTCACGTAATCCTATTGACGACGAATAATCAACATTGACACTCTTAAACTACATCAATCAATACTACAGTGGATTGAACGAAGTATCAACTATAAAGGAACTAACCTTGCCTTTAATTTAAACTGTATAACCACTATATGCATCACAGAATTGAATTAAAAGACAATCAAGGTATATATATAGACATTCAAACTTCGTCTAACGTCCATACACGAGATATGAATACTCTTTGAACAATCATGGACTAATGTCTGACGACAAACCGAACTGATGTTCCTGTGTATACTTAATTCTTGGATGCTGGGATAAATGACATTTCTTTCCAACGTAAACGTTTGACCTTTCTTGCCTAAAAGAATTCATCAGTATCAAGACTACGGATGGATCATCATATCCTATACTAATTAATTAGTTAACTTAACTTCTTAATTGAATTATTATCAATAAAATGAAATGTGAGAAAAAAAAAATGAAATGAAAGAACAAAAAAAAAAAAAGAGAACGAAATACTAAAAGAAGAAATTATGAAAAGAGAAAATAAATCTCACACAAGTATTAGATTAATAATTTTTTTTTAATGTACCTATACATTATTTAGTTAGTTAAATTAGATAGTTATTATTCACTAACACTTAACACACACAATTAAGTTAAAACTTATATTCGAATTTCTTTCTATTTCTTCTCACTTATTTTGTCTTTTTCTTCTCTCATAACATCGCGTTACATTAGAACCTTAATAATTTAACTCTTAATTTAATTAATTAATTTAATTTTAATTAGTCAAATTAATTCCTATATGACATACTAATACGACAGACCTTACTTTAATTTAATTTTCTCATTCACTATTAACATTGGACATTTATTTAGTTGATATAATGATATGTACAATATTGATATATAATGTGATTTATGATTAGATGACGATGACAAATAGTTAGTTGACACGACCGCAACACGGTTCTACTCAGAACATCGTCGGCCATATGTCACAATTGTGTTAAATTTTTTTGAAAAATTGTTAAGTCGGATAGATATTGAAAAAAAATCTATCGATTTTTTTTTCCCCGGTGTACAGGGAATTGTTACGGTATATGATATTAACGCCGTCTGCTAAAGGTTACCAGACGTGCAATTATAAAGGTTAAGACATTTAATATATTGCGATAGATGTTTCAATTAATGAACGCTTTATACACGATCGATTATGACGTGTATAGCGTTGTTTAGGACACAGTCGGTAACTAAGAAACGCTACCCTTTTCACATTGACCGTCAAGCTGTTAAGACGCGTCTGACTCTCCTTCCAATGTTGGGCATGGTATTGCCATACAGATATATTTTATGTAAGTACGGACATGGGTCAGTCCATTGCTATTACGAAGATTTCAAATGATTAAAGGTCAGTACGAAAGTGAAAATTAAGGAAGGATGAATTACAGTCCATAGTATTTGATTTTGCCAGACTCATAGACTCACTGTCGGCCGTTGGAAAACCCCAACCGCGCGTGCATACAGCTATGACAATCTGCATACAGTAATTTGATTATTGGACAAGGACTGATAGGATATCTGCATATCTATGCCATATATTTTCAAGTTATAATATGTACCTTTGTGATCAACATGCATGAATCGTTTTGACGTGTAAACTGTATTAAATGTTGGTGGACTCAATGGAACCGACTTGTCACATCAATCGTATTCCAAGTCATTCAATTATTGTTCAGAATCTTCCACCCCTGCATTCGCGTAATCTTACATAGAAGGCACGATACACGATCACTCAAGAATATCAAGAAGATAAAACAATGGCCAGACATTTATAACTGTTTTATTAATATCACATGGAACATTATTCAGAGCTAACCAAACCACGCCTTGCAACAGACCACTTCCACTTGCAACCCCCCCCCCCCCCCCAACTCAAACGTGACACTTATGGCACGTGTGTGTCCGATGGAGAAGATAAAGACATAAACTGTACCTAAGAAAACATAACATAGCAAAGTCAACAAAGTTATCACGTCATGTCATGAAGATGTCATAAATAACAAATCAAGGAACTGTCAGATTGTGAAACCTCTGGGTAGGTCCGGAAACCCGACATGACATCGACATCAATCGTTCATGGACAGTAGATCAGCCCAATGGTTATCTGTCCCTGAAAATGGAAGTCTCGTAAACAACAACTCCTTAAGTATGAGCAACCAGCAGTCGATCTGCGTGTCCTTCACTGTCATTGATGGAATGAAAGTAAGAGGGCTGTGGTCTGTCTGGATCACAAAGTGGGTGCCCAATAGATGCCTGGAAAACTTCTCGATCGCCAAAAGGACCTTTTCACCAGTAGCATACGTCTCTGCAGGTAAGAATTTTCTCAATCCGTGGCATCTGCAGAGGGAATCTGGGATGTATCTGTGCGAAGAATGAATTGTGAATTTATATTTGGTAACAACAAGATAAAGGACCCTGAAAAAAGCCCTTAATTTTAATCAATGCATCATGATAATCCAAAGTCCATATAATATCTCTTGGACTGCGGTACCTTTGGCTATCAGTGTCGCCAAAGGAGTAGAGATAGTTTAGCGACAATAGAGTGACCAGACGAACAGGTATCAAAATGACAAATATTGATATTGCAAGCAATGAATGTCGAAACAGACGTGATATCTGAAAATAAAGAAATGCTAATACGCATGACATAGATGATATCAAGCACAAAGAAGTATCGGCAATAGTAGAATAGACCAAGAACAAGTACAAAACAACTGGTAAAGAATGAAGACCGCACACACACACACATGCAACTACAAAGTGCGTGGTGCAGAGTTTTGTAGGAGTTGCACGTCTAGAGGATGGCATGCAAAAAACGAACCATGTTTGAATTTAACAGCTTTGTGAGCATCATAATAGTTAGCGAAGCAGACAAATGCAATCTGGTGATAAGAGTTTTGAAGTTCGAACATGCGAACAAATTCAACATTCCCGACATGCTGAAAGAATGTTCTAAGTGCATACCAAGTTGTATGCGATGGGATGTTGTGCACCAGAACAGTGCGATTCAGTGAAATATGATCTCGGCCAGATAGAAACTGAGCCCGAGAATCATTTAAATTATCATGTTTCGTGCGTGCTAAACGCGAAGAGGAATTTTTACATATATGTAGCTTCTTGCATGTTGTAAGGGCTGGACAATCATGGTTAAACTGGTGATCATCCGGACGAGTATGATTATCAACAACCCCCCGTATAACGTCACGACTCTTACTAGTAAATTTTGTGTCACCTTTGACAACATTATTCACATTCTTAAAAGTAGAAGCACCATGAGCATGCTGTTTACAAATAGGATGCTTACCAATACTATTAGTCACATCCGAGCATGGCATGACGGACCGCCCGGAAGGTCCAGTCGATGCCTCCCCAACATCAGTATTGACTGTATTTTGAAGGCAAAGCTGTGTATAGCGATTCTTATCAAAATAAATGGAACCAGTATAAACGACATCGGTCACACTACGATCACATTCCGTAAGTTTGCCTTGGTTACCATTATAATCCTCCTGTGGTGGACATTTTGCCGTAGTGACATTCCTAAAAATGGCCTTACGCCAAGATCCACCATCATGAAAATCAGAATGGTTACGACAGGAAACCCTGACATAGGAATCATGACGAGAGAAACTATATTTTCATCGAAATGATCGACTATCACCTCGTTGTAACTGAACCTTAGCATTGAATGCTTGAAGTCGAATACCACCCATATGAAAACGATGTGTCTCTTCACTAAGTTTAGCATTTGAAATGCCATGCTTCTGCACTCGTTTGGGTGTGGTGAAATATCACAGTAACCCAATTTCACACATAAACCAACTCCACCTGATGGCAATACATGGTCATGTGATATAATATCTAACAAAACATCTACCCTTCGATGTAATTTAACAAACTCTAAATCTTTAACTTTGTGTTCTGCAGCAGCAGTTTGAGTCAGTTGTTTAATTTCTATAGAGTGTCTACTGACACTTTCCACATTCATTGATTTTTCTTGTTCAAGTTCAAGTTTGAGGGCCTAGATAGCGCTATAATGGCTATTCATAAGCTCATCAACCTTCTCCGCAAATACTATTTGTTTCTCTTCAAGTTGTTGAATTAGATCTGCATTTTCACCTAATAGACCACAAATCGTGTCTATCTTTGAATATTCACGTCTCTGGGCCTCAAATTTGAGTTTCTCATAGTCTATTTTTACCTGTTCCAGCTCCATGGTAAGAGCCTTGTCCTTATCATTCTCATACCTGATCTCCTGTTTTAAATTTCCCAATTCCAAATCAGGAGTATGTTTTCCAAGTTCTGACTTACTAACTTGTAACTCATTGTTTCTGACACTTAGTCGTTTAATATGGTCCCTGAGTTCTGAGTTATCTTTTCTTAGAGCACACAATGTATCAGACTCTGAATCTACATAAGTCTGGGCCTCATATTTAAAATTCTCGTTTTCTGCTTTCACAGTAACCAACTCATGAGTAAGAGATTTCTCTTTATTCTTCTTATCTTTTAACTCGTGTCTCAATTTTGTCATATCATGAATAAGAGCCGTTATTCTGACCTCTGCATATTGGTTTACTCGTAACAACTCTTGTTCTTGTATAGTGAACTGAGTTTTTGCATACATAGCCATTTGAAAACATGATTTACCTATGCGTATGCCTTCTGCAAAAATAGCTTCCAAAGTAGACATATTTCTAGTTAATACTTGCACCAAAATAGTATGTTGTCCACCAATGAAGTACACAATTAATGTATACATTCCTTAAAACACTATGAACTCAATCAATATGTGATTTAATTATACATTTAAATGTGAACCACGTAACGAGCACATACACACTGAAAGGCTCAAGCAAATGAAACACAATGATGCGATATCTTCAATCATACAACGTTATACCACGAATAAAAAGGAACTAAAATAAAGTAACATAGACTTAATACTCAGTGAAAAGAAAACATCAAAATAACAATTACGAAAAAAAACACGAAACTAGTCGTCGGAATGACAAAGAGACACGATTTGATAGCAGGACTAACGTATAAACAAGGTCACAAGCATTGAAACTAGGCTATCTAGAAATCAGAATGACACAGGACATGACGTCACAACTAAACGATAAACGTGAATGATGTTTTTATGACTGATCAAGACCAACAATTTCAACAGTGACTAAACACTGGATTCTTAGTCAGCAATATAAACTAAAGACCCTAAAAGTCGTTGCAATTTTCTAAATTTTTCTAACAAAATCCCAGAAAATAGCAAACCCTTACCAACCACCCACATAAAATTAAACAGAATAAAAAATGCAACACATAATGATAGAGGCAAGTAGACAGTACGACAACGAATAGAGTGAAGAGCCAAAGCTAACCCTTTGGAAGGACAGAATTTATGTACTGACACACTGATCAAAACAAACAGGACTTATCTTATACGCGTCAATCACAGTAGAGGAACCCAAATGTGTGATGCCACACGATGTGCCACAGTTCATGCAAAGTCTTCATTGTTGACTTCGTCTATTGCAGACATCTGACGAACATCAATCCGCAACACAGAGTCGAGGAAGTTTTCACGTTTTAAACGTCTTCGAGGGAAATCTGCAACACCTGCCACAGGTGCCAATTTGCCCTGACTTCAGTTATGGAATTGACTTTTGGTTTCCACACAAAGCTGGGAAACGGCATCAGTTGACAGATCGAACGAATGACATGCCCGTGCGTGATGGAAGACGATTACCCATTGACATGCGCATCCAATACGATTGACGTAAAAGTGGATGTGCCAGTTTGTCCTATGGAACAGTCTTGAATTGATCTTACCATTGTCAATTGTCGAAAACCCGGAGTCTTAGATATGATTCAAAATCAGCCGTACCGACTGCCAGAAGAGATCCCACTTCTGACACAAATCTCGTATGTTAAGGACTTTATTTTCTATGTGGGCATATTGCTCTTGCTTTGACTTTCTCTTCTGACTGGACTGTCGACTTACTGCAGTAAAATTAGTATATTGCCGTAACTGTGGGTTTCTGCAGTAATATTGGATTCGGGGTATTCATGCATATTATTTCTCATTATATTTTTGCCTATTAGTCTGTCGTCTACATTTCTTGATATATCTTCGGTGTGTGTGTGTAATGAACCCAACATGGTCGATCAGAACTCTTGAACGAAGAACAGAAGTGCTTACATATGCAGCACAAACTTCTGTAACTCACAAGCATTTGACAGGAATGCCTGAATGACGACTTTTGCATTTATTATCCATGCATACAACAGCGTATAATAATTGATGACGAAAACATAATGTTCATATATCACTTAGGCAGTAGCAAACACACTGTACATTAGCCTCAACTGTTTGACGTCCACACGGTCAAGTTAACCGTTATTTTAGCACATTAACTCTTCAGAGTTGTAATATCTAGCATTGTTAGGTTCTTTAGAATAATTACGCAATGAACGTATTTCAATAGGTTACCATACCTTTAGCTTCTCTCTTAGCTCTTAGGAGCATTATTATTTATTAAATCTCTGGCTAGTTTCTCACATTTAATTCGCCTGCTCACACCATCATAGTCTGCCATACTTGAACCCGTTAACCTTAATCTACACACACCGTATTATATTAATTAGTCTATGTGTTATCCACCGATAAAACGCATACCATATATTCTGGACTCGAACTTCCTTATATATTACATTTGCCATTGGCTATTCAAGCCTACACTTATATAATTTAGTGGGCTAACCACACATAATCTAGAAACACTGCTTTATGCCCTAATGCCACATGTCGACTCTGCGTAACCAAGTCTAACACGTCAGCAAGTAACGTACGCATCGCGTTATGAGTCTGACTAGAGGCAAAGATGCTTAGTGCGACCATCTCAAATAAAACCAAACGGAGATGCTGGCAAAACCATTATGCAGTCCTCAACAAGGATTCAGAGTAATTTCTTTTCTTGGTCATAAAGAAGGAGGCGGTTTTCTTAAGCCTGAGTATTCCACAATCTCCAGGATCTTGAATCTCGAAATTCCTGAGACAAAAAAAAGCAGGTTCGCAGTCTTGTAGGTCAACATTCATGTGAAGTATAATTAAATTTATTAAAAGCCTATTTCTCAAAAATCACCAATTTTATGATTGCCTGCTACTCGATTTCCTTTTATCCTTAGAATCAACGCCTCTGGTTTGGGAATTGGCGTTACACTTATGCAGGAATTCGATGATTGTCTACATCCAATTCTGTATGTCAGTCGTAAATTGACACCCACTGAACAAAAATACCCTATTGTAGAGCGAGAGTTGCTAGCTGTGGTATATTGTTTTTCAAAATTACAGCGCTACCTCATTGGTGAAAAATTTATCATGGAGACAGATCAGAGGGCCTTGTCCTATCTGAAAACAGCGAAGTTTCGTAATAAGAAGGCTACCAGAGCATCACTTGCGCTCCAACCCTACGAATATGACATTCGTGCTGTCAAGGGCAGTCAAAACATGGTCGCGGATGTGTTATCTTACTTACTTATTTAGTCGTTCCCTTTCTACCGTGAGGTGTAGAGGTTTGGAAGAGAGAGCGCCAGACTATCCTATCGGCTGTCTTTCTCCTAGCCTGGTTCCATTCTAGTCCTCGGTCCTTCACTTACTTAGTCGTTCCCCTTCTACTGTGAGGTGTAGAGGTCCTCGGTCCTTCAAAGATTGTCTAATGTTGTCAGCGGACACTGGGTCGTCCTGGGTATCTGGATCCCTGGCTCTTTGTTTCCCATGCTTCCCATGGTAGCCAATCTTCTCCCATTCTGCAGACATGGCCAAACCATCTTAGTTGGGACTGTTCTACTTGGGTCTGCAGGTGGTGGCATTTTAGGCCTTGACGTATCGTCTGGTTGCGGACCATGTCTCTTCTTGTTACTTCAACCACCTTCCTCGGATACCTCATTTATGAGGTTTCGATCTGGCTTTTGTGGGTTATAGTCATTGCCCATGATGTGTTATCACGTTGTGTAAAAGACTCACTGTCAGCTAACAACACAGCAAATGCAGGTACCTTGTGAGGTTACAGCAAACATATTAACTGACTTCTTCACGTGTTGACCAATGGAACATTGCACTGTATATGAACGTATTTTGCTGACAATGCTGATGCTGACAGGAGTTTCCAGATTTATTGCTGCTGTGACAAAGACTCTGTGGTGAATGCCAAAGCTGAGAACTATAGTAATTTTTTCATCAGAAATTAAAAGAAATCGCTCAATGACTCTTATGACAGTACTTATAGATTTAATCGGTTCACTCGATACCTGATAATGATGAATGCTGATATCGCCAATTTCAAGTTGTACCTCATTTTACTCAGAGCATTACATGGATGTCTTGGACCTTATTAACAGTTGTCATACTCGGTTTATGTGCAAAAACACATACATTCAGTGATGATCTAAGAATAATGTGACATTTGGATATTTTGAATGCAACATCTTGATTTTTTCTATTATTAGAACTGCGTCTACAGATTAAGAGACTTAACTCAAAGATGCTTCGCATGGTCAAAGGGACATAACTAGAATAATCCTATCGTGATTTTTGTTTTATTTATCCTGTTGGACAGTGAACATTGTTACTTAATATGAACTTATAAAATAATTTACGATAATATAGCAGAGATAATAATAATAATAATAATAGCCCCTTCAGTCATAACTGACTATGGGATTGCGCCCCTGAGGTGACAGCCCTCAGCTGCTTATTTTCAACGTTTTCTTCCCTCCTCTGCTTGTTGTGTGAGCCTCTCTTCGCCCAAACTGAGTTGGCGCCGTAAATAGCATTGCCACTTAATGCGATCGGCAGCTTCATCCTCCCATGTTGCTGGATCCATGTCCAGTGCCCTCATATCTCTCTTGCACACATCTTTGAACCTCAGCTGTGGTCGCCCAACTGTTCTCCTGCCATCTGCTAATTGACCGTAGAAGATATCTTTTGGGATGCGACCATCTTCCATGCGGCGAACATGGCCAAGCCAGCGAAGTCTGCGCTGTCTAAGCAGTGTATACATACTTTGAAGGCCAGCACGTGACAACACCTCGACATTAGTCCCTTTATCTTTCCACGAGATGCCGAGGATGCGGCGTAGACACCGTAAATGGAAGGTATTGAGCCTTCTTTCTTTATAGCAGAGAATCATAGACATAAACTGTGTGCTTGTTTAAAAATATTTTCGCTGGACTTTAGTTATTTATTATTCCACTAGTGTGTATAATACTATTACCCTATGACTTTTAACTACAGTGCTTTAGTTAACTGTTAATTAATTTTAATTCGCCTAATAAGATTCGGCGCTTCTCTCCATCATCATCATGTAGCATGTCCTTTGCAGAACGTCGCTCTCATCACAGCCCGCATGAAAGATTCTCGATCTCCAGCCAGCCCTCCTGCCTTCTCCAGTGTCATGTTTAAGGTGTCTTAAATGTCCTGTGTCCACCGTCATCTTGGTCGGCCCCTGCCTCGCCTTCCAGGTACCATACCCTCCATCACTGCTCTCTCTAAGCCACCATGGCGTTTAATGTGGCCAAAATTTTTCAGTTTCCGGGACATGATATTGTTTATGAGCCAGTTTTCCTCGATGTTCAGGTCGCGATGGTTGTCTATATTTTTCTTCTTCTTGGTCCACGATATTCTGAGAATTTTTCTGTAACACTTTGCTTCGAAAGATTCAATTGTTTTCTTTAATGTTCGAGTAATGGTCCATGATTCACATCCATATGTTGCTACCGGAAAGATGCACAATCTCAGAAGTTTTACTTTTATTAATTTGCTGGTGTTATGCCATAGGTTCTTCATTTTATTTAACCTCTGCATTGCCATGGCCAGTCTCCTTCTGACCTCTTTTGAACAGTCTCCATTGTTGTTAATTATGAAGCCAAGATATTCAAAATTTGTGACATTTTCAATTTCCTCATCATTGATAGTAATTTTTGGTTGGCATCTTGTTTTGTCTGTGGACATTATCTTTGTTTTCTTTGTGTTTAGAAAAAGGTTCTGATCCTGTGTCTTTTGACAGACACGATTAACTGTTCTAGTCCTTTGGCACTGTTTGAAAAAATAACTGTGTCATCTGCGTACCTGAGTTCTGGGATCGCATTTCCACCAATTATGAACGGGTCGCAATGTTCACATTCTTGGTCACTCCGAACATTTCTCATTATATTTTCTGCATAGATGTTAAACAAGTATGGAGAGAGGATGCAACCCTGTATTACTCCCCTGTTCACCTCAAACCATCCTGATGTTTCTCCCGCTACTCTGACAGCTGTGTGTTGTTCATGGTATAATGTTTCAATTACAGGGTTCGTAGCGACCTGGAAAAACGGAACAAAAAATTCCAGACCTTGAAAAACCTGGAAAAATGGCTAAAAGGCTTGAATTTCCCGCATCAGGCCTGGAAAAAAAATACGAAATCGAAAGTTGGGCTTGGTTCTGTTATTGATGGTATTTTTCGTTAAACTTCAGTAACCGTAGAATTTTTACTTCCCTTTGCGCACTAAATCCATTTCCAGACGTTTTCGGCGGTTTGTGTTTTCGGCGATTTGCGTTAATGATATGAACGCAGATTTATTTTTAGCGCTGCGTCTGTTTTTACTCGAAAGCGGTAATTTCCTATTACTCATGGGTTTGTGCTCTTCAGTGAATATGTGTAGTTATGTCTTGTTTATTAGCAGTTAGGGTTAGGTTTAGGATTAGGGTTAACACTAACGCAAACCCTAATCCTAAACCTAACTGCTACCAAAGAACACATAACCACACACATTCATCATCATCATCAGTTGCCATCTCCACAACGAAGGTTGGCTGTAATGGATCTCCAACGTCTTCTGTCTCTTGTCTTGGTGGTGCACTCTGATAGACTCTTTCCTGTCCATCTCTTGATGTTGTCTTCCCACTTATAGCGCTGTCTTCCCCTTGCACGTTTGCCTTCAACTCTCCCTTCTGTTATGGTCTTCTGCAAGGTGTTATGCCTTTTTATGTGGCCAAAGTATTTTAGCTGTCGAACTTTGACCTCCCTCGTTAGTTCTCTTTTCATACCTAGATTTTCTAGGACCTCCTTGTTTGTTTTCATCTCTTTCCATGAGATACGCCCCATTCTTCTATATATCCACATTTCAAGAGCCTCAATTCTCTCTTCCAACTGCTTATTCATCGTCCATGTTTCTGCACCATACAGAAATGCAGAATATATATAACACTTTATGATTCTCAGTTTTAATTTGTGAGACAACTGTTTGGATGTCAGTATATGTTTCATGTTGTTGAATGTAGCTTTGGCCATTCCTATTCTCTTCTTGATTTCTGTTTCACATCTGCCATCCTCTGTTATTATATGACCGAGATATACGTAGCTCTTGACTTGTTCCAGGATTTCCCCATTTACGCTTATCTTTAATGTGGGTTTATCGTCTGTTTTGCTAATTATCATAGTTTTTGTTTTCTCAATATTAATGTCGAGTCCATATTCCTGACTTATACTGTTCACTTGCTTCACTAGTTCTTGTAACTCCTGTTCGCTTTCAGCTAACAACACGGTATCATCTGCATATCTAAGGTTGTTTATTGACCTTCCACTGATGTTCAGTCCTGGTATTTCTTGTATCTGTTTGAAAATTTTTTCGGTGTATAAATTAAATAGGCAGGGGGACAGCACACAACCTTGTCTGACACCTCTTTTTATGTCTATGTATGGTGAATAATTCCTTCCAGATCTTACTGTGGCAGTTTGCTCCCAATAAAGGTTACTGAGTATTCTTATATCTTTTCCATCAATACCTATGTCTTCGAGGCATTCAATTATTTTCTCATGATGGACTCTGTCAAAAGCCTTCTTATAGTCAATGAAGCACATATACATACTTTTTTGGACCGCTGTATATATTTTCTGCTAATATTCTTAGGCAAAATATTGCCTCTCTTGTTCCACTGTTCCGTCTAAAACCAAACTGCTCTTCCTGGATTTCGCTGTCTACTTTACTTTTTATTCTTTCCTGTATGATTTTGAGCAGTATCTTAATTGCATGACTCATCAGGCTGATTGTTCTGAAGTCTGAGCATTCTGTTGCATTTGGTTTTTTGGGCAATGTTATAAAAAAACTGATGTCTTCATGTCGTGTGGTATATATCCTGTATTGTATACATCGTTGCATATTTCTGTGATTGTATCTACACCAAAGCTCTCCAGAGCTTCTATCATTTCAATTTTTATGTTATCCATGCCTGCTGATTTTCCTTTTTGTATCATATGAATGGCATTCTCTACTTCTGATCTGAGAATGTTTGGGCCTTCATTAGAATCTGGTGATGGTTTTTTACCTCTGTTGTCCTCGAATAATTCTTTTACGTATTCTGCCCATCTGTTTGATATGTCTTTCTCATCAAGTAATATTACACCATTTTTGTTCTTGATACAGCTTCCTCCTTGTGCAAACCGTGACCGATTTGATAATTTCTTTATTTCTTCATGCATATCTCTTGTCCTGTGCTTTGCTTCCAAGTCTTCTATTTCCTTGCATTTTGTTTCTATCCACCGTTCTTTTGCTTCTCTACACATAGTACGTATGTCATTGTCTATTGTTTTATATTCTGGAGTGTTTTTTGCTTTCTTTCTTTCGGTCATTTTATTCAAGATGTCATCTGTCATCCAAGTTTGATTTTTCTTAGACTCCTTTTTAGGTAAATTTGCATTTGCTGATTGTATGCTTGTTTTTAAGCATTCCCATTTTGCGGTTGCTTTTTCTTCTGGGTTTTCTCTTCTATACTGCTCCATGCTTTCTGTCAATAATTGTTGATATTTATTTTTGACGTCGATTAAATATTTCTGTTTTATATCTGGTTGTTTCAGCGCTGATATTTCTATCTGGGGTTCCTCCTGTCTTCTGTTTCCTGCTCTTTTCAGCTTTATATTTACTTTGATGACGACTGGATTGTGATCTGAATTTATGTCGGCGTCAGGATATGTCTTTGCACTTGTGACACTGTTCTTAAATCTATGTTTTATCATGATATAGTCGATTTGATTTCGTGTTATATCTCCTGGGCTTTTCCATGTGTATAATTTCCTTGGGTGGTGTTCAAAAAAGGTGTTACATATGACCAGCTGGTTTTCTTCACAGAACTGGATAAGTCTGTCTCCTCTATCATTTCTTGTCCCTAATCCATACTGTCCTACTATTTTCTTGTATTTTCCTTTTCCTACTTTTGCATTCATATCACCCATTACTATCAACACATCTGTTGATTTGACTGGTTTAAGTGTGTGTTGTAGCTCTTCATAGTATTCTTCTATTTCTTCCTCGCTGTGATCTTTAGTTGGTGCATAAGTTTGTAAGATTGATATGTCGAATGGCTTTGCTCTCATTTTTAGTAACATCATTCTGTCATTGTGTGTCCAGTATCCACATACGTATTTTTCTAACTCCTTCTTTATCAACATTCCTACCCCTCTTTCATGTTTTTCTCCGCCTGAGTGTATAAGCGTGTACTGGTCTCTTTTTATGTAGCCTGTATCCAAAAGTCTTGCCTCTGCAACTCCCAGTATATCGAGTTTCATGTCTGTTGCTTCTAATATAAGATTGTCAAGCTTTCCTTCTCCGTTCAGAGTTCTAACATTCCATGTTCCTATTTTTAGGCTTCTCCTACTAGTTTTTTAGGTGGTCTTTCTCAGAATGCTCCCTTTCAACAGAATTTAAGGAACACTCGTCATTATGTACTTCCTTACTCATTAGAGGAGTTGCCTCTTCCCTGTTAATTTGTACAGTAGATTCTTCCCCAGGGGACAGAGAGTTCTCTACATATCGTTTCTTATCTTGTTGTTGTGATCCCATTACGTTCTGTAGGAAGTACGTGGTAAGGCCCCAATCTCTTCCACGGTGGCTAGCCATTGTCTTTTTCTATGTCCGACACGCCTCTAGTGCGCCACACACTTTGCTGTTTCGCTTTGCGAGCCGTTGATCTTCTCAGATTCCTCCGCCTCACTCACCGTCTCAGTCTTTGTGTACTAGGGATGGACATTCCCTTGAGTAAGATTGCTCCTACTCCACCCATGTAGTTTAGCCAGTCAGCCAAGACTGTTGCCCGGGATGTGGCCACCGCCGTACACAAGCGGTATTCGAGGAGCCATACATGAGCTAGATAAAGAGAGGAGAACCAAACAGGATCCTGACTATCCTAAAAAGGACATGGCTGTCTCTCACCGTGAGGTACTATCCCTCTCTCTTTATCCCACATTCACTGCGGAGCAAAAACCCACGAGTAATAAGAAATTACCAAAGTTACTGGGAAAAAAACTAATTTATAACCTCAGACCTAAGGGTCTTTTATGTTTGGACATGCGCCCTAATATAACCGACTAGGTTGGACGGGACGCGCCTCGCCAAAACTTATTAAAAAAAAACACCAAGAACTTGTCTCTACGCATTCAAGTTGTATTTAATCGTTCATTTCAACTGAGGTAAGTAATAAATTCATTTATCTCATTTATAAAACATATTTACATAAGTGCAGCTTATAGATAGGCCTACTGTAGGCTACTTGCGGCTGTAATTTACAATGTATGCCTATTTACAGTTTTATTTTTAACCATGGCCAAAATTAGTGTTTGAATGAAATTTCTTGATTTACAGCTGCTTACAGGAATATGTTTGACACAGTTTAAGATGGTCAGGAATAGAAATTGATGGCGATTCCATATCTTATAGTCTACACTGTTATCAGACCATGTCCCACTGTTCATTTCACCACATTTTTTGGAAATAAATATATTTTGAATGCTTTGTTATTATATTTATGATGAAGAGACATATCCCGTTCTGCTCTGCAGGGTTATAATTAGGATATGCCTAGGCCTACATGTTTTAAATTCCAGATAACATGAATAACCACCGATACATGAAAGTGGCATCACTTCTGTCAAATCACTGTAATTAGGATAAATGAAAATTACCAATTGTGTGCATAGGCCTATGCAAACTATGCTATTTAAAATTTAAAAAAATTATTAAAAAAATTTTTTTTTTTTTAATCGAAACAAACGATAAAACAAAACAAACCCCAACAAAAACATCAAACAAAAATAGTAAAGATGGGGGGGGGGGGAGGGGGAAGGGGTGTGTGTGTGTGTGTGTAAAGGCCTGATGTTTCCAGTAAGATATTTAATAGATTTTCACTTATCATAATTGTCATAAGGATATCATCATACCTTCACCCTCCCAATTACTATATATTAACTTTTGTTCTAGTTAAATATTGTTTGACTATATTATTCATGCGTTTAGAACTTTGACGTGGTAAATATACATAGCTTAGGCTTACTCATAAGTTATTTGTGTGTTCCATTTTTTTTTAAACAGAAAAGAACACAACCCCAAGGAGCAGTTTTTCCCTCAGAAACTTCAAAACCATCTAACACTACTCCCTCGTACAGTAAAAAACGTCTAACACTACTAGGAGACCTACAGATGTGACATCATTTGTGGCCAAGGAAGAAATTCTCAGAGCTGAGATCATTTGGACTCTTTTTTTCAGTGAAAAGTCACCATAGTTTTAATTCAAATTTCATATGCAACGAGAGACGTATTCTCTACTGTTGTAGATTTTATTCAGCCTTCAGCTTTATTTCAAGACCTGAAATTCAGATTGGTGCATTTGGAACAGTAGCTGAAAATAGGAAGCATTTTCCTGTAGCACTGAAGAAAAAACAACTCAAATTGAAAAATACAAATCATCCTGTGTTTTGTGCGACAGAAGATAAGGCATGCCGGCAGTCACCTAGCATGATACGAAAAGATTTAACCTTTTATCTACTGTTCACTCCAATGATAATATAAACAAGACAGTTAGAAAGACAAATTCTTTAGGGCAGAACAATTCAGAAGCCAGTGCTTGCAGAAAAATACAGCAAAAGTATGGGAGGTGTGGACCACTTGAGCCAACTAGGTGCAAGCTACCTCTACCCACATAGATCCTATTTTTATATCAGTTCTTAGTTGAAACTGCCCTGGTCAATGGGCACATAACCTACAACACTGCCAACTCTACAAAAAAAAAGATCAAAGCAAAGATCAGGATGTCAGTATGACTCTTATTGAACCTGCTATTTTTTTTGACGCAATGTGACACCTTCAAAACCACAGGTCACAACAACACGACTTACTGAGCACCACTTCATTGATAAATATGAAAGGGCAAGGTACAAACCTGCCCAATGGGCTGATCACCCGTTGGCTTGTCACACCGATTACGGAAACAGCGGCAGATGGATCTATTTGTTGTTGCCCTAAAGACGCCGCTAGGCGTGATGGGAAACTACAACAGAGAAAATCAATCTGCTGTTGCCCTTAAGACGCCACAGGGCGTGATGGCCTCTGACTGCTTGGTCGGTCTTTGGCTAAGGACGGAAGAAGAAGAAAGAAGAAGGTACAAACCAGACTGTAAAGTGTGCAAGGCTGCAGGGAACAGAAGCCAGACTTGCATGTACTGCCCAGATGGCAATGTACCTCTATGCGTGATACCCTGCTTCAAGTTATACCACACAGTCAAGGATTATCAACGATCCAAAGACTCTTGCAGATACCTACAGCTGCAACTTCAACCCCAGTTTTTTTTTTTTTTTTTCGTATGTCCGCTAATGCACGAGGCGAAATCTCAGGTTATTTTTAATGTCTAACCTGACATTGATTTTTACGTGAGTATCCTATTTTCTTGTACAGAGACAAGTGTCCCTCGCCATTCAGGCAGATACTCGCCGTTTTCGGAGGTACCCATTAGAGCTGGGTCGGCTCGGGAGCCACCAGTCCCTGGTCGATGACACTCCTTCAAATGTACTCGCCAGGTCTCGAGTTAATCCAGTTCAAATCCCGGTCGACGAAAAATCCTCAAATGCCGTCGCCTGGGTTTGATCCTGAATCACCCGGTCGCCAGAGCGGTGTTGTAACCACTACGCTAGCGCGGCTCCCTCAACCCCAGTTAATGAAAAAAGCAGCTCAGACTCCAACTAGAGGTACTTAACTACTCAAACATTTACAAACACTCATTGTCAGATGCCACTGACTCAGAATACATTCAAAAAAGACAAACACGAAAAATACATTTTTTTTTCATTTTATTCACATTTTTATTAGCCTTTTATGTTGATATATGTGGTTAATCGTTAAATCAATACATCAATCAAGCTTATTTTATTCATTACCATCTATGCCACTAACATTTTATTGCGCTGACGTTGAACAAATTCACTAAAAACTGGGAAAAGATGTCTGTTTTTCAATCTTTTATGAATTTAAAAAAACAAACAACAAAAAAAAAGTTCTTTTTAAAGAAATCTGCAAACATCCTTGGTAATGGGAGACGGTAATGCTCCGGATTGCTGGTCAGCAAAGTGATAATTATATCTGAGAAAATTAGATGAGAAAAATATTAGAGTTTCCCATCCTCGAAAATCACGTGCTGGACCTAAAAAAAACCTGGAAAAAGCCTGAAAAATGCTTGATGAAATTTGCTATGAACCCTGCAATTAGATGGATCAAATGCGCTGGAAACCCCATGTCTCTCATGATGTTCCACAATTTCTGATGTTGTACGCAGTCGAAGGCCTTGGTGTAATCTACAAAACAGGCATGAAGATCTACATTGTATTCTCTGCATTTCTCGAGGATGTTTCTCACATTAAAGATGTGATCTCTCGTACCTCTGCCTTGTCTAAAACCCGCCTGTACTTCATGTATTTTTCTTTCTATCCTCTTCATGATAATCCGCAACAGGATTTTGCTGGCATGACTTATTAAAGCAATAGTGCAATAGTTGGTACACAGTTTTAAATTGCCTTTCTTTGGGAGAGGGATATACACAGATCTTTTCCATTCTATGGGCCAGATTGCACTGTTCCAGATCTTCACACATAGTGCATGATAAAAGAGGACACTGGCCTCTCCCCCTGCTTGGATTAGTTCAGTTGGTATATCAGCTTCTCTCCAGTATGCATTACTGTGTGTTCCTTCAGGGTAGAGAACTATATAAACTCTACTCCACAAACTTCACACTTGTAAGGCTTCTCTCCAGTATGTGTTAATTTATACACTTTCAGAACAGAACACTGCATAAACCCTAGTCCACAAACATCACACTTGTAAGACTTCTCTCAAGTATGTGTTATTTTATGTGCTCTCAGATACGAAGAATGTGTAAACCCTACTCAAAAAACATCACATTTTTAAGGCTTCTCTCCAGTATGTGTTGTTTTATGCACTTTTAGACCAGAAGACTGCACAAAACCCTAATATACATAATGCAGGTTTTGTGTTCCTTTCAGGTTAGAAGACAGTGTAAATTCTACTACACAAACATCACACTAGTGAGGCTTCTCCCCAGTATGTATCCTTTTGTGTTTCATTACACTAGATGAATGTGTAGACTCTATGCCACAAACATCACATTTGTAAAACTTCTCTTTAATATGTTTTATTTTGTGTATCTTGAGATTACAAGACTGTGTAAACATTACACTACAAACATCACACTTGTGAGGCTTTTCTCCAGTATGTATTCTTTAGTTTTTCTTTAGACTAAATGAATGTGTTAAATGAGACTGTGTAAAGCCTCCTCCATAAACATTACACTTGTAAGGCTTCTCTCTAGTGTATATTCTTTTTTGTTCCTTCGAATTAGCAGACCATGTAAACCCTACTCTACAAACAAAACACTTGGAAGGCTTCTCTCCAGTATGTATTCTTTTGGAACCCTTCAGGTTAGAAGACCTTGTAACTCTACTCCACAAACATTACACTTGAAAGGTCTCTCCAGTATGTATTCTTTTGTGTTTCTTCAGACTAGAAGAATGTGTAAACCTTAATCCACAAACATCACATGTGTAAGCCTTCTCTACTACTTATTCGTTCCTCTTCTACTGTGGGGTTTCGAGATTTGTAAAAGAGAGTGCTATACTATTCTATCAGCTGTCTTCCTCCTGGCTTGGTTCCATTCTAGTTCTCGGTCCTTCAAAGATTGTCTAATGTTGTCCTCCCAGCAGACTTTAGGTCGTCCTGGAGGTCTGGATCCCTGGCTCTTAGTATCCCATGCTTGTTGTGGTAGCCGATCTTCTCCCATTCTGCAGACATGGCCAAACCATCTCAGTTGAGACTGTTTTACTTGGGTCTTCAGGGGTTGGAGTTTTAGGCCTTGACGTATTGTCTGGTTGCGGACCTTCCTCAGATACCTCATTTCTGAGGTTTGGATCTGGCTTTTGTGGGTTGTATGCACTGCCCATGACTCGTATCCATACGTCAAGACTGTGACATATGTGGAGCGGTATACAGCCATCTTCTTTTTTTTACCAACCTCTTTCTTGCTGAGGAATCCTCGATTTATGGCCTGAAAAAGTCTCCCAGCTGCAGCTTTTCGAGTGGTCAACTCTTCTTTGAGGCCTTCGTTAAGGTCTGTAACAGCTCCGAGATATTTAAGGTTGTCAACCTGCTCCAGGACCTGTTCTCCTAGCTTAATCTGATGTCGACTTTCTTCTCGTAATATCACCATGGTTTTTGTTTTTGAGCTGCTTATGATCATCCCTCTCTTCTCCAGCTCTTCCTTCCAGACTTGCAGGTTAGATTGAAGATGTGCCTCTGATTTAGCAACCAGGGCAACATCATCAGCAAATACCAGCTCTGAAATACAGACCTGTCTCATCTTCCAGTACCCCACTGAATACTTTCCTGTCCTCTCCTTACATGCCTTGATGACATCATCCATGAGGAGTATGAAAAGATAAGGTGACAGGATATCACCTTGTCTTACATCAGTGGTGGTCCTGAATTCTTCGGACTTATGGTTTGCCGTCCTCACATAATTTCTGCAAGACTTGTACAAGCTCTGTATAGCATGAATCAGAGGTGATGGAATGTTCTTCTTTGCCAAACAGTCCCAGAGTTTTTTCCAGAGGACCTTGTCAAATGCCTTTTCCAGATCTAACTAACACAGATAGATCTCACTCTTATACTCAAGAACCCTTTCACTCAACTGTCTGAGTGTGAAGATTAGGTCTTGAGTACTTCGATTTGCTCAGAAGCCACACTCGACCTCAGCCATTTGTGGCTCAGCTAGGCATCTGAGTCTCTGCTTCAGGATTCTAGATTAGATTTTACCAGGGACACTAAGAAGGGATATGCCTCTATGGTTTCCACATTGTCAGTTGTCACCCTTTTTAAAAATCGGTGTTATTATGGCAATCTCCCAATTCTTTGGTATGGTCTTGCTGCACCAAGCTGCCTGTAGGACCCTTAGGAGTAATAGGTTGCTTGCTGCTCCCTTGTACTTAACCATTTATGGTGCTATGACATCATGTCCTCCAGCTTTGCCCATCTTGATTTTCTCCAGTGCTGCCTTAAGTTCTTCTATCTTTATGTCACTGTGTTATAGAACAATTTCTGGTTTTCTTGCGCATCATTTTCTAGCTTTTCTCCAAATTCTTCCCAGGACTTCTGTTTTGCTGCTAGCAACTTGTTCTTTGCTTCTATTCTGAGTATTATATATTCTCTATATTTCTCTGTTTTTCCTGCTGTGTTTTTAGCTCTTAAGTATTGTTTTCATGCCATTTTCTTCTCTCTTATTTTCTCTTTAACCTCATCTGTCCACCAAGGTGTCCTCTTTCTCTTGTTCCCAAGTCGAACTTCACTACATGCTTCTACTGCAGATGTCTTTATAATGTCCTTGAATTTCAGCCCTGCCATCAATGGTACCTATACCTTGTAGCGGTATGGCAGCTTGCGTACCCTGACAATCCCCAGAGCTATGCCAGTGGGAGTTTTACTCCTGGTAGGTTCAACCAAGCTGGACTGGTCTGTGTGGGTAAGGGTCAGACAAAAGCTGGTACCCTGGTCCTCCAGGTTGGGGGTTTTAGCATAGGGCTGACACCCCTGTCTATGTAAAAAAAATCGCACGTTACGGAAACAACAATAAATGGAAAAACTTTGCTGCAGGATGGACATTCAGAGTCTGTGGCTCGTATGACTGTCAGTGGTGAAAGCCGAAAGGAAGCCACTGACATGAAAACGGATGTCCTGACCGCAAAACCGGATACAAGAATAGGGTTTTGGAATGTCAGGACAATGTACGAGACAGGTAAACTAAGACAGGTCATGGCAGAAATGAGAAACTATAGGTTACACATTCTAGGGATAAGCGAGAGCAGATGGACAGGGGCAGGAAAAGTTAAAACAGCAACAGGAGAAACAGTACTTTACTTTGGAAGAGAGGATGGACAGCACAATGAAGGCTTAGCCATTATTCTACAGAAAGGAATAGAAAGGACATTACTGGAATGGAAACCCATCAACAACAGACTGATAAGATTAAGATTGAGAGGGAGATTCACCAACACTACAATAATACAATGCTACGCACCAACGAATGATAGCGATGAGGAGGTCAAGGATGAATTATATCAACAACTGCAGAAAGAAATGGAAGACTCACCTAGATATGATCTTGTTATAGTAATGGGAGACCTCAATGCGAACGTTGGTACACACAATACATATAATGAAAGAACAATGGGGAAATGCGGCAGCGGAAGAGCAAATGAAAATGGGGATAAACTAATAAGTTTCTGTAGCATTAACAACCTGGTCATTGGAGGAACACTCTTCCCACATAAAGAAATTCACAAATTAACATGGGAATCACCAAATGGTCGGGACAGAACGAACGAACGAACGAACGAACTTTATTTTCAAAGGGTTGAGAATTGGGCACGCAGGCCCGTCTGACATTCTGCCCTTCCTTTCTCTCGTCTTTTATACTGATTTCATTTATTCTCACATACATTTTACCCATCAATTCAAATAGCGTGATCTATCATATCAAATGCTTTTTTAAAGTCTACAAAAACTGCCCCACATATGTTATCGTTATTAATATTTAAGTGCCAGTTGTCAATCATCTTAGTTAGAGCTGTGTGACATGAATGTTTAGGTCTAAACCCCGACTGACTATCAATTAGCAAGCCGTTGTTAACTAAGTGTTGTAGTGTTATTTTATGTATGTGTTTTTCTAGTGGTTTGGATAGCGATGATATTAAGGAGATTGGCCTATAGTTACCAAGGTTATTATTGTATTCGATTACTGACTCCGTCAAGTCCTGATGAGTTATTATCTTTAAGTCCTAGAAGATAGTTATATACTTCATTAACTGTCATAAACGGAATGTTGGATGGGATTGTGTTGGTACATTTGTTCTCACAAAATACTGACAGCCTGCCTAAGTCACAAGGTGAATTTGGTATTGTAGATTTAAGACTGTTTATTTCTGCCTGAAGGTAATTGCTGAAGTCTGTGCACGTAAATGATGTGTTAGGGGTTGACGAGACTGACAGATTTCGCTTGTTTGCTAAGGTGTTGATTGCTTTCCATATATCTTTACTGTTTGTTTTGTTCTGAACCAAATTTTTAAAGTAATTTCTTTTTTCACAACGAATTAAATATTGCACTTTGTTCCTCTGTGCTCTGTAGGTGTTAAAGTCCTTGTTTTTGTGAGCTTGATCTCTCTGCCTCATGGCGTCTAGCACTGCTTGTGTGATCCAAGGAGATTTGACTTGTCGTTTCACACGAACTTCTTTAGTTGGTGCGTGGTTATCAAACACACAAAGAAAGATACGTGTCCAATGGGCAATGGCGTCATCGGGATCAGAAATCTGGTAAACACTGGCAAGAGGTGCAGTTCGCAAATCATGTAAAAATAGTTCACGGTTGAAATTTTTAAAACTTCTAAATTTAATACTGATATGTTTATTTCTTGGAGCTTTATATTTATTCTTTGACCACGTGCAACATATAGGATAGTGGTCACTCATCGCGACAGTAGGAACAGAGCATTCTATAATGTTTTCTGCACAGGTGACGTAGATGTGGTCAATTGTTGTGGATGATGCATTTGTTACCCTGGTAGGCTGGTTGACTATTTGTTTTAAGTTGTAAGATAGTATGATGTTTTCCCACGTTTGGTTTGTGTTTTGCACGTCGATGTTGAAATTGCCTAGAAGAATAATTTCTTTGGCAGTGGTAAATACTTTATCCATCATAGTGGTGAAATCTTCGTACCAGATGGCTCCTGCACTGGGATTTCTATAAAGATACCCGACTAGAAATTGTCCCTGAGTTGGTAGTTTTATTTCTAACCATATGCACTCGGTCTCTGCTGTCTCTAAATCGCTTCTGTGGCGATAACTAATAGAAGTGGAAATATATACTACTATACCTGTTTCTAGCTTTCTACTTGAGTCTCCCCGAACTGTTTTAAAGCCATTTAGGGCAATTTCATCATCTGATATTTTGTCGTTTAAACGACTTTCGGAAAGTCCAAAAACATGAAAATTTTTATTCAGAATTTGTGTAAGCTCAGGAAGTTTGCCTAATAAATGGTAAATGTTCAGGTGGCCCAGCCGTAGACCATCCTTAATTAGCCATTGTGTCTGATAGGTATGCATTTTATTTTGGCGAGTGGTTTAAAAAATGAAAATAACAAAAGCAATTTTAGATACGAAACCTACGAAAATTTAAACTAATTAACGTCACCAAGTAAGTGAAAATACAAATGTTAGTACTTAACGTACGAACACTTGGTACAAGTATTGCTAAAAAATTACAATTAACTGAAATTGTCAGTAGTATATTAAAATAGTCACACAACAGTAGGCACGCACGTTTTCACACCACAACACTAAAATTCTAACAAAGTAATTAAGCAACACTGAGAGAATACGAATTAAAAAAGTAAATAAAATAAAATAAAATCTTGCAAATTATGAAAAAACTGTCGAAGGCCTGTAGCCAATGAAATTAGAGTGTTTTGAGAAAGTAACAAAGTACTTATTACTTTATGCGTCACAGTAATCAACTAATTGTTCACGGGAGAGACGGCTTTGGTCGCAGGGATTAAGTCAATAACAACAACAAAAAATAAATAAAATAAATAAATAAAAAATGAGTGGATTCATCATCGATAATGGATGTCTCTGTCAGGTATATAGTAGGGCCCCCGTTGCAAAGACATCATTAGTGCTTGGCTGAGGGATGCAGGACTGAATTGCATCAGGTATCCAAGTTCTGGGTTCCACTGAGCACGACCAGGAAGGCTACGGTTGGAAGCATGACGACTGTAGATTTCATCTGCCGTGGTTCCAACACTTGTAGTTGATTTTTGGGTCTGGGACATTGTGGCACTGCTTGTTGAACTGTCATATAATGTGTTTGTGAGGGGCTGTCTTATAGGTAGTGGAGGAAACATAACATCGTAACGTTCGGCTTCCTGGCTGTATGTGGCGTTCTGTTTGTTGTTAGGTAATTTGTTGGTTACAGAAGCGCTTCTTTGAGGGGCGGGCAAGGTGTGTTGTGCATTTTCATGAAGGGCTGATAGACCACATCACGGTTAACGGTAGATGGAGACATGCATTACAAGATGTGAAGGTAAGAAGAGGTGCAGATGTGGGAAGTGATCACCATTTAGTAGTAGCAAAACTGAAAGTGAAACTAAGAAGGGCTGCACCAATTGTAACTACACAGAAAAGGTTTGACATCAGCAAATTGAAGGACTCCCTTACCAGAAAAGCTTTTGCGGCCGACATAAAGAAACGATATCAATTTGCCAAAAGTCAGGAAAAGACATTGACTGATGATATAGACCAGAATTTCAACACCATTTCAACAATATACAAAGAAAGCAGCAAATCATGCTTGGGATTCTAGGAAAGGAAGAAGCAAGACTGGATAACACCAGAAACATTAAACACCATAACGATGAGAAAGGAAATGAAAAGAAAGAAAACAGAAGCGAAGTCCCCCAGGTTAAAGCAACTATATAGCGAACAGTACAGTCAGCTGGACAAGGAAGTTAAACGCCAAACCCGAGCCAACAAAAGGAATTTCCTAGACGATCTTGCAAGACAGGCAGAGGAGGAAGCACTGAGAAATGAATAAAGCACAGTATACAAAATATCTAAATTCATCAGCGGAAAACGAGGTGCAAACAATATTACATTAGTAAGAGATAAGCAAGGTAATCTCATCACGACAGCAGAGGGACAGGAAACAAGATGGGCAGAGCACTTCAGAGAAATTCTGAACAAGGAACCACCAGAGACACAACTGAATGTTCCTGAACCTGAAAACGATCTAGATGTGAATACAGACATTCCACGAAAAGAAGAAATCACAGCAATCAAAGGGTTAAAGAACGGCAAAGCTCCGCGCCATGATAACTTAAATGCAGAGCTATTTAAGACAGACCCTGAGCTAGCAGCAGAACTATTAGAACCACTATTTGCACAAGTCTGGAAAACGGGGACAACACCATCAGAGTGGAACAAAGGAATAATTGTCAAGTTGCCCAAGAAGGGAGATCTTGCAGACTGCAATAATTGGAGAGGAATCACTCTTCTCTCAGTTCCCAGCAAAATACTAGGCAGGATAATTATACAGAGAATTTCAAAGGCAGTAGACCACAAACTGAGGAAGGAACAAGCAGGATTTAGAAAGAATAGAAGATGTGTAGATCATATATTCACTCTCAGGAACATTATAGAGCAGTGCTCAGAATGGCAAAGACAGCTTTACATTAATTTCGTTGATTTTGAAAAGGCTTTTGACAGCATACATAGGGACAGTTTATAGAAAATACTGAGGGCTTATGGAATTCCAAGCTGCATAGTGTCAATCATAAAAAGCCTCTATGCCAACTTTACGTGTAGTGTTGGGCAGAGCAACCTAACCTTTGAGGTGAAGACAGGAGTACGACAGGGATGCCCCTTGTCAACCACTCTATTTTTAACAGTCATAGACTGGGTGATGCGCCAGACAACAGAGGGCAGTCCAAGAAGAATAAGATGGACTACATGTTCTACACTGGAAGATCTGGAATATGCAGATGACATTGCACTACTAGCACATTCACATCAACACATCCAGGAAAAAATGGATAGACTTAACAAGTTTAGCCAGCAGGTGGGCTTGAACATCAATTTAAAGAAGTCTGAGGTCATGACGCTCAATGTGAGCAACCCTGAGCCCATATCAGTAAGGAATCAGCAATTGGTACAGACAGATACCTTCACATACCTAGGAAGCATAGTAACACCAGACGGCGGGGCAGGCAAAGACATCAACATCAGAATGAATAAGGCAAGAACAGCCTTTTTTAGCCTAAACAACATCTGGAAGTCCTCCCAATACAGCACAAGCACAAAATTAAGATTATATCAGAGCTGTGTGCTTTCTGTGCTTCTCTATGGTGTGGAATGCTGGAGAGTTACAGAGAAGGAAATGTCGAAATTGTCCTCCTTTCACACAACATGCCTAAGAAAAATTCACCGAATCTTTTGGCCGAATACCATCACTAACCAAGATCTGCTTACTCGTAGCAAGCAAGAGGACATGCACACCATCATAGCTGACAGATGCTGGAGCTGGGTTGGTCATGTCCTCAGAAGAGACCCCGATGCCATCACAAGAACAGCTATGCTTTGGACCCCTGAAGGAAAACGAAAGAGAGGCCGACCAAAAACAACCTGGCAGAGGACTGTGGAGGCTGAGATGCAGGGAATGAACCAGAATTGGGGCACTCTACGAAGGATGGCCACCGACCGAGCAAAGTGGAATCAATTTGTTGTTGCCCTACAAGACGCCACTAGGCGTGATGGCCACTGACTGCTTTGACGGTCGGTGGCTAAGGATCAAAGAAGAAGAAGAAGAAAGAAGAAGAATTTCAGCCAGAGTGTTTCCAGGTCCTCAGTTTGTTATTCTGTGTTTCTCACCACTGTAGCAATAAGCCCCTGATATCTGGTCTTCACTTCTGGCTCTTTCAGCTTGTAGGTCTTAATTCTCGTTTCTCCTGTTCATTTCTTCTTGTGTGATGTTAGGCAGTTCCTAGGCCGAGTAGATCCTTTAGTTGTTCTTTTAATTGTTAACAAGTAGTGGTACTTCCAATCTCTGGTCCCCTTCACACTCTAGCATCCCGGACATACTAGAACCAGCTCTTCTTAACTATGGTATAGTTGATCACTGACTTCTCATTCTTTGTTTTTTCACACCTAGTGTATACATGAATGCGCTTATGGGGAAACTTTGTGTTTGTAATGATCAGATTCTGCTCTGTGCAGAATCTAAGGAGTCGCTTTCCATTGACAATAAGAGTGTCTTCAAATCTCCCGATAACTCCACCCCATGAAAAAGACCATGTAAACCCTCCTGCACAAACAACACACGTGTAATGCTTCTCTCCAGTATTATTTTTTTCTTCCTTCAGGGTAGAAAAATGTGTAAACTCTACTCCACAAACATCACATGTAAGGCTTCTCTACAGTATGTATTCTTTTGTGATGTTTCAGACCAGAAGACTGAGTAAACAATACTTCACAAACATCACACTTGTAATGCTTCTCTCCAGTATGAATTCTTTTGTGTTGTTTCAGACCAGAAGACTGAGTAAACCCTACTCCACAAACATCAAACTTGTAAGGATTCTCTCCAGAATGTATTTTTGTGTGTTTTATCAGACCAGAAGAATGAGTAAACAATACTCCACAAACATCACACGTGTAAGGCTTCTTTCCAGTATGTATTCTTTTGTGTTCTTTCAGTTTATAAGATCTTGTAAACTTTACTTCACAAACACCACACTTGTAAGGCTTTTCTCCAGTATGTATTCTGTTGTGTTGTATCAGACTAGAGGACTGTGTAAACTCTACTCCACAAATATCACACTTGTAAGGCTTTTCTCCAGTATGTTTTCTTTTGTGTTGTATCAGACCAGAAGAATTTGTAAACAATACTCCACAAACATCACACTTGTAAGGCTTCTCTCCAGTATGTATTCTTTTGTGTCGTATCAGACTAGAAGACTGTGTAAACTCTACTCCACAAACATCACACTTGTAAGGCTTTTCTCCAGTATGTTTTCTTTTGTGTTGTATCAGACCAGAAGAATGAGTAAACTCTACTTCACAAACATCACACTTGAAAAGCTTCTCTCCAGTATGTATTCTTTTGTGTTGTATCAGACCAGAAGACTGTGTAAACTCTACTCCACAAACATCACACTTGTAAGGCTTCTCTCCAGTATGTATTCTTTTGTGTTGTATCAGACCAGAAGAATGAGTAAACAATACTCCACAAACATCACACTTGTAAGGCTTCTCTCCAGTATGTATTCTTTTGTGTTGTATCAGACCAGAAGACTGTGTAAACTCTACTCCACAAACATCACACTTGTAATGCTTCTCTCCAGTATGTATTCTTATGTGTTCCTTCATGGCAAACAAATATGTAAATCCTCCTCCACAAACATCACACTTGTAACGCTTCTCTCCAGTATGTATTCTTGTGTGTTTCTTTAGATTAGAAGACTGTGTAAACCCTAATCCACAAACATCACACTTATAAGGCTTTTCTCCAGTATGTATTCTTGTGTGTTGTATCAGACCAGAAGAATGTGTAAACTCTACTCCACAAACATCACACTTGTAAGGCTTCTCTCCAGTATGTATTCTTTTGTGCTGTATCAGACCAGAAGAATGTGTAAACTCTACTCCACAAACATCACACTTGTAAGGCTTCTCTCCAGTATGTTTTTTTTTTAGTTTTATCAGAGTAGAACTTTGTGGTAGCAATATACCACAAACATCATGTTGATAAAGGTTCTGTAAGTTTTTACTCTGCATGTAGTTCACCAATCCACAACTTGTATCAATCCTATCAAGCTCACCACCTTTCTTTCTAATGTCATCTGACCCACTTTCATTTTGAATTGTGACATTAACATCATTCTGGGTCTCACCTTACATTGTCCAATTACTGCAGATCCTGTCAACTAGTTATGGGATGCCAGCTACATCCCTTCCTGCCAGACACACATTACAATCTTTCCCTTGATGTGATGCCCTGGGCTTTAGGCATGGCTGCTGATCTGTCATGGCAGCATTACATTTCATTCTATATCTTCAATATCCATTGGTAAAATAAATAGTTAATTTCCTTTATTATGTGCACAATTTTTTAAAACAAATGTTTACATTAATGTCTGCACAGATTCACTTTGTCTCTAATGAATGTTGCCAAATTTTGCTGTGGACATAATATGTGGACATATTATGGTATATTTTTAGAAAATTCACGTTAAATTTAGTTATCAGAATCATGTCAAGATGTCTTGCAAAAAAGAAAATTATTATAAAATAAAAAACTAAAGCAGCTTTAAAAGCAAAGATTTCTTACAAGATTGACATAACAGTGAAATGCAATATATTTTTTTTTAACAGCAGAAGTCTTTAACTGCTCAATGTGAAAATATTTAGGGGCAAAGGTTAAATACTCTGCAGTATCAGTGTGATGTGGCGGGTATCAAACAGTATTGGCTACTGCTGTTCCTTTGACTCTACCGGTTGTGAGGAGAAGAGGAACATGCTGCATGGCCAACAGCTTGATCTCCATTTAACTCATTTAACTGTGCCCTATATGTCACCCTATAAGTGTCAGCCCACCTGGCGTAGGGCATGGTGCCAGGGGTTACTTCCAACAGTGAGGAGAGGTTCTTTGATCTCACTGGACAGCTACCAACTGCTTCAAACTGGGAAATCCCCAATCAATTAGATGTTGTCCTGTGATGACTGGCCCAATCCTCTCTTCATTTAGTTTATGAGACATCATTTTTTATTCTATTTCCCTCCATCTTCAATGCATGATCATAGCCGGTAAAACATATATGCGGCAATTTTTCTTCTTGCTGGTAAATATTCTCCTAGCCTCAGGTACTATTTTTAGATTAATGATGTCATTCTACTCCTAACCTCAGTAGCCGAAACCAGTTAGAACCGAGTGGCTCGGTCAATGAATAGAGTGAACTACTTTAGGCTCAGCTAGAACCAGCCTAAACCCACTCTTGGAAACCCCTCATGTGACTTTTAACACTGTTGATTGGAGCGTCTGTAGTATGCCAGATCACGTGCCCATGCAGAATTATCGCGGTAAAAGATCTGTCATTGAATGTGAAATTTACTTGCATCCAGGAAAGCGAAGGGGCCAGACCTAATCGAAGACAGCTAATTCATGCATTTAAAGCGCGGTAAAGCCGCGTGTCTAAATTGCTGATTAAAGTCCCAACTCTGAGTAGGTAAGTGAAATCTTGTAGAAAAATAATATTGTGGTGAATTGTGTAGTATCTTGCAAACTCGACACAGTGATCAGTTTTACATTATTCATTTTCTTTATGATCGCAGCTAGCCACATGGCTACAGTGTGATCTTGTGTATTTTATTACCCCATGGGAGAAGTCAGTACAAAATGTTCATATTAACGTTAAATGTATTCTATATTATTTTCTATATTTATTCATTGCATTTGACCTGACAATTAGACATGAGGAAATTATTAATAATAATAATGTTGGCAGGCCATGCTATAATAATTCATCATAATTTATATGACGATTCGACCAGAGATAAAGAACTATAAAAGGTCATCAGACAATTCTATAATAATATTGTCTGATAATTCTATGTTAATTTATTACATTTGACATGACGGTTAGACAGAGGCACATAACTAGAATACTGTTGCTGACCCTTCTATAATAATTAATCGTGTTAACATGACGATTAATGACGAGGTAAAGAATGATAATACTGCTGCTTGGGCAGAGAAATTTAATAAAAGACAGAAATGGGGGAAAGTTGAATTCAAGATAAGATTCCAGAGATATGATGTTAGAGACTAAAATCTGATATGACTGACAGATGGACAGCTTGGGGAAGGACAGCTTCCTCAAGCTAGAAAACTAATGAAGCCATATTTGTCTTCAGTCTATGGGGGAGCCTTGCATGACAGTCCAATCTCAGATGAAGAATATGGAGTCGAGCACAGAGAAGGCAGATCCACATCACTAGAGACCCACCTGATGCAACATTACAAAGAGACAGGACAACCAACCATGCTTCACTATTAGCCAGGGGCTGAGAAGATAAGTCCCCTGTATTAAAGGG
>JAMPIV010017697.1:0-381825 GCA_024509875.1 Oreohelix idahoensis | reverse complement strand
AGTCAAACACTAAGAAACACTTGTTTAATCATTCAACGACTTTCACATTCACTTGTGTAATTGTTGAACAGGAATCGGGACAATCATTACAATCCGGGCAAACCCATAGTGTGTTCAGTCTCAAGCATGTGGAAGAGTGTAAATGGTAACTGTTTCCTTTAGCGCGCTGGTTGTGGACAGGTCGGATGCATCCTATCATACGTCCATACCTGCTATTCTTACATTTGATGCTAATTGTAGAAAAAATAACCTTGTTGATTGATCGATTGCAGGGTCGTTCACTTATAACAGATCATCACTTGCCTTTGGTATCTCTTTTCTTATCTGAAACTAGTGTATCCAATAATGGTGCTCTCGGAAGATAATCTTTAAGCTCTTTCATTGCCGCGTACACCTGAATAAACAGAACAGGAGATCCACACTAGTTCCTGAAATTCGAGGCTTCTCTTGATGCTCTCCAATCATGTCATAGATTTGGGACTTTCCGAAGCATGAACCGAAAGTCCAGCACAATAACTATCCTGGTTGACGGAGTTTCAGACATCCACCTTAGAGCTGAAGCAGCATTCAATCTCCATTACCTTGCTAGAGATTGTTGTCATGTAAGCTCCACTCTATGCACCGGCGACCCTGCCCTTTATTCTCGTCGAGAAATCCTGTCTTCATTTCTCAAAACAGAGTATAGACCCATCAGTATACACAATTGTATAACAATTCTCGACATATCATTTATCAGTTGATTCATTTAGTTCCAAGCTCTGCACTTCATGGTGATGATGATGGTGATGTTGACGTGCTGGTAGTTTACCAGTTCTCACCTGACTTACCCTACTCTTTATCCCTTGAGTAAGTTTTCAGCAGTCGTCACCTGCAAAATCATAGCCTCTGCCTGTGTTGTCAATGAAACCCCTCTCGGTATACTTGCTCCATTGATGTTAGCTATATTCCCACACAGGGAATGCTTTTAGCCCGTTGTTATACGCGTAGAGACTTTTGCCTGGACCATCGTGTATGTGGATCTTACCGACATTAATCCAAGCATGTACCTCATTGTTACTATTTAGGTATCTCTCGTACAGCCCAAGATTTTAAGCGTACCTTCATTTTGAATGCGTTGCAGTCGTTCAAATTGTGACATTGACATCGTAAAACTCCTGGACTTTGGTCACTAGTAAATGGTCCAAAGTCTCAGGTGATCTAAAGTACCGACAGACTGAATGGCTGCTGGTAAACAGTCGTGAACATTGATTGTTGCCGGTTGGGGGTATATGCGAGTCTGCATCCATGCAGAAGGACCTCTCCTAAGGGACATCCCTTGCCTTGTCCTTGGTATGGTAACACTACCAAAGGTGACCGGAACCGTTTTCCAAACAAGAAATAAACTAATTAAAAATGGATAGTTTTTTTTATCTAACTCACGTATACGTTATTCAAAGACTTACGAATACATTTGTCCTTGTCGCGCCAATCGACAATATACCCAGTTCTGCATATGCATTTATAATCGAATATTGTCTCGATACATATGTGGTGACACGGGTTAGGCAGGCAAGCTGAAAAATAAACATACCGTTGTTTTTTTATTTTTTTTTTGGTAAGGAAATGAATTCCATGTATTAATTTTTTTAAAATTCAAGGTTACTTGACGCCAAGAAACTGGAAGAACGTGAGAACAGATATTTAATTTTATTTAGCAACACATTTTAAAATGACAGGATCAGGTCTGAACCTAAGACATGTGGTATTTTAAGAAGGTGGTCCAAGTAAGGAGAATGATCAAGTTCCGCAACCAGACGATGCGTTATGATCTTGAAATCCAGCCCCTGCAAACATAAGTGGAAAAGTCAAAGGTGAGGTAGTTAATGTCTGGAGCATGGGAGACGATGGGCTACCACAACAAACACTGAAAGCCAAGATCCAGGGTTCCATACTTCAGGGATGACTCAGCGCTCACTTTGGAGGACAACATCAGATTATCTCTTAAGGACCGAAGACTAGACGAGAAAAGGCCAAAAGGTGGATCGTTGATAGGAAAGTATCTTCCTCTCCATCTCTCTCTCTCTCTCTCTCTCTGGTTAATTTCTATACTCCAGGGGTGGTACAAGAAGAGCGTCTAAGGAAGTGTCATTTTTTTATAACCAGGTTAAGGTCAGATTAAAAGAAAAGAAAACAATGTTTAAATTAATAAATAATTATCATATTGAAATGGTAAGAGCATAATTCTATGGCTTCAGCGTTGTAATTGCTTACTTTCTTCATCTGTGAAGACACCTACATTCATAACCCTCCACTCCCAAAGGAGCGTGGGCCTTAAACAAACACATGCTAAGTCCTCCTGTCACGTGCCATCATCTCAAATTCTCTTTACGTTCTCCTCATCATTTTCACCTGTTTCCAGCTCTATGTGTTTCTTGGTCTACCTCTGCTTCTCTTGCCCTGGAGGTTCCAGAATAAGGACTATCTTGTAATGCTATCAACAGGTTTCCTCAGTGTGTGTCCTATCCATCGCCATCGTCTTCTTCTCATCTCTTGTTCCACTGGCACTTGTCTAGTACTTGTCATCAGTTCCACGTTGGTAAACGTATCATAACATTTTAATCTCTCTATTCTACGCAAGCACCCATTTATAAAAGTCTGTAGCTTTTTGGTTGTTGTCTTTGTTGTTCTCCATGTCTCAGAGCCATACAATAGGACTGACTTCACATTTGAGTTGAAGATTCCTTTTTTCGTGTTGGATCCGATATGATCACCATATATTTCGCAATGCAATGAAAGCTCCTCTTCCTTTTTGTATTCTATTTTGATATCACTGTTTGTCCCTCCAACTTTATCTATATTGCTGCCAACATATGTGTACGATTCTACATCTTGTATTGGTGTTTCTTCAACCCAGTTATAATTACCTGCATTTATTTTCATTATTTTTGTCGTTTCCCTGTGTTTTTTCAGACCCAATTGCTGTGACCTCTCATCAAGTGTTTTCACTTTGTCCTGCATCTGATTACGGTTATGGGACAGAGGAGCCAAGTCACCAGCAAAAAGACAACTACACGCCCTTCGGTATTCTGCCATTTGGACATCTGCTGTAGTTTTAACGCCTTCTGCCTTTGCTATGAAGTTCCTTCAGAATGTTCCTGTTACTGTGACAACATAACCTCGGTCGTCACATTTTCCTGTGCCATCTGTGACGGTATTGCCTCCCCTGCTTTGCAGTAGTGATCCAACAGTGACCAAAACTCAAGGGTTTCTATTATAGGCTTCAGTAGAGTCTATCTTTACACAAGATTACTCTTGGCAGAAATGTAGATAGAAGAGCAGTAAAGCTTGTATCAAATGGGAGTCTTCACAAGATATTAGTCGCCTTCTATGACACGCATGAAGAACGAACGAACGAACGAACCAACTTTATTTTCAAAGTGTTTAGAAGATGAATTAGTCGCCTTCTATGACACGCCTGAAGAACGAACGAACGAACAAACCAACTTTATTTTCAAAGTGTTAAGAAGATTAATTAGTCGCCTTCTATGACACGCCTGAAGAACGAACGAACGAACAAACCAACTTTATTTTCAAAGTGTTTAGAAGATGAATTAGTCGCATTCTATGACACGCCTGAAGGACGAACGAACGAACAAACCAACTTTATTTTCAAAGTGTTTAGAAGATGTATTAGTCGCCTTCTTTAACCCGCCTGATATAGGAACGAACGAACGAACCAACTTTATTTTCAAAGTGTTTAGAAGATGTATTAGTCGCCTTCTATGACACGCCTGAAGAAAGAACGAACGAACCAACTTTATTTTCAAAGTGTTTAGAAGATGTATTTGTCGCCTTCTATGACACGCTTGAAGAACGAACGTACGAACGAACCACCTTTATTTTCAAAGTGTTTAGAAGATGTATAAGTCGCCTTCTATGACACGCCTGAAGAACGAACGAACCAACTTTATTTTCAAAGTGTTTAGAAGTTTGTTGCCGTCATTTTGGACGGTGGTTATAGCTGACACTTCTTAAGTCTATTTATGGGATAATATACGGAGTATCTTTATAACCCGTTTGGGCGGAAACGCCTGGTCTGAGTTTGCCTCGATCTGGTCCATGCTCTTTGGGCATGCGTGGGTCTTGGCGGCAAAAGCCGAGAGACTGTTTGAAAGAGAGTGTACCTGAAGCTTAGAGCGGATGTACCGATCCGTAGATTTCTCTCTGCCAAGTTTTCGATAGGGATTGGAAATTCTGGGAATGACTGTTTGTCATTCTTCCGTCCCTGAGTGTTTCTTTATGCCAGTATTGGCTGTGTTGTGTTACCTTAGAGTGTAAGGATTCTTTGAGAAGGTAACTGAAACATTATTCGATCTTTTCGTCTCGTTTAGATCTTACAGGTACATTTATCGCTGATGGCGACATAGTGAGCGAAGCTCACAAGGAGTTATTATACTGTACTCCAGTATGGCCTTATATTTGAAAGAATAGGTCTAAGTTGACCCGTTACATACATAAGCCTAGGAATCATCTTTATGGATCCGCAATGCAGGCGGAATATGGTTTGGCAGAAAATATATTTATCTCAGAAGCTTGTGTAAACTGAGAGTGACCTGATTATCGAGGCCCGCGACCTGCGGCCTGATTTCGTTGTCATCATATTGGTCCGTGTTTACGGCCAATATTTTTCACCAGAATGAAGTATCTGGCATGTGAGGCCAGTCTGAAGTCTTTTGCTAATTGTAGGACAATGGCATTGACTTTGTTTAAATAACTGATATCGCCAGTACTAAGCAAGATATTTGCTAGGGCTTACCTGACGGGGCTCAGTCAGGGATTGGAGCTATTGCATAAACCGTAAACATTGGGAAGACATTGTTACATGTCTGGGATCTGTGATGCCTGAAGCTGACCTTTGTAACTACACATATTATGTACACGATCTTATACTATTGACTGTTTCGTCCATCATCATCGTATTATCGTACATCATGAATAAATATTGTAAACGTCAGCAGCATTCCCTACTTCACTGACTTCTACTTGTGGTTGTGTGAGTTAATGTAAAGACGTCCAAGAGCCTATACGGCCTTCGTGTTATCAGCACTGTTAATTACTCACTTACACAATCAACCACATTGTTATACAAGTACTACACGTCTGAATCTACAGGAATACTGACGTTATGTATGTGTCTACTATACCCTATCGGCACTTTACGCTATTGACCTAGATTCTCGCTACAACTTGGTACTGTCCAGGACAACACGACACGCTCAACGTACTAACATTCATAACACATCAAAACAGTACGTTACATCTGGGCATTTACACTGAACAACCTTTTACATCTCCGTACAAACAGATTTTTACATCTGGTGGACCAGATTCGTGGGTTTTTTGTCAACGACACGGATTTTCCTGCCCACATCTGGATTTATGCTTCCGGAAAACAAGATTGATTTTTAGTTGTCAGCCACACAGTAGGAAATAGGTCAATGTCTGGTGACCGACGTATACATTTATGGATGATACAGAATCGCTACATGGACCACAGCTGCTGCAGAATAGCTACATGGACCACAGCTGCTACAATATTGCTACATAGACTACAGTTGCCAAATAAGTTATTTAATACTGTGACAATCGTCGAAGGACATATGTGTCAAAGTTCACGTCACATGTTTCCGTGCAAGCTCGAATTGTAAACATAGAACAGTTCAACCTGTGGTTTACTACGACAGCCTACAAACATTCTCAACTGAAGTCGAGTTTGGTTTGATAGCTTCACTTTGGAGACAACTACACCCGTTGTCAAGTTACGGTGACCTTCAACGGTAGAACGTCTACTAGAGTTTACAAGTGTACTGCAATGAACTGCATCTTTGCGGTTGTAGAGGATTACGCTTAAAGATAAGTGGCCTGGTTTTACATGTTAAACTGAGCCTTTATTTTGTGTGCAAATAAGCCTTCCTCGTTTCACATTCATTATATGCATTCTATCGTTTACTTGTTCTTTGTTTACTTGTTGAGTTAGTGTGTATTTTTATGAGCGGGTTCAGGTTGGAGGGTCTTACAGTAAATATCCCACTCAACCGAGGGTTACTGTAAGCGTTCTTTAGGGATTGTGCATATTTCTCACAGTGGAAATTGCAAGCGACTTTTTTTTGCTATTTATTGATTTTTTTTTTCGTAGCTGTGACGAGATGTGTTAGTGTTGTTTTCGTTTTTTTTTCTCCGTACTTTAGTTTTGATTCGTTTTGGTTTGTATTTGTCTGCCTTCTCTTTTCTATTGTTAATTTCTTTACACCCTTTTGTTTATACACTGTGTTGTCATTGTAATTTTGTGATTTTTCGCAGTTATCATTGTGATTTTTCACAACATTTGATATAGTTAAGCTGTATTTTCTTTTGACCTCTGCGAATGTTTTCGTTTCTTTAGATGCTTGTCTTTGTTTAGTTATCGTGATATTGTTGATATACAGTTTTCATGTATACTTGATCACGTACGTGTATTTATATGATGCAAATTATATACTGAGTTGATTAATAGTGACTTTATAAATACGGTAATTGTACTCAGTCTTTATAAAAGACTCATCTCCCACTGAAATTGGGATAACTGGTGTTGCTATTTCAGAAATATTGACAGCACATTTGTAGACATCATGTCTACATTAGATTTCTTCATACAGCAGGGGTTGGCCCTTGGCAAGACTGATGAGAAATTTGAGGATTTCGCGCTTGCTCAATATGCCATAGCACAAAAGGCTGAAGAGAAAAAGATTCAAGCGTAGCTAGACAGAGTATTTGAAGAGAAAAAGATTCAAGCGCAGCTAGACAGAGAATTTGCTGTTTTAATTCACTTACAGGTGAACCATTAAATATTATAATGGCAATAGAAGAACATGATAGGACTAACTATGAAGTTGCCAGAGCAGCCTTATTGAAAAGATATCAGCTTAAAGAAGATGATTACCGTCTTCGTTTTAAGAATATGTTACCAGAATCTGGTGTAGAGTTCTCGGACTTTATAGGAAAGATACGCCTTACTTTCACTAGATGGATAGAGTTGTCTAAGACTGAACATACTAATGAAGCACTTATGGACTTGTTGCTTAGAGACAAAGTAATATCATCTGTTAATGAGTCTTTTCTTGCCTTTATACACGAACGTAAAAGAAATGGAACAATATTGTTGCCAATATGTCACTGCTCATCCACAACAAACAATTAGCAATAGCAAGATTAAAGAAGGTTTACCCGTGGCTTCTGCGACTCCATACAATTCTAATTTCGGAGGTAAAGTTAAAGGTACTCAGCGCAACTTCGATAAAAAAAGTAAGCGTAACTTTGGTCAGGATCAAAGTGATTCATGCCAAAGAGGCGAGTCTTCTAGGAATTGGAGGCAATCTGATAGCCCTCATAATTATGGTTCCAACAAATTTGGTAACTTTAAAAGGGGTAGCCACAATAAAAACTATCCTCGCCATAATTCTTTAGGCAGACAGCAGTATCAGTCTGATAAATATTTTCATCAAGGTGTAAATCACAATCACAATTGTGAAAACTGCGGTTCAAACCCAAATATTAATAGAAATAGGGGTAATTACCATAATTCCAAAGGAAATAGTAATTGAGGTAGATGGCAGCATAATAATAATAGATCATGTCATCATACTAAATGTGCTGAACAAGAGTCACAGGGAGTTAGTAATGAACAAAACAATAGTAAACCTAGCGCTAGTGCTAGTTCTTGTTCTGCCTTTGATTTTGGGAGAGCATCTCAATGCCCTCAGTGCACCACTTTATTTGAATCTACTACTATATCCACCTTGAGTTGCGGTCATCCTCTGCCCGCTCTTCCTGCCGCAGCGGCGCATGACGGGAGAGGATCTTTTATTCTACATAGGGGTCTAATGAATAATGATGCAGTCTCAGTCCTCTTTGATTCTGGATGTACCACTATTGGGGTTAGACAATCTCTTGTAGATCCTTCATGTGCTACTGGAAGAGTAATCAAATGTGTAACATTTGGTGGCACAGTGGAAAAATACTCTACCGCTATCATTCGTATAGCTACTCTCTTCTTTACGGGAGGGTTCCAAGCGTGTCTGCTTCCGAATCCTATTGCGGATCTTATCGTCGGGCGTATACACGGCATTAAAGAGTGTACCCCGCAGCAGGTTATTGCTTGGGAAGAACATAACTTAGAAGCTGCTAATGCAGTTGTCACGAGAGCTCAGGCTCAGAATATGCCTCAGACTACATCGACCGAAGGTGTTGAGGTACGTTATCAAGATGATCATGATGTGATTTCACGTGACTCTTTTATCAAACGTCAACAGGAAGACACTTCGTTAAAAAAATTCTTCGTTCTGGCAAAAAAGGTGACCCAAATAAGAACACAGATCACAAATCTTGGATCACTATGAAGAATGGCGTACTATTGCGTATGGTACAACACTCTGACATGTATATACATTCACAAATTCTTGTTCCGAAAGACGTGAGAGTTAGAATACTGCAACATGCTCACGACTCTTAATGCGCTGGTCATATGGGATTTTCACGTACGAAGTCGAGAGTTCTTGCGGCTTTCTTTTGGCCATTCGTCAACAGAGACATACGTCCTTACTGCCGCTTGTGTAGAGTTTGTCAAGAAGTAAAATCGAAAGGTCCTCGCCATGCAGCACCTATCCTAAGACTAAAAAACAGATCCGTAGTCTCTTGGGCCTAATACAGTTCTACGGAAGATTCATTCAGAATCTTTAATCTATTACGGCACCACTCTCAACCCTATTGAAGAAAGGGTCTCCTAATATGGTGCGTTGGTCCCAAGAATGCCAATCTTCATAGGACCAGATTAAGTCATTATTTTCGTCTCCTCTTTTTTTAAGTCTACCTACAGCCGATAGGACGTTTGTCCTTCGTAGTGACGCCTCAGCAATAGGGATCGGGGCGGCACTGATGCAAGAGTATTCTGAGACTCTGCATCCTGTAACGTATGGCTCGAGAAAACTGAATGCGGCAGAAAGGAATTATTCTGTTCAAGACCGAAAATTGCTGGCTATGATCTGGGCAATTCTTAAACTCCACAGATTCCTTCTCGGCGCGCATTTTGTAGTAGACACCGACCAAAAAGCTCTCACAGCTATGCAAAATAAGGATTTGAAGAGTTCGAGATCCACTCGATATGCTATTGCTCTTCAACCTTTTCATTTCACGGTACGAGCTATCCGTGGTTCGGATAATGTGATGGCAGACATATTGTCTCGATGCCCACATGAAGCTGTTACGGACTTCTGACACCAGTTGTTACGGGGTCGTTTCTATCTCCAGATATTAGAAGCCCGTTGGACGTGAGTTATTGGGTTGCTCTTCAATAATTCTTTAGGTATTATATTCATCTCTACCATTTCGGCTTACAGTTCAATTGCAGATTTAGAGCCGATATTGTGTGATTCAATATTATTATTTAATTCAGTGTCGTTCATTATTTCGTATTAATTCTCCAGCAGTGTTGTATTATTTTATGATTAAACTTGTATATAAATGTGATAGTCTGTACTGACCTAGCAAGGGTTATCTCAACAGTCACAGCACATTAGTAAACTTGAATATTTCAGGCAATTAAAACAAGTTCCATTGACGACTGAATTTTTAATACATGTCCTTTCTCCAAATGAATACCAAACGATTTCACACAACTAATATTGGCATTAAAACATAGTTTTTAGGATCTACTCAATGTTCGTCCTACAGACATTGCACGTCTGTGTTAACCGTTAATTCTATAGCGTCCTTGAGTTTAGTGGAAATATTATCATTAGGAAATGATATCCTTATTTCATATTCGCGTATTCTGTCTATGTCCACTTATTCAATTACTTTGGCTTTCCTAGCCAGGCTTTAACTGCCATAAATATAATATCCTTGCGAAACGTATCCTACGCTATTCGCGATTATCCTTGAGACACTCTGGTCCTATACTTTTGACTTGATTAGCTTTTCCAGCATAATCTACACGGATTTCTACGCTATTTATAATTTACAGTGGATATACCACTTTATACATATTCCTCATCAGTGTCCATGCCACATATATTATACACATTACATAAGTGGCCCTGCCACACATTTGAAACACTGCCGGACGGCTCTATGGCCATACATAGACTTACCCAGTCTATATACACATATCCTTATATCGGCTTAAAAGCCAGAACACAAACGGTTCTACACTTGAGTAAGTGGCTGCGCCACACATTTGAGACACTTTCCATAAGTGGCTATGCCACACATTTGAAACACGGCCATCAGGCCCGCAGGCCACACGTGGACTGCGGTTACTAGCCTTGACGCGTCATACATCGATTTGCGCGATTTCTAGTATTAATTCAATTGAGGTGGTTCGTGGTGCACCCATGCAATTGTCTGCAGCTATTCACATGTTTGCAACCCCGAAACGGTCCTCAACATCATCCCCTCGCTCCCAAACGTGACACTCGTGGCACGTGTGAGACTGGTGGCGAAGATGTACACGAATATAATGTTATTCATCATTAATAATTATCTAATTAAATTAGCACTCATAATCAGAAATGTGGATTATAAAATTATATTCATATAGTCAACTTTGGTCACGCCAAAAGCAAAGTCATAATCAATCCTGTGACGAAAAATTTCTAGACAACAAGTCCGCGAGATTATTATCTGTACCAGAAATTGGTATGATGGTAAATGCGAACTCCTGTAACAATAGGAACCACCTGTGTATTCTCGCTTTCCGCATTGTTCTGGAAGTGATGAAAGTAAGTGGGCTGTGGTCTGTCTGAATATAAAACTTCTTCCCGATCAGATATTTAGACAGTTTCTCCAGGCACCAGACCACAGCCAAAAGCTCGCGCTCGCCTGTTGCATATTTTTGTTCAGCAGGTGTAAGCTTGCGTGATACAAACAAGCATGGATGTAGAATTTCTTCATAGCATTGAAGCAAACATCCTGCAATTCCGCAACTAGAAGTATCTATTTGAATCACAAATGGTACATGTAAATTTGGTAATAATAAAATAGGAGGATTCTTAAATAAATTCTTTATCCTAATCAGAGCTTCTTCGCACTGCGGTGTCCACAAAATTTTTTTTGGAATACCTTTGGCCAGCAATCCGGACAAAGGAGCAGAAATCTGTGAGAAGTGAGGAAAAAATTTATGGTAATAATTGATTAACCCCAACAAGCTTCTCACTTGCTACTTCGATGATGGGGTAACAATATCTAATATGCGCTTGACTGTATTGTCATCGGGATGTAATCTGTGGTTCCCTATGCGGTGACCCAGAAATGTAATCTCCCGACAACCTATCTGGACCTTAGAAGGTCTTACAGTCAAACCATTTTGTCGCAGTGTAAGAAGTAAAAAAGATAAACCAGTAATGTGGTCTTCCCATGAGTCGTGAAATAGACAGATGTCATCAATATATGTGATAACATCTTTTCTATCGCCCAGAAGGCGGCGCATCATGCGCACAATTGTCGCAGGCGCGTTTACAAGGCCGAAGCACATGTAATTCCATTGGAACAATCCAAATGGAGTAGTAAAGGCGGTGAAAGGCTTGGCATGTTCTGTCAGAGGTATCTGCCAATATCCTTTCGACAGATCTAATTTACTATAGTAAGTAGCTTGTGACACTTGAGAAAGGAGGTCGTCCAACAAATGCATTGGTTCAGCGTCGCTAATTGTGATACTATTTAGACGTCTGAAATCAATACAAATACGGAGAGAACCATCCCTCTTTTTTACAATTACCATGGGAAAAGCATAAGGTGACTCTGATGGAGATATGACTCCCAATCTTATCATATCCTTCAGTTCCTTTTCAACTTTATCTTTATGATGTAGAGAAATAGGGTAAGGTCTTAGTTTAATAGGATGATTGTCTGTCAGAATGATGTCATGAGAAATTAAAGATGTTCTACCTGGAAGGTCAGTAAGTACATCATTAAAAGAAAGAAGAATTTCTTGAACTTGACTTTGTTGTTTAGATGACAAAGTCGAAGAAATTGTGACATCCTTCCAAGATTCTGAAGATTGTAAAGATGGTAAAGAAAACTGTAGAGGAATCGACGATGTAGTGTCTTCGTCATTCACTAATGCGAAAGAAGAAACATGAGATGAAGACTCAGAAACAGAGTTAATAATGGGAATTAACTCTTGTGGTCTGTCCACTGCCAATTTCAGCATATTGACATGGAAAGTCTTAATTTTCCCTCTTATGTTTATAGCGTAATCAACATCTGTGACTCGTTTAATGATCACAAATGGACCCTGCCATGACATCAAAAGTTTATTATCATCGTGAGGAAGTAGTAACCAAACTTTTCCCCCAGGATTAAAATATCGTAGTGTTCTCTTTTGATTATGGAATAATGTAGATTTTTGTGTCGCCGATTTTATGCTATCAGATGCATATGTGCACGCATCAATGATTCTTTGTCGAAGTTCAATAACTAGCTCATAACTACTACAGGTGGATTCATCTGCTGATGATCCGACCAATAAATTCTTTAGAATCAACATTGGGCCACGTGGATTAGAGCCATAAACGAGCTCGAACGGACTAAAGCCCGTGCTTTCGTGGGGGACCTCTCGAAATGCAAATAAGGCTGCACAAATGAGCGGGTCCCAGTCAGGAGGACATTCCTCAGTGATCTTATGAAGAATCTGTTTAAGCGACCCGTTGTAGCGCTCGCAGACCCCGTTCGTTTGGGCGTGATATGCACTTGAAAACGAATGGTGAATTGACAGCATCGACTCCACTTCCTTCATAATGTTTAAGGTGAATTGTGAACCTCTGTCTGACAAGATTTCTTCCGGAAAACCAATGCGACAAAAAATCGCAAACAATGCATCAGATAACGACGCCGTAGTAATGGTTTTCAGAGGTATAGCCTCAGGCCAACGTGTACAAAGGACTATACATGTTAAGATATATCGGAACCCATTATTAGATGGAATTGATAACGGACCAATAATATCTATTGCTATCTTTTTAAAACGTCTTTCTTGTACATCAGTGATTTGTAAGGGTGCCGTATGGAATCTGCCCTTACGTGATATGCTCTGACATGTCGTACATGACTTACAATACAATTTTGTGTCCTTATTGACTCCAGGCCAATAGAATTGTGACGTGACTCTGAATAATGTTCTTTTAATGCCCATGTGACCTGCCATGGGAGAGTTATGTCCTGTCTGTAATACCAATGGTCTATATTCTTTTGGAACAACCACCTGATGAATAATAGAAATACCATCACCATAGTACCTTGTTAATATGGACTTCTTTATCTGAAACCAATGTTGTGATGATCTCGTATGTTTAATAACTTTATTCTCTGCTAGCGCAAATAAACGCTGTAAACTTGGATCATTTCTTTGTTTTACTGCCTACGCCGCTGGTGATTCAGCAACGACGTGTGGAGACATAATTGTCTCTAATACAGGTGTAGGTGAGGTGGCCATATCTGTAGCCAGCTGTTGTGCTCTGGTGACAACAGCATTTGCCACCAGTGGGTGAGATTCAACCCATTTTGCGACCTCATCCGGAGTGCAATCTCTAACTCCAGGTATGTTACCTAATATTATCTCAGCCACGGGAGCTTGTAAGCCGCAGGCATATACAGTACCAGTGTAAAAAGGTGTGTCGATATAGACACGTGCTACTGGGAATTTCTCCACAATCCCACCAAATGTAACACATTTCACAGTTTTACCTGTGAATGCAGAGGGCTCGATAAGCGAGTGCTGTATCCCGACATTGGAACATCCGCTGTCTCGCAAAATTCTTACCTCTTTTCCATATAAAAATCCCTTATGGTATGTGAGACGTCCTAAATTCTCACAAGCAGACATAGAAGACATAGTGTGTCCGCAACGAAGTGTCTTTTTCCTATCTGATATCAGATGTGATTGACAAATATAACAAGAGTCATCTAACATACTACATGAATTAGCATGTTTGTTCTCATGGCTATCATGATCTCTTTTGTCAGTACATGCATTAGCATGACTATGTTTCTCATTTTTCTCCGCGGAAGATCTAGAATGACCTGCCTTCTTTTTGAATGCCTTTTTCTTATCATAATAAAAATGTGTTGACTCAGCGTTATCATCACTCTTGTTGTAAGATGATCTATAATCATCGTAATCTCTATGATACTGTTTGTGATAATCATCACGACCCCTACCTGTGTGGCCTCCACGATCATGAGGTGAATAGCCTCGATAACTCCGACGGTAGAATCTTGAAGGAGAGCGATAACGAGGGAAGTTGTAAGACCCCCGATATTCTTGACAAAAATTTGTACGATATTGTCCGTCAACGCTCTTCGATCTAGGTCGGTGATCATAAGATCTATGATCATGGAGTGCTGAGCACGTAGGCATAGGATCTCGCGGAAAAGATCTATGTACATCCTTGTTTGGATTTGCCATGACAAACTTTCTACCAAATTTTTCGTATTCTTCAATAGAGTTGGGGTGTCTCTCCTGTAGGAATGACTCTAATTCATGACTACACGAGGATATCACTTTATCTCGTAGCATGAGATCCATCAACCCTTCATATGATTTGGTAATACCTGACAAATCTATCCATCTATTGAAAAAATGTTTAATGGAAGCAATAAATTCCCCAAAGTCAGCTTCCTTACTTGGCTTAGCCGCATGGAAACGATCTCAGAATCCAGATTCAGTTAACTGGAAGCGTCTAAGAAGTACTTCTTTTACGACATCAAAATCGTTTCTGCTTTTCTCATCCAGATTCATGAACACTTTGAGTGAGTCCCCGGTCAAAAAATCAACCAAAAGACTACTCCATCTTTCCTTAGGTATATTTAAACCTGTAACTTTCATAATAAATCTGGATAAAAAAGAATCTACACAATCTCTAGACAGATCGAAATGTGGTATTTTCAATTTTGGGTAAAATACATTTGAATTAGCTGAAGGCCTAGACTGATCTGATTGTACCTTAGCTAATTCTACCGCCTTTTCTTTCTCAGCATTTAGTCTTAAAGCCTCAAGCTCCATAGCATGTTTATGAGCTTGGTCCAATTGGAGAAGTTCCATTTTTCTTATTTCCATTTTCTGTTTTTCCAATTCTCTCTCTTTTTCTTGTTGAGCCATTTCTTTTTCTTTATGAGCCATTTCTTTTTCTTTAAGTTCTTTTTGTAATTCTCTCTCTTTATCTTGTTGAGCCAATTCTTTTTCTTTAAGTTCTTTTTGTTAAGCTAATTCCAACTTTTTAAGTTCACGTTGTTCAATTCTCTCCAATTGAGATAAATGCTTTTCATATCTATTCTCAGCATAAAGTTCAAGATCAAATCCCGATTTACCTAGGCTCTGTCCAATTTTAATAAAATCTTCTAACGTAGACATGGTGTTACGTTTTTCAATTACTTATATAAGTATATTATTTGTGAGCAAATTTATTATGAATATGTGATATCAGTAAATCCAATGTAACTATGATGTATAATGTATGCCAGAGACAAGCACAGGTGACAATAGACAATGGATGGATTAAGCAAATGAAATACAATGAAATGATATGTTCATTTGTACGACACCTTCAAATAGATATAAAGAAACTAAGTAGGAACTGGACATATTAATAAGAGAAAATGAAATGATTAAATAACATTACAAAAATATTACGATACAAGTCGTCCTTAAACAAACACTGAGACAGAGAGATTTTAGATCACAGACGAATAAAATTGTCAACAATACGGAAACTAGGTTATGCAAATTAAAAATGACGTAAGCACGTGACGTCACAACTAACACAAAATATATGTTTGTATTGCGAACTGAGGCTTCAGTTAATTTATATCCTAACAAAAGAGTTGGTTCCTCAGTCAGAAAATACAATCATTTAACCCTAAAAGTCGTTATTCTTACTAGAATTTTTCCGCAAGGAAATATATTCGAGTACAGAATAAGCCCTAGCCAACCGTCCCACGTATATACATAAAACATATAGGTTTTATACACATAATGATACTGAGTAGAACTGCAAATAAAACAGGCAAGTGACAGTGGAGAAAAATTGAAGGCCAAAGCTAGCCAACTGGAAAACACAATCTAGTCAAGAGCTCTAATCTAGACAAGAACTTATCTTAATACGATCCTTCCATTGTGATTTGTGAAAACAACAACAAGATTCACACAGCTGTTCGAGTAGTCCCCAATGAGTAGCCAACGTCCGGTTGATTGAAGATACTACGTTCACATTTAGTATCGAACAAATTTATGTCGAAATACTTTCCCGGTTGATCCGGACGTACAGCAAGGGTATGGCTGGTATTTACTGGTCTCTGGGTCGGTTCAGGATCAACGAATTGAAGAAGTAAACTCACGTTACCTCAACGCTGAAAGTGACCGTTTGCAGGAATCTTGATTCGACCTTGACATTCGTAGGTTTCTGTGCGTACTTGAGTTGCCAGATTAGACTTGCGTCTTGAATAAAATTATTCGAACTATTTAATCTCCACTGTGACCTTGTCCGTTTCGAACTGAAATGATCGTGTAGTTGTTTCAACCGAAATGTTTCCCAACTTGAGCCTGACACATGAACGTTAGTTCGTCGAATTGGGTAACGGAGAAGATGAATTCTACACTTCTGAACACCAGATGTTACGGACTTCTGACACCAGATGTTACGGGGTCGTTTCTATCTCCAGATATTAGAAGCCCGTTGGACGTGAGTTATTGGGTTGCTCTTCAATAATTCTTTAGGTATTATATTCATCTCTACCATTTTTCGGCTTACAGTTCAATTGCAGATTTAGAGCCGATATTGTGTGATTCAATATTATTATTTAATTCAGTGTCGTTCATTATTTCGTATTAATTCTCCAGCAGTGTTGTATTATTTTATGATTAAACTTGCATATAAATGTGATAGTCTGTACTGACCTTGCAAGGGTTATCTCAACAGTCACAGCACATTAGTAAACTTGAATATTTCAGGCAATTAAAACAAGTTCCATTGACGACTGAATTTTTAATACATGTCCTTTCTCCAAATGAATACCAAACGATTTCACACAACTAATATTGGCATTAAAACATAGTTTTTAGGATCTACTCAATGTTTGTCCTACAGACATTGCACGTCTGTGTTAACCGTTAATTCTATAGCGTCCTTGAGTTTGCAACCAACTCTTTCAAATCCGTTTAGTGGAATTATTATCATTAGGAAATGATATCCTTATTTCATATTCGCGTATTCTGTCTATGTCCACTTATTCAATTATTTTGGCTTTCCTAGCCAGGCTTTAACTGCCATAAATATAATATCCTTGCGAAACGTATCCTACGCTATTCGCGATGATCCCTGAGACACTCTGGTCGTATACTTTTGACGAGATTAGCTTTTCCAGCATAATCTACACGGATTTCTACGCTATTTATAATTCACAGTGGATATACCACTTTATACATATTCCTCATCAGTGTCCATGCCACATATATTATACACATTCCATAAGTGGCCCAGAGACACACATTTGAAACACTGCCGGACGCTCTATGGCCATACATAGACTTACCCAGTCTATATACACATATCCTTATATCGGCTTAAAAGCCAGAACACAAACGGTTCTACACTTGAGTAAGTGGCTGCGCCACACATTTGAGACACTTTCCATAAGTGGCTATGCCACACATTTGAAACACGGCCATCAGGCCCGCAGGCCACACGTGGACTGCGGTTACTAGCCTTGACGCGTCATATATCGATTTGCGCGATTTCTAGTATTAATTCAATTGAGGTGGTTCGTGGTGCACCCATGCGAATGTCTGCAGCTATTCACATGTTTGCAACCCCGAAACAGTCCTCAACAGAAGCTACTTAGCGCTTTTGTCTAGATCCACTGTTACATATCTAAAGTTATGATCTATTCTTACAATAACATGGTTCTATAACACTTGTTGTCACTTTGTTTAAACTCATGGTTTTATATTGATTTCTTGCTTTCTCTGTTACCGTCTTCGGTAAAACAGAGGAAGGCTTTGTTTTATATGAAATAAAGGTCAAAAAAAAAAATTAATGCGGCCACATTTATAGTTTAGATATATATTAAGTGACTATGGTACATTATTACATTCTAAGAATTGTACTATTTGTATTGTTCTCAGCAAACCGGTGTGATATGTTGGAACGCTGTATTACTACGATGACTTCTATAGACGTCCTGATGTCCCTTGAGGATTTTGCTTACAAGACATCGCCGGAATAGAGCATCGTCTTGTTCTTCTGACGTCATCAGATATTAGTTCTATACACATGTATAATTATATGTTTCTAAAAAGAATTTGGAAATGTTGTTATTGATTGACCATTTGAATTTATGGTTATATACGCATTATACGTCGTGAGATTTCGATGTTGGTGTAATCTAGTTATGGAAATTGTCATTCACCATTTATACACATTTATATGAATTTGTTGTTGTAACATTACCTGCACTTCTGAGGTTATTGGTAACACCTCCCCGCATATATTTACTTTGAGAAAATAGTTTCTCCTATCTAGTGAGATTGTTTCTTCTCACCAGACGCTCTACTGTGCGTCGAGTGGATCTGACATTATGATGTTTTATTTTTTGGTGATCCTTTCATCGGCGCATTACTTATGCGTTGTGAGCTTAATGCACCTGGCTCATAGATGTATTTCAAAAAAAAATGTGCCATTTTTTTCCCACGGGAGGTGTGGTAATGTTGCCGTCATTTTGGACGGTGGAAAAAATGCCAACCTAATGTATGTTTGGTTTAATGTGGTCAAAGAGAGATAAATGTTTATTATCTTTCTGTGACAGGTTTGACTGGTGATTATCTTCTCCTGTCTTATGTTATCCTGTCTCAGGCAATGTCTTATAGCTGACATATCTTAAGTCTATTTATAGGATCATATACGGAGTATCTTTATCACCCGTGTGGGCGGAAACGCCTGGTCTGAGTTTGCCTCGATCTGGTCCATGCTCTTTGGGCATGCGAGGGTCTTGGCGGCAAAAGCCGAGAGACTGGTTGAGAGAGAGTGTTCCTGAGGCTTAGAGCGGATGTAGCGATCCGTAGATTTCTCTCTGCCAAGTTTTCGATAGGGATTGGAAATTCTGGGAATGACTGTTTGTCATTCTTCCGTCCCTGAGTGTTTCTTTATGCCAGTATTGGCTGTGTTGTGTTACCTTAGAGTGTAAGGATTCTTTGAGAAGGTAACTGAAACATTATTCGATCTTTTCGTCTCGTTTAGATCTTACAGGTACATTTATCGCTGATGGCGACATAGTGAGCGAAGCTCACAAGGAGTTATTATACTGTACTCCAGTATGGCTTCATATTTGAAAGACTAGGTCTAAGTTGACCCGTTACATACATAAGCCTAGGAATCATCTTTATGGATCCGCAATGCAGGCGGAATATGGTTTTGGCAGAAAATATATATATAATCTCAGAAGCTTGTGTAAACTGAGAGTGACCTGATTATCGAGGCCCGCGACCTGCGGCCTGATTTCGTTGTCATCATATTGGTCCGTGTTTACGGCCAATATTCTTGACCAGAATGAAGTATCTGGCATGTGAGGCCAGTCTGAAGTCTTTTGCTAATTGTAGGACAATGGCATTGACTTTGTTTAAATAACTGATATCGCCCGTACTAAGCAAGATATTTGCTAGGGCTTACCTGACGGGGCTCAGTCAGGGATTAGAGCTATTGCATAAACCGTAAACATTGGTCAAGACATTGTTACATGTCTGGGATATGTGATGCCTGAAGCTGACCTTTGTAACTACACATATTATGTAAACGATCTTATACTATTGACTGTTTCGTCCATCATCATCATATTATCGTACGTCATGAATAAATATTGTAAACGTCAGCAGCATTCCCTACTTCACTGATTTCTACTTGTGGTTGTGTGAGTTAATGTAAAGACGTCCAAGAGCCTATACGGCCTTCGTGTTATCAGCATTGTTAATTACTCACTTACACAATCAACCACATTGTTATACAAGTACTACACGTCTGAATCTACAGGAATACTGACATTATGTATGTGTCTACTATACCCTGGCGGCACCTCACGCTAGTGACCTAGATTCTCTCTACAACTTGGTACTGTCCAGGACAACACGACACGCTCAACGTACTAACATTCATAACACATCAAAACAGTACGTTACATCTGGGCATTTACAATGAACAACCATTTACATCTCCGTACAAACAGATTTTTACAAAGATGTATTAGTCGCCTCCTATGACACGCCTGAAAAACGAACGAAAGAACCAACTTTATTTTCAAAGTGTTTAGAAGTTGTATTAGTCGCCTTCTATGACACGCCTGAAGAACGAACGAACGAACGAACGAAAAAACTTTTTTTTTCAAAGTGTTTAGAAGATGTATTAGTCGCATTCTATACTACGCCTGAAGAACGAACGAACAAACCAACTTTATTTTCAAAATGTTTAGAAGATATATTAGTCGCCTTCTATGACACGCCTGAAGAACGAACGAACGAACCAACTTTATTTTCAAATGTACAGAAGATGTATTATTCGCCTTCTATGACACGCCTGAAGAACGAACTAACCAACTTTATTTTCAAAGTGTTTAGAAGATGTATTAGTCGCCTTCTATGACGCGCTTGAAGAACGAACGAACGAACGAACCAACTTTATTTTTAAAGTGTTTAGAAGATGTATTAGTCGCCTTCTATGACGCGCTTGAAGAACGAACGAACGAACGAACCAACTTTATTTTTAAAGTGTTTAGAAGATGTATTAGTTGCATTCTATGACACGCCTGAAGAACGAACGAACGAACCAACTTTATTTTCAAAGTGTTAAGAATATGTATTAGTCGCCTTCTATGACACGCCTGAAGAACAAACGAACGAACGAATTAACTTTATTTTCAAAATGTTTAGAAGATGTATTAGTCGCCTTCTATGACACGCCTGAAGAACGAACGAACGAATGAACCAACTTTATTTTCAAAGTTTTTAGAAGATGTATTAGTCGCCTTCTATGACACGCCGAAGAACGAACGAATGAATGAACCAACTTTATTTTCAAAGTGTTTAGAAGATGTACTAGCTGCCTTCTATGACACGCCTGAAGAACAAACGAACGAACCAACTTTATTTTCAAAGTGTTCAGAACATGTATTAGTCGCCTGAAGAATGAACGAACCAACTTTATTTTCAAAGTGTTTAGAAGATGTATTATTCGACTTCTATGACACGCCTTAAGAACGACCGAACGAACGAACCAACTTTATTTTCAAAGTGTTTAGAAGATGTATTAGTCGTCTTCTATGACACGCATGAAGATTGAACGAATGAACCAACTTTATTTTCAAAGTGTTTAGAAGATGTATTATTCGCCTTCTACGACACGCCTGAAGAACGAACAAACGAACCAACTTTATTTTCAAAGTGTTTGGAAGATGTATTATTCCTTTTCTGTCTTTGATTCTTCAGATACACCCGGGAAGTACAACAGATAGCACTACTATTACAGCACTACTATTACAGCACTACTATTACAGCACTACTATTACAGTACTACTATTACAGCACTACTATTCCAGCACTAATATTACAGCACTACTATTACAACCCTATTATTACAGCATTACTATTACAGCACTACTATTACAGCACCACTATTTCAGCACTACTATTACAGCACCACTATTACAGCTCTACTATAGACAGCACTACTATTACAGCACCACTATTACATCTCTACTATAGACAGCACTATTATTACAGCACCACTATTACAGCTCTACTATAGACAGCCCTACTATTTCACCACTACTATAGTCAACACTACAATAGGCAGCACTACTATTACTTCACAAATATAACAAAGGGGAACTTTGAACAAGCTACAGTATTTTGTAATCTATCAGACTTGCCCCAAATTCTACCATCTGTTCCAGTCAGCAGACATCCCAGAAAGAAGAACAGCATCACTTTCATGACTGAATGTGTTGAGACCTATAGGAAATGTAGAGCGGAATCAGAAAGCTGAAAATACATTAGTACTACTCAGTTCTATCTCCACTTTAGGCCAAAACTGACCAGAGGTCATGACGATGATGATGATGATGATGATGATGATGATGATGATGATGATATAATTCCTTTAGCTGTGAGCAGGTAGCACTTGACAGCCCATTGCCTCTCTGACAAAAGTCTTCCTCAGTTGTTGTTGTGATAATGTGGACCTATGTCATAAAGTTTAATCTATCACCCTGCACACAATCTTATTTAACAGTTTGGATCATCATGCAGAAGTTTATTTTAATGTGATATATCCCTCTTTTCAACTAGTAACCCAAAACTAATTTTTTTTCATAAGAAACTGAAATGGAGATGGAATAATGCAGTACTAAGGCGGCGTTTAGCAAACTGAGTTTTCCATAAAAATAGGTTCTTGTAACCTGCGATTTAAAAAAAAAGAGTATCCAGAATGAAGAACATCCAATACCATTATTCCCGCCGTAAGGTACTTCGGTTGATCGGTCTATCACACTCTGCACACCGTCATTTGCGCACTTTTTCTATTTTCGAGAGAGTGTATTAACTTTCGAGCACCGTTGAAAGTTTGACGATAATTGTATTGTTTCCCCTTATATGTACTCTCGCGAGAATAGCAAAGTGTGACGGTGTGCATTAAATCAACAGACAATCAAGATACTCTTCTGTCCAGTTTCATTCAGGAAACAGATTTAACTCGCCATTAAAAACAACCTTACAATGTAAGTTTTTTTACTGTTTCTTCAAGACAAAATTTTAATTTAAAGTATTGCAGACTTATTATTATGGATCAAAATGTTAAGATGGCTAAAAGGAAGAGAGGATCGCGTCATTCACAGCGAGCAAGAGAGACTATAGAAGAAGCAGCAGTGTAATACGTGTAACAGAAACAACACACTATAATTAAAAACCTGCCAGTTTTGGCGGGTTGTTGCTAGTTATCATTATAATTTTTTTCCGCGAGTTTCGCTCTTTTGTAGCGAGGCACGCATCTTTCAACCTAGACGTAAGTCATTTAGTTATATTAGAGCCCCATTTGCGATTCAGAATAAGTGAACTCTCTTAACCGAAGCGATATGTTGATAAACTCTAAGCCCTGAAAAGGACTACTAGCATCTTTCAGCTAGCATGAAGCAGTTCTGAAAAGGACTAGTTCTGAAAAGGGCTGCTAGGCCGACCAGCGTTGGTAGATACAAAGTCCTGGAAAGGACTAACATTATCCATCTGCTAGCATAATGCCCTGAAAAGGACTAGCCCTAAAAAGGTCCCGCCAGCTATGCAATCGCTGCTCGTACCTTCTCAGTGTTCAGGGAACACCGAATGTAGGGAACTCTTAGGTGCAACAACTGGACTGTACTAGTGGTAAGTAATTAAAACGTTAATAGATACTAAGTCCTGAAAAGGACTTACATTACCTATCTGCTAGCATGTTAAAGCCCTGAAAAGGACTTGTCCAGAAAACGACTGCCAGTTACACCAAAGCTGCCCCTACATAGGAGAGAAAATACGCTGCTAGACCATGATCATTATTTTCCTTAGCACACCTTATAGTAGATGTCTCCTAGCAGGAATTCAACAGCAAACATTTACTGCACTTACAGCGGTGCTTCTGTGGCAGTTTTCGTTTTTACTGGTGTAAAACCCCGTCATAAGACGAGAATTACATTCAAAAGCACCAATACCTAACGACAATTTTACTTATTCACAAGTATTTTATTTTTTAAAAACCACTGTGCAAAACCACAGTACACGAACTACGTAGCAACAGCGAGGATCCCAATCTGTGTATCTTACGGTACTCCCTCTCTATTTTTTTTCAAACATTAGAGGCATGAATGAACAGTGTTGTGATTAAACAAACAAACATTAGAGGCACGAGTGAACAGTGTTGTGATTAAACAAACAAACAGTCTTTGTTCTGGAATACCCAGGGTAAGGGAAGTAGGGAAGATCCAAGAACACATGGAGAAGAAAAGTGGAGACAGCGTTACTAGGCAGTACTTTTTTCTGGAATACCCAGGGTAAGGGAAGTAGGGAAGACCGAAGAACACATGGAGAAGAAAACTGGAGACAGAATGGAACATGACGAGGAAGACACGGAAAGACGTTGAGCTGATAGCACGTGACAGGATAGCTTGAGCTGATGGCACGTGACAGGAGGACTTTAGCTGATGGCACGTGATAGGAAGACTTGAGCCGATGGCACGTGACAGGAGGACTTGAGCCGATGGCACGTGACAGGAAGACTTGAGCCGATGGCACGTGACATTAAGACTTGAGCTGATGGCACGTGACAGGAGGACTTGAGTTGATGGCATGTGACAGGAGGACTTCAGCTGATGGAACGTAACAGAAAGACTTGAGCTGATGGCACGTAACAGGAGGACTTGAGCCGATGGCACATGACATGAAGACTTGAGCCGATAGCACGTGACAGAAAGACTTGAGCTGATGGCACGTGACAGGAGGACTTGAGCTGATGGCACGTGACAGAAGGACTTGAGCTGATGGCACGTGACAGGAAGACTTGAGCCGATGGCACGTGTCAGGAAGACTTGAACCGATGGCACGTGACAGGAGGATTTGGTGTACGTTTTTTGAGGTATGTGCTTCTTGGAAAGTTAAAGGTTAGGGATTAACTTGATTGATTGATTGATTGATTGATTCGTTGATTCATTGGATTAGCGTATAATCACCAATGCGTTATTCCTGTACAGAAAATATGCGACGAAACCCGACAACACTTTTGTAATAGTGTTTACTGAAGTTTATGACGACATGAAGGGAACAGTCCAATATGCTGGAAGCACGTCACAGCCCTTTGATATACAAAGTAACGTTAAACAAGGCTGTGTTCTGGCTCCGACCCTCTTCGGAATCTTCTTTGCCTTACTCTTGAAACATGCATTCAGAGATGCAACTGAAGGAATATGCCTTTACACTAGGTCAGATGGCCGTCTGTTTAATCTTTCAAGGCTGAAGGCAAAAACAAAAATCAGAAGGGTCACTATAAGAGACTTGTTGTTCGCTGATGATGCTGCAGTCGTCACTCAAAGCCAACAGGAGCTTCAGAGCTTGATGAATCGCTTCACTAAAGCATGCAAGGACTTTGGCCTCACAATAAGTCTAAAGAAAACGAATGTGCTGTGTCAGGATGTGGGTGCTGCACCAGTTATCATTATCGATAACTATGAATTGGCAGTGGTGCACCACTTCACATACCTAGGGTCTACCATCAATGACAAACTCTCACTGGATACAGAAATCGACAGCCGCATTGGCAAAGCTGCAGCTACCTTTGCCCGCCTCACATCGCGTGTTTGGGGAAACTCTAAACTCACAATGAAGACCAAAGCTGCTGTATATAATGCCTGCGTCACCAGCACACTCCTATATGGCAGCGAGACCTGGACGACCTATGCTAAGCAAGAAAGAAGGCTCAATACCTTCCATTTGCGGTGTCTACGCCGCATCCTCGGCATATCGTGGAAAGATAAAGTGACAAATGTCGAGGTGTTGTCACGTGCTGGCCTTCAAAGTATGTATACGCTGCTTAGACAGCGCAGACTTTGCTGGCTTGGCCATGTTCGCCGCATGGAAGATGGTCGCATCCCAAAAGATATTTTCTACGGACAATTAGCAGATGGCAAGAGAACAGTTGGGCGACCACAGCTGAGGTTCAAAGATGTGTGCAAGAGAGATATGAGGGCACTGGACATGGATCCAGCAACATGGGAGGATGAAGCTGCCGATCGCACTAAGTGGCGATGCTATTGACGGCACCACCTCAGATTGGGCGAAGAGAGGCTCACACAAGAAGCAGAGGTGAGGAGAAAACGTCGAAAGGAGCACCAGGAAAATAAGCAGTTGAGGGCTGTCACCTCAGGGGCGCATTCCCATAGTCAGTTATGACTGAAGGGGCTATTATTATTATTACTGCATCAATTTACTTTGTGTAGGGGAGTTGAAAGTTCACGCAAAATGTCACTGAAGTCCAGTGTTTCCCAAACATTTTCGGGTCACTGTCCCCTTGGCTACAAAAATATATCTCCATGTGACGATATTGCCTCCCCTGCTGTGCAGTAATGGTCCAACAGTGGCAAAAAATCAAGAGTATCTAATATGGGTCTAAAATGTATCTACCTTCGCACAAGATTATTCTTGGCAGAGATGTAGATAGAAGAGTGAAGACACTTCTATTACAAAGGGAGTCTTCACAAGAAATAGAACAGTCCCAACTGAGATGGTTTGGCCATGTCTGCAGAATGGGAGAAGATCGGCTACCACGACAAGCATGGGAAACAAAGAGCCAGGGATCCAGACCTCCAGGACGACCCAGAGTCCGCTGGGAGGACAACATTAGACAATCTTTGAAGGACCGAGGACTAGAATGGAACCAGGCCAGGAAGAAGACAGCTGATAGAATGGTCTGGCACTCTCTCTTCCAAACCTCTACACCTCACGGTAGAAGGGGAACGACTAAGTAAGTAAGTAAGTCTTCACAAGATATTCATAATAAGCGAGAATACTACTGCTTTGGCTCAGTATGTTAACTCTGTAATTCTGCCGACGCTTTTGTAAGGGATTTAAGCACTTCTTGACGTGGGAACTCCAAGACAAGTGTTGGTCTTCACTCTTACCTTGGGAATTCCAGGACAAGTTTTGGTCTTCACTCTTAACGTGGGAACTCCAGGACAAATTTTGGTCTTCACTCTTACAATGGGAATTGTAGATCATGTTTTGGTCTTCATTCCTACAATGGATACTCCAGAACAGGTTTTGGTCCTCATCTTACCTTGGGAATTCCAAGACAAGTTTTGGTCTTCACTCTTACAATAGGAATTCTAGATCACGTTTTCGTCTTCACTCGTATCTTGGGTATTCCAAACTAAGGTTTTGTTTTGTAACAAACGCCGGATAAGCCTAGTTATTGTTATTATTGCTGTTGTTGTTTAACTAGAACAAGCACGTCTAAGAGTGTCGCTAATACGCAGCATCAAATTACTGCCACGAGTTCAAGAATGTGCATGTATTCTTTTGCTGTTGAGTTGTGCTGTTTAAAGTGCTTGCGATTGAGCATAGTAAGCACGTGCTTATGACAATGGCACACTAGGGAAACAATGTCATACAATATTTGATAATAAATTGATACTCTGAAACCTACTGGGAAGCAGACGTGATAGCAATAAGAAAAATTATAAAATCACCTGGTACTGCCGGTTTTAGGCTTCAAATGTATTGAGAATCATTGGCTTGATGCCCCCATAAATGTTACGATCCACCGGCTTGGCGCCAATAAATGTTACGGGTTCACTTGAGTATGTTAGAGATGCTGGACCCTGGTGTCCAGTTGGTCTAGGGTTGAATGTAGGTACAATCCAGCATGCAAAGTTCATTCAAACGTGAGGCTAGTTCTACCAGTATGAAAAACTTGATAAGCCTGATTGACGCTTGACAAATATGTAGTTTTAATCACAGTAAACGTGGCTCCTCAAATACTTGCATCTATATAAATGACAATGGCAATCTCTAGCCAGTCCATAAGTAAGTCTAACGTCTTGTAGACTATAGGAACATTGTCAGAATCATCTTGCTGAAATATTTAATATCATAATACTCATCCATTCCACTCCATTCAGCGCTGACAAGTCCTTAGGAATATAATCAAGCGTAGGCGCTAACTAAAGACGACTTAGCTGATATGAAATACATAAAACTCAGTACTAAGAGTACACTTTCAGGAGCACGTAAGAACACAGCCTTCTCACTTGGAGACACAATGCCAAAGAGACCGATTACTAGACCGAATCTTCGATCTTAGCCCGGCAAACGACGTCTGCTAAAAAATCAGCAGACTTTGTGACGTTCCTCCGGGGTCGTCGTAGTAACGCTTTGTAAACAAGGAAGTCAGCCCACAAACCAAGTTTAAGAGTGAACGAAACCTATTATGAATTTAGTCATATATATATATATATATATATATATATATATATATATATATATATATATATATATATATATATATATATATATATATATATATATATATATATATATATATATATATATATATATATATATATATATATATATCACATAATATCTTTTTTTGCGCACATGGGCTTTGATGGAATACAGATATATTTTGGTGCACACATCAGCTTTAAAAGAAAATAAAGGAAAAGGGTGCAATGAAGTGGAGTGAACAGGAAGCCTGATAGAGAAAAATGTCAGTTGGCCGGCTTTAAAAGCGTATTGCATTTGATCGTGCTCTCTTTATGGTTGCTTGGTTTTGTACAGTATTGTTGTATATTCCAATGGTAGTAGGACTTGCTGAGCCAGCCATATGGTTGTTGCTGACAATTTATTGCTGTTGTTATTGAATTCGTACGTGTAGCATTGTTATTATTAAAAAGGGAGATTGTCAGCTCGACTTCGTAATACGCTTTGTAAGGGACGTTTACAAGTATCTTGATTGTGTGACCTCTCGCATTTTGATACGAGCTTAGAGGATAATGTCATGAAGGTGTAGTTATTATACTGTGACCTATTTTTGGGGCTGTGGTCCTCTATAGAGTTGTATTTTAGCGTTCCACGTTGTTAGTGCCTGGTGGTATCTGGATATTTGTGTTATTGATCTTAGTACAGTCTTGCTCATAGCAAGTTTACAGTTCTCGAGTCTATTGTTGGCGATTGAGTTGAATCTCATTATGTGTGCAATTGGTTTTTTCTGATGAGGACATTTTGCAATGGATTTGTTGTCGGCAAAAACAAGTTAAAAGTTAGTAGATTGACTCATTGAGAAGTTTGAGTACTATGAAGCTAAGGTTTAATGAGTTCCTGTCTGGCTGGGGCGACGACGACGCCATCTTATTGTTGGATTAGTTCCATTGTCAGTGATTTGGTGAGCTAATTGTGGGTCTGTAGTAATTATGGTGGAAAATATGAGGTTTTAGTTCCTTCCAGGCGTAGGCGAAGAGGTTTTAATTTGTCGGTCGTTGCCGTTGCCTGCTGATCTTTGGATTATCGGTTGTTTAGTGGTGGCCTACCTGCTGAGAGCACGAAGACGTCGCCAACATTGGTATTTGTGGTACAACAGATTATGTGGATGCTACACGTGTGTACCTTCCAGTACACATCTTTCAGCTCGCCTCTACCGTGAATACGTTGTTCTGCATGTGCATGCTAATTGCGCGACTCTGCTGCAGTGACTTTTAGTCTGCATGAAAATTTTACTCGTTTGTGAATACTACCGACTATCGGTGTCGTGCTGAGAAACTGTTCGTGATGAGAAACTATTCGTGATTTGCTGAGCAGCATTATCCGTGAATGCTGATGCTGATATAAAGCGTTGGATGAGACATAACATTGTAGTCGTGCTGATTAAATGTACGTGAATGGTGGATACGACCATGATACATTTTCTGTTGCAGTGGTCTATGTTACGCAGCTGATAAAAGACGTGATGTTTTACTGATGGACTTTATGTCGTTTCTTACTGCAGCCATGGTGCGATATCAAATGATAATTTCTGGTCGTCGAGGATTTTACCAGTTATTATTTACTATACTGGTGTAGTCTTTCTTGGACACAGACATAAGAAGGCCAGTTACATGTGTGTGGATGTTGCAAGCGGAACGGAATGGGAAGATACTGAACAGTAATAATTTACGTATTGGTGATTTCACGGCTTCAGATACGAGAGAATGACTGACGCCGATTGTACATCTTTTCTTTGAATTTGTTCAGAACATTTTGCCGCAACCGGACAGTGCAGAGTGCACTAAGCGTAACTGATTGTGGCACTAACATTTGTCGGTACTATTCGTGCTGTTGTCTCGTGATTCATTATCATCATTCGATTGAGGAGCTGGTATTGGGACTTTAAGGATTCAGTCTACAGAAAGACAGTCATAAATTTAGTTATATTTCTTGTTTTTTTTTTCCTTTTGCTGTTCTACTTTCTTTTTTGACGTCATTTTATTTTATGTGTTTCCCTTATCGTCATGTTTTTGATTACTCTACTCTGCTCATCCATTTTCGTTTAGATCGTTTCTCCATATGCTGGTATTTGCAATGATGCTTTTCTGTGACTATTTTATTATCTGTTCTTTTCATTGTCCATGATAATTTAATTTGCAAATTTATTTGTTTTAAGTATTTAAATTATTGGTGCGACGTCTTTGTGCCTTTTGATATTGCCTTGCTACAGACCTCGTCGCTTCACCGTCCACTATTTGTTTTCGTGCCGTCTTTATTGTCTTTTTATTATAATACACTGGTTTAAGGGTGGAATTGGTGGCGAGTTTAACATTTTCTGTTTTTCTTATGGGAAAGGGATTTTGTTGAACTGATTTCTTTAGGCAGTAACACTGTCAGTTTTGCAGTGGGGTACATGCACAGAGAGTTGACCCTATTGACTGTCCTGCATAACTGACCGTGCACATTTTCATTGTCTTAGCGGTGATCGTCTTGTTTGTATGCATAGTGTCATATTTTTGCAAGTATTCTTTTTCGTCATGTTTTGCTGTCGTATTCTCCTGTTTTCTTCTTGCTATCTTGTACGTAAGTTAGATTGACAATCTCCTTGTTCTCGTTTCTTAAGAGTATGGTTTGTATACACTTATTTGTTTCTATGCCATATATCTGTCATCACTTTCTCGATCGTACTGGTGGTGTTTGTTTGTCAATTGAGTTCATGTCTCATCATTTAAAGTAATGTTCATAGTATACGGATGTTTGATTTCCTTTGTTACATAGTATGTATTTGTAAAATCACGCATTAGTGAAATAGGATAAGGTGTACGGACATCATTTTTTAGTCATTATGCGGATGTCCTTGTCAAAAGCTACCACTTTGTGAGCTTGAGATTTGTGTCATTGTAACGTGACAATGATTGGGTATAGACAACCAAGGATTCGTTTCACCGGATCCCGTATTTGGAACTGACTTGTCATACTGTATTTTCCCCTGCTTGTTTTTTTTAATCAGGTGTATTCAGAACTGCAGGTACATCGTATCCATCGTCTGCAAATATATATGGGGTGGGTGCAACAATATATTTATTATTAATTTTGTAGGGGTATGGGTACAATTTGAGGAATTGGTAACCTTCATAATTGTACTTATTTCGTAGCTTGCCAACGCATTTGTATTGCACCTCGATCATAAGTATGTCTAGCCTTCACGATTTTATTTAAAATGGAGAGAAGATAGGAAAATCGGGGGATTCTCTGCTTGAGTGGGCAAAGGCCGAACTCAAAGAGTATGAGTTACAGAAAAAAACAAGATGATGACAGACGAGAACGCTAGGAGGAGCGTCAATTACAAAAATTGAAGATTGAAGCAGATAGGAAACTGAAACAGATTGAAGCAGATAGAGAACTGAAACAGATTGAAGCAGATAAGGTTCTGAAACAGATTGAAGCGGATAAGGATACGGAGCAGAAAAAATTGAAGCAGATCTAATACGGATGGAGTTAGAAAAAATTAAGATTGAGGCGGAGAAGGAAATTGCTATAAAAACGTTTGAACGTGATTCTGGCAATCCTGGTTCGACTTCTAGGGAGCCAGCTCACACTTATAGGCAACGATTACCGAATTTGCGGGAGGAAGTAGATAGCATGCACTGTTATCTGCATTGCTTTCCGGCTCTGCTTTAAACACACCGCATATAGTTTGCCTGTGGCTGACAGAACTAATTATGATACCGTAAAGGCAACAATGCTGAGAGAGTTTAAGCTGACAGCCAAAGGGTATTGCTCTCGTTTCAGAGATGCGATGCCTAATGCCGACCAAGATTTCGGCTCTCTTGTCACCACAATTACATTTTCCTTAATAGATGGACAGAGTTAGAGGGAATAAACAGGGATTTTGATGGACTGTTTGATCTCATGTTTCGGAACAAGGTGTTGTCCTCATGTTGTTCTGATATTGTAGCATATTTTCAGGAAAGCAAACCTAGAGACATTACTACAATGGCAGAGTTGAGGCGGCAGTACGTTACTGCTCACCCTAGTAAGACAATTCAAAAGTCCTTTATCCCTGAGCCCTACAAGTGTTGGCAAGGTTATTTGGAAACCTTTCCGGCAACATCGGTCTAAGAGTGCGGACAGGTTTGCCAGGAGAAGGTTTGATCGGCAGTACTCTGATGGGCATGGATCTCATGGGAACTATGCTATCTTTAAGGAGTACAGATCCCCGAAAAAACAATCTTTCTACCGTCAAAATAGAACTCCATTTAGATACACGGGAGATAGGCATGAAAGGTCTACTCGGAGGCAGGTCAGAACAGATACTCCCAACAATCCCGATCATCGCTGGTATAGAAGAAGTGGTCCGAGTAAAAGGAATAACAGGGATGACAAACGGGAGCAGGAACTCAATTCACCAAAGGGTAGTCCTACTTAAGATGATGGTAGTCAGCTTTGATGTGGCGCGTGCGACGGCAGGGGACATGCTGCAAGAGTCTGTCCAAACAATTCAGAAAAGGCTAATGCTGCATGCGTTCTGAAAACCTTAATAACGAAGATTGCGAGGGATGTAAGCCTTTGTTTGAACCTGATGGCAGACCATTATTGATTTTTGGTCATATTCTGCCTTGCCCCTCTTCTCTCGATAGGAGCGGAAGCTTAGAGTTACACCATGGCATGGTTCAGAACCAGTTGGTGTCTGTGTTGAGGGACACAGGATGCACTACGATAGAAGTGCACGTATCATGTATTGACAAATCGTGCCTTATTGGTAAGACTGTCGGATGCGTGACATTTGGGAAGAATGTTGAATATCACCCCTTAGCCATTACAGAAGTGGATACACCCTTTATTTCTGGTTGGGTGCAGGCGTATGTTCTTGAGGCTCCGATGGTCGATTTGATTATAGGGAACGTGCTTGGTGTTCGTGACTGTACTCAGGCCGACATCACATAATGGCAGGTCGAACGGTTAGTTGTGGCAAATGCGGTAGTGGCAAGGGCGCAGACCAGAGCAGACGACAATTCATTGGCTATACAGCGGGATCTACCGACATTTTACGCGGTCCCATGTATTGCCTCCACGGATCCCGATGTACCAGCATCGAACTTTGTCCAGCAGCAGCGAGCTGATAGGACATTGCAGAAATGTTACACTTTGGCCCATAATGGTGATGTAAAGTGCACGATGTCGGCATCTTACTGGTTTGAGTTGAAAAATGATGTTCTTACCAGATGCTTTTCCAGCCAATTCGAATTCAAGCGCCAGGTCGTTGTGCCTGTCGCCTTTAGATCAAAGGTTTTGCAGGTGGCACACGATTCATCGTTTGCTGGACATATGGGGGTGGCAATAACTTGCTATAGAGTTCTGTCACAATTCTATTGGCCGGCATACAACAAAGACATTAAGATATACTGCAGGTCTTGCAGGGTATGCCTGCCGGTGATACATAGGGGTAAATTACCGAAGGCTCCGCTGCAGGTTGTCGATTTGTCGGTTCGTCCCTTCCAGAAAGTTGCAATCGATATCGTTGGTCCGCTTTCTGTTGCATCAGAGAGAGGCTTTCGTTTTATTCTGACAATGGTGGATCTGTGCACAAGATGGCCCGAGGCTGTGCCAATGAGGACTATAACCTCTCAGGCTGTGGCGGATGCGTTGCAGATGTTGTTCAGTAGGTTTGGGTTTCCCGAGATGATATTGTCAGACAGGGGACGTGAATTTATTTCCAAGGAAATAGCCGAGATCACTAAATTGTTGGGTATTTCCCAGTCGGTCACGAGCCCTTCTCTTTTCCAGTCAAACGGTGTCTGTGAACGATTTAATGGCGCATTGATATGTTGGCCAAGGTCACTGCTGAATTTCCCCAAGAATGGGATAAATTCCTTCCAGCAGTATTATTTGCCTATAGAGAGGCGCCTCAGGAGAGCACCGGGGTCTCCCCATTTGAACTATTGAACGAAACGAATCCGAGGGCCCAATGCACATTCTGAAATAAATGCTGGTTGGTGGGTATTCTGATGGGTCCTCCGTTTCCACTTACGAATACGTCATAAACCTGCGTGACCGTATTGTCAAAGCGTGTGCCGTGGCACGGGATAATGTATCCGTGGCGGGAGCACGGTACCGGCAATACGCTAACCGCGGATCCAAACTACTGTTCTTGGTTCCCGGTGAAGAGGTATAGCTTTGTCTTCCATCAAAGGAAGGCCGTTTGAGCATTACATGGCAGGGAACGTTTAAGGTGCTTAAGAAGGTAACGGATGTTGATTATTTAATCCAGGTTCGGAACAAGGAGAAAGTATTCCACATTATGTTAAAACCTTTTATGGAACGGCCAGAAGCTCTAAAAGGGGTGGACACTAGGTTGTCAGGGGGACCCAGAAGATGGCATGTTCTGTGGTCATTCATGAATTGGGTGACATAGGAGATGATATTAATCTCCAGCTGTCTCTCGTTCCCCTTGCTCCTTCTGAATCTTGGGAGAATGTGCAGATATGTAACGGCCTAACTATAACACATAAATCTGAGACACGATCGGTCATTGGAGAGTTTAAGGATGTTCTCACTGATTTGCCAGGTCGTACCGATTTGATCTGCCACAATGTCATCCTGACGGACGACCAACCGATCAGGGTGAAGCCGTATCCGCAGCCATTATATTTTAAGTCGGCGATTGAAAAAGAACTAGAAAACATGTTACTGTTGGGGATCATTTCTCCATCGGAGTCTGCTTACTCCTTCCCTATGGTCATGGTATAAAAGAAAAATGGGTCCTTGCGTGTCTGCATCGACTTCCGTAAATCAAATAGTGTCACAGTGATTGATGCTGAACCAATACCGAACCAAGAGGACCTCCTTACTCAACTTTCCCATGCCACGTTTTTTTACTAAACTGGATTGATCTCGGGGATACTGGCAAGTTCCTCTTGTTGAGTTGGTTATGCCTTTGATGGCATTTTCCACCCCAAAGGGTTTATTTCAGTTTAATTTTATGTGCTTCGGGCTAATTAATGCGCCTGCAACTTTCGTCAGAATGATGAGAAAGTTACTAGGTCATCGTAAGGATGTGTTTACGTACATCGATGACATATACCTGTTCCATTAAACATTGGGAGCAATATATGTCGGGGTTGTCTTCCCTGTTGCGTTGTTTGCGTAATCATGGGTTAACGGCACGCCCTCGTACGACTTGTATCGGTTTCCTGGAGTTGAATTTTTTGGGTTTTATAGTAGGTAATAATCTATTAAACCCGAGATTAGCACGGTTACAAAGATTTTAGAACTACAAGCACATATGACTAAAAAGCAGCTCAGAAGCCTGATGGGAGTTGTCAATTTGTATCGCAAATTTATTCGTCAATTTTCTACAATTTCTGATGCTTTAACCTCTCTTACTATAAAGGGATGCCAAACAGGGTTCTATTGTCGGCAGAATGCGAGAAAGCGTTATCAAAAATAAAGAAGTTATTTTTCCAGACGACCAATCCTTCTTTTGTCTGATTTGAGCAAACCCTTTTATACTGTGGACCGACGCGTCATCTGTGGGGATTGGCGCATGTCTTTTGCAAGACCACGAGGGTACACTACATCCTGTGACGTATGTTAGTCGGAAACTGTTACCGGTGGAGACCAGGTACTCTACGATCGAAGGGGAATGCCTGGCTATAATATGGGCAATGTCAAAACTGTCCAGATACTTGATAGGGTCCCAGTTTATACTTCAGACAGATCATCGACCTTTACTATTTTTGAACGGTTGACTCGTTGGGCCTTATTGCTACAACAGTTCCAGTTCACAATTATCCCATTAGAGGGTAGACTTAATGTCGTGGCAGATGCTCTGTCTAGATTGTAATTTTTGGGACATGAGTTATATCTGTGTTCGTAATAAGGCCGTCTACGTACAACAGCATCTATTTTTTATTTTAACTTGTTTAATATTTTATTATACGCTGTGAAATCTACTACTCTCAGAAAGAAGAAAACTACGTTTCCTTTTCTGGGGAAGGTGGTAGATGTCACATAATATAATTTGTTGCGCACATGGGCTTTGATGAAATAAACATATATGTTGGTGCGCACATCAGCTTTAAAAGAAAATGTTGCAAAAGGGTGCCATGGAGTGGAGTGAACAGGAAGCGTGACAGAAAAAGATGTCAGTTGGCTGGCCTTAGCAGCCGTATTGCATTTGATCGTGCTCTCTTTATGGTTGCTGGGTTTTGCACAACATTGTTGTAAATTCCAATGGTAGTAGGACTTGCTGAGCCAGCCATCTGGTTATTGCTGACAATTTTTCACTGTTGTTAATGAATTCGTACGTGTAGCATTGTTATTATTAAAAAGGGAGATTGTTAGCTCGCCTTCGTGTTACGCTTTGTGAGAGATGTTTACAAGTTTCTTGATTGTGTGACCTCTCGCAGTTTGATACGAGCTTAGAGGATAAAGTCATGAAGATGTAGTTAATATACTGTGACACACACACATATATATATATATATATATATATATATATATATATATATATATATATATATATATATATATATATATATATATATATATATATTCTTCTTCTTCTTCCGTCCTTAGCCAAAGACCGACCAAGCAGTCAGAGGCCATCACGCCTTGTGGCGTCTTAAGGGCAACAGCAGATTGATTTTCTCTGTTGTAGTTTCCCATCACGCCTAGCGGCGTCTTTAGGGCAACAACAAATAGATCCATCTGCCGTTGTTTCCGTAATCGGTGTGACAAGCCAACGGGTGATCAGCCCATTGGGCATATATATATATATATATATATATATATATATATATATATATATATATATATATATATATATATATATATATATATATATATATATATATATAAATTAATCGAATTGTGCGTTAGGAAGTGTATAGATGTGTTTTAAACCACTGTGTAATTTTTGATGCAAAACCAAGCCTGTGTGTATTCAAATAAATTCAGAATGGCAGCGAAAAGTGTGTTCATAACTTTAGAAAAGCATTAAAAAAATTATTTCTTGAAGGAATGAGACACACACCAGGAACAAAGGAAAAAAATGAAAGGAATTGCATTACAGTATTGATTAAGCTATTGTACAGAGTATTTTCCACAAGACCTAATAATTATTTGGAGGCAAATCATGGACAAATAGCTATAACCAAGGATTTGGAGAAATATTATATTCACAGTAAACTGGATTGTGTTATTACTGATTTATTATACCCTGTGCGTCTACTTGCTCACTGTCTGAAACTGTCTCTCATCCCCTACATCTGTTATAAAGTGGTGGAGATAGACAGTACAGTGGATAACCAATTGTTTTTAAGGTTACATCCTGTAATAAAAGTAAACCATTAAAGAGCCAGCCACAACTGAAGGAAGTAGTGGTGCGAGCGCCCTTTAATTCTAGATGGACAGCCACCCAGTACCTACTGCCTGGAGGAAACACAGTAAATGGTGTCTTTCCGGAACAGAAGTGTGACAGGCTCCAAAACAAGAAATAAAGATAAGTGGCCATACAAGGCTACTGTCCAGTGTACAACAGCATTACCACAAACATAGAAATAAAGACATAATGATTACAATTGAGTACAATTAGATACGCAAATTCACATTCAGTGATTGGATGTAATTCAGTAACTGTGAGGAACTATGATTAATCCTAAAATAAAGGCAGTCTACAAACAGAGTGAGTTCAGACAAGACAGAAAAGCTAACCTTATACATTTAAAGATTGTAGAATGTTATGAACATTTTACAAGTGATTTTATTGATTGTATGTTGTAATCAAATTTTGAGTTCAGTGAAAGATTTTCTCAAAGAAAAGGAAAACGTGTACAAAATAAATTTTAAATTTTACCAACAGACTTACTTGGATCATTTAAGTTAAGTTACAGTTCTTGTTATGTTGTAATTTAGTTTAATATCACTAGCAGAGCTTAACATTATAAAGAGAGGAGGATCTGGAGAGGAGCATTTAGGAACCTAGGATAATACACTATCATTATACCTAGGAATTTATACAGCTTGATCTTACCTTTGATGTACTAGTACTTTCACCCATACTCTTTTCAGAGAAGGGGGTATTGCTTATAAGACCAGTCTCTTATCTGGCACTATCCCGGTATCACCTGATACAACTTTATGTCTTTCATTTCAAACACTATATAAACCCCTCTCGTAACACCCTGTACCCGAGCAAAGAAGCCACATCCATATTTCTCACTGCGGATCACTGACCCATCTATATACACAATGACATCGTTATCCCCGGAATGATCATGCATCAGTTGATAAATTTCCAGTTCTGCTTTTCCATTCCCCCAATTTCTACACTCTCTGCCAAGGCTGATGATGACTTTCTGGTAGTTAATTTAGTTTTCATCTGACATACTCCACTCTTCCCCCTTGAATATATTGTCAACTGTGGTCACCCGCTTGATCGTTGTGTCTGCCTGTACCATCCATCACATCCCAATCTATATTCTTGCTCCCTTAATGTCAGTTATGTTACCATGCACAGGGTGCCGTTCGTCTGTGGATATTCGCATATAGGCTTTTGCTTGGGCCATCGCATATCTGAATTTAATCCGCAGTACTCCAAGCATGTACCTCATCGTCACAGTAGGGGTATCTTGCGTACAGCCCAAGACTATGCGCATCCCTTCATGCTGAATGCGTTCTAGCCGTTCGCATTGTGCTACTGACAATGTGAGTATTCCCAGCAAATATCAATGACCGATATGACTAGCTGTTGGTAAAGAAGAAATATTAATCTCTGCTTCAGATGCGCCGCGGCCATTATTTTCAGGGCCACTAGACCTCTCCTTCTTTTCTGTGTAATTTGCTTAACATGGTAGGTATATATTAGCCAGCGATCAAATGTAACTTCAAGGTATTTCGGTTTTTTTTTTTTTTTTGGCTTTCAATTTTCTGTTCATTGAGAGTAATATCTGGGAGGTCTGCTTTCACAGTGGAGTTGTTTAAGGAGAACCACATCACACAGAGCTTTTTGGGATTGACTTTGGAGCCAGTTTCCTTGCACCATTTAGAGACCTCCTGTAGTGTCCCATGTATTCTATTAACTATTTCTTGTCGGTCAGAGCCAGTTCTGTAGATGAGTAAATCATCAGCAAATGTCAGTGAACGTCGCAACCCAGTTGGCTGAATACTGGCTACTTTTGCTGAATAGATATTAAACAGCACCGGTGATAGTGGAGAAACCTGGGGCAGTGCCGAACAAATGAGCTTGGATCTGATGTTCATGTTCATAAGCGAAATGCCACTGACCTCTCAGTGAAGGCAGCTGCTATCCATCTTGTAAGCCAAGGGTTAACACCACAAGCCAGTACACTTAGATCATTAGAAATATTTGAGTACACATACAACATAACATTACTGAAGATCATAAAGGAAGAAAGAGTTGGAGACAAGCCTGTAAGAGAAAGATAACATCAAGAGATGGAGATGAAAGAGTCTATCAGAGTGCACCATCAAGACAAGAGACAGCAGACGTTCATTACAGTAGACCTTCCATGTGGAAATGGCAGCTGGTGATGATGATGACATGAGTAGAAATATGAGAAACAAGCGGGACATAACTGATCTAGTCTACCATGTCGATGAAAGTTTGACCAAAAAAGCAGCAAAGATTTTTGTTCTTCAGGTGAACAGAGCTAACGGTTAATTCTAGTATGCGGGACACGTACAAGAAAACTTACCCTTAAGGTAGACCAACGGAGACTGTTTTACCACTGGTATAAATACATTCTTAAGCACCCACGTAGATAATGATTGTCAGCGATAACGTTAGATACTTAATTTTTACAGTAATAAATGTGTTAGCCGTTATTTTCAGCCCATATATAATATCCCCTATCAGCTAATGAACGGTTTGTGGAGACCACATAAATTGTCGTTCAAGACGATATATTAGTTAGCAGGTTTATGTACTGTTGAGTGTTTGAACTGTCAGCGTATTGCATAGAAGGGGAGATGATCACACTGACTTAAACATTAACGACTACAGCGTCGCAGGTTTTCAAAATACTGGTGGTGTTAAAAAGTCGTGTCCTATTTTTTACTTTATACATAAATCAAATGTGTTTACTGGATATCATCATCATCATCATCATCATCATCATCATCATCATCATCATCATCATCATCATCATCATCATCATCATCATCATCATCATCATCATCATCATCATCATCATCATCATCATCATCATCATCATCATCATCATCATCATCATCATCATCATCATCATCACCATCATCATCATCATCATCATCATCATCATCATCATCAACATCATTCACCTCACCAAGAAGCACAAACCTTCAACAAGTCTAGCTTCCTGTACCATCAGCTCCAAACTTGTCCATTCCTTCTTCATCCCCTTCATGCCTGTCACCAGTTCTCTTCCCCATGTATTCCTTGATTGTCCTCTTCCTCTCTTACCCTGGGGCTTCCAGCACAAGGACGGCCTACTACTGCAATAAAGTGTGTCCTATCTATCGTTAGAGTCATCTTCTCATTTCGTGTTTCACTGACACTGGTTCTTGTCATCAGTTCCACATTACTGAACTTGTCATCTGTTCCACATTAGTGAACTTGTCATCTGTTCCACATTAGTGAACTTGTCATCTGTTCCACATTAGTGAACTTGTCATCAGTTCCACATTAGTGAACTTGACATCTGTTCCACATTAGTGAACTTGTCATCAGTTCCACATTAGTGAACTTGTTATAAGTTCCACATTAGTAAACTTGTCATCAGTTCCACGTTAGTGAACTTGTTATTAGTTCCAGATTGGTGAACTTGTCATCAGTTCCGTATTAGTGAACTTGTCATCAGTTCCACATAAGTGAACTTGTCATCTTTTCCACATTAGTGAACTTGTCATCTTTTCCACATTAGTGAACTTGTCATCAGTTCCACACTACTGAACTTGTCATCTGTTCCACATTAGTGAATTTGTCATCAGTTTTACATTAGTGAACTTGTCATCAGTTCCACATTAGTGAACATGTCATCAGTTCCACATTAGTGAACTTGTCATCAGTTCCACATTAGTGAACTTGTCATCAGTTCCACATTAGTGAACATGTCATCAGTTTCAGATTAGTGAACTTGTTATCAGTTCCACATGAGTGAACTTGTCATCAGTTCCACATTAGTGAACTTGCCATCATTCCACATTAGTGAACTTGTCATCAGTCCACATTAGTGAACTTGTCATCAGTTCCACTTTAGTGAACTTGTCATCACTTCCACATTAGTGAATTTGTCATCACTTCCACATTAGTGAACTTGTCATCAGTTCCACATTAGCGAACTTTTCATCAGTTCCACATTAGTGAACTTGTCATCAGTTCCACATTAGTGAACTGGTCATCGGTTCCACATTAATGAACTTGTCATCAGTTCTACATTAGTGAACTTTTAATCAGTTCCACATTAGTGAACTTGTCATCAGTTCCACATTAGTGAACTTGTCATCACTTCCACATTAGTGAACTTGTCATCAGTTCCACATTAGCGTACTTTTCATCAGTTCCACATTAGTGAACTTGTCATCAGTTCCACATTAGTGAACTTGTCATCAGTTCCACATTAGTGAACTTCTCGTACCACTTCGGGTCTAATAGCTTGAAAATAGATGTCAGGTTCAATTAAATGCGCGCTAAGCCAGGAGGGAGTACCCGGGACAGAAAATGGAGATCATGACTCCATCTGAACAAGATTTAAAGTGGCAGAAAAGCCACATAAAAAGCTTGTACCGACCATTAAGATAATGCCAAGAATTCTTCAACTTAGCATTAGCTGTGCAAGAGCAGCTGGCACAGCAGGACTAATTAAACAAAAAGCACAAATACTTATGGCAGAGGTAAAATATTCTTCTTGATAATTGTTGGATCTGTGTGTACCAGATTTGCAACTTTCATAAGAACATAATTATGCACATACATCTTTTGCCTGAATAATCAATGTTGTATTCACCAGGCATTCTGTTTTGCTTTGTGTTTTATTAAGCTTCAAAAAACGACTCATTAAACAATCATTTGTTTCTCTTCTCTTGTGTTTTCTCACACTCTTCTGAGTTTTCTACTATATCTTATCTTTTAATTTATCAATTACAAATAGCTGCATTTTTAGTTGTTATTGACAAAGCTACATTAACAATAGTCATGACAGTCAGAATTGTGGCCCCTTGTCATCACTTTATAACTTTAGCTTCCTAAAGAGCATAAGCCTTCAGCAAATACATACCCTATGTCGCCAGTCCTTCAACAAACACATACCCTATGTCGCCAGTCCTTCAACAAACACATACCCTATGTCGCCAGTCCTTCAACAAACACATACCCTATGTCGCCAGTCCTTCAACGAACACATACCCTATGTCACCAGTCCTTCAACAAACACATACCCTATGTCGCCAGTCCTTCAACGAACACATACCCTATGTCGCCAGTCCTTCAACAAACACATACCCTATGTCGCCAGTCCTTCAACAAACACATACCCTATGTCGCCAGTCCTTCAACAAACACATACCCTATGTCGCCAGTCCTTTAACAAAAATATACCCTATGTCGCCAGTCCTTCAACAAACACATACCCTATGTCACCAGTCCTTCAACAAACACATACCATATGTCGCCAGTCCTTCAACGAACACATACCCTATGTCGCCAGTCCTTCAACAAACACATACCCTATGTCGCCAGTCCTTCAGCAAACACATACCCTATATCGCCAGTCCTTCAACAAACACATACCCTATGTCGCCAGTCCTTCAACGAACACATACCCTATGTCACCAGTCCTTCAACAAACACATACCCTATGTCACCAGGCCTTCAACAAACACATACCATATGTCGCCAGTCCTTCAACGAACACATACCCTATGTCGCCAGTCCTTCAACAAACACATACCCTATGTCGCCAGTCCTTCAGCAAACACATACCCTATGTCGCCAGTCCTTCAACAAACACATACCCTATGTCGCCAGTCCTTCAACGAACACATACCCTATGTCACCAGTTCTTCAACAAACACATACACTATGTCGCCAGTCCTTCAACAAACACATACTCTATGTCGCCAGTCCTTCAACGAACACATACCCTATGTCGCCAGTCTTTCAACAAACACATACCCTATGTCGCCAGTCCTTCAACAAACACATACCCTATGTCGCCAGTCCTTCAACAAACACATACCCTTTAGCCTGTCATTTTCGTTCCACGTTTTTCTCATAATATTCACTTCTGTCTCCAGTTCACTTCCCCACGTGTTTTCTGGACTACCCCTGCCTCTCTGTCCCTAGTGAATCCAGTACAAAAACACCCTTGTAATGCTATCAACATGTTTCTTCACTATGTGTCATGTCCATCTTCAGCGTCTTCTTCTCATCTCTTGTACCACCGACAATTGTCTGGTTCTTGTCATCAGTTCCACACTAGGGACTTTGTAATACCATTTCCACCCGTCTATTCTACGCAAGCACCCATTTATGAATGACATCAGTGCAGTAGTCAAATAATATTTGTGTTTTAAAACAAAACGTAATATATAAAAAAGTGATTGATGAGTTCTAATTATGATATCTGTAGTCTATAATTTCACATAACATATAGTCACATATATAAAATTGCATTTTATCTGTTTCTAGTATATATTTTCTAATATATATTCCATATAGTCATCATTATAATTATACTTTTCCTTTGCGTTCCCGACAGAGCATGAAACCACAGTCTATTAGTCGGTTAAAATAATGTAGTGCATTAAAATATACTGCTTACGAGGGTGGAGTTGTAGAGACCTCATTAAAAATAATACTAATTTTTTATGAGGTAGGCTAAACAACCCCTTTCAGCCTGCCTTGCCTACTCTAACTCGGAGAAGGAGTCAGGTACCACATTTTACACTTAGGTAGACTGGAGCGTAAAGCAGATTGGTTTCGTCGACATGCGGGTGATCTAACCTTTGTCCCACTCCCACTCTCCACTTAGTGATACTTGAGGTAACAATAATGGTACCTATGGTATATTGATTACAGCCTAAGCTACTTACTTCCTGTTTCCTGTGACACTGTGTGAAATCCTTGTGTATCCTCAGCAATTACGGCAGCACAAGTACTGAAGGACAAAGATCGTTGGTGTGGGCATAGGTCATGATTTGGATATGGCCATTCTTAAACAGTTTAGCAGCTCTCCAGAAGATGCCTTGGAAGCCTCCAGCTATGATACTTTAGAGTACATCGAGAAACGCTTGACAGCTTTGTTGTGCCAAGGTAAAAAAATTCAGCGTGCTATGCATTTCCAGTTTTCTATTGTAGATTGCTGAGACACACAAACTATTTCATTTAAGATGTTTTCAAACGCCCATCAAACTTGTAAAACAAAGTTCTGCAATAGAGGCAGATCAAGTTGGTCTTGCAACAACTTGATTGGGCCCAGGTAGAGGATGCTGCCAGATTTAAGGGAATAACATAACAAATCTATTTTCTCATTCACAGGTGGGTACTCCAGTAAATATACATTAGCTAACTTTGACTCAAATGTCAAACCATTCCTATTGTATGGTTGTCAAATATGGAGAACAACAATCAAGAATTTATAGACTTCGTAAATGGTTGCTAATTTTCCTGCTCAATCCTCATGGAGCTGCCACAACTTTTGATCCCCTTTACGAAATATGCACGAAACATTAACATGCTATTCCAGTAGTGGTTTCTGTAGACATATGTTTTAGATAGTGAGGTTGACATCCCCATGCCAAATTTCAAATTAGTCGTGTCTTACAACATTTCTGTTTATTCTTTGTCTGAGAGGAGAGCCCCGGTGCTAAAAGGATTGAAATGGTGTGACTAAATAAATCACCAATGTGGAACTGATAACAAGAACCAGTGAGGTGCCAGTGGAACGGGAGATGAAAACTGTTGATGAATAGGGAACATAGTGAGGGAACCTGGTGATAACATTACATTAGTCCTTGTTATGGAATCCTAAGGGTAAGCGAGTTATAGCAAGGTTGAAAAACACATGGTGAAGAAAACTTGATACATAAATGAAAGGGTGAAGAAGAAAACTTGATACATAAATGAAAGGGTGAAGAAGAAAACTTGATACATAAATGAAAGGGTGAAGAAGAAAACTTGATACATAAGTGAAAGGGGGAATGAGGCATGGACAAACATTGAGCGGATGGCACAGGATAGACAGACTGCATTCATTGGTTGAAGGTAAATGTTCCACAGGGAACGGGAGGTAATTGATGATTTTCTAAACATTGATTTACACAGCTAACGACATGCATTTTCCAAACATTGATTTACGCAGCTAACGAAATGCACTAGGCGAAGATAGATAACACTTCTATGAATAAGAATAACACTTCTGTGCATGGAAATAACACTTCTTTCAACATGAATAACACTTTCGTGAATGTACACATATTTTTGATGAAAACACCCTGTTCACACCCCATGGAACATAGGAGTAAAACTCATGCTTACTACCAGTTTCGATTTCGCCTAAGGCGTCATCTTTACCTGTGAGAGTAAATACCTCTCTCTACCATTTTTTTCCGGAGGAAATCTTTAGATTACCTATTTTCTTCTTCCCCTGTGGAGAGTATGTTAGTTATGTCGGTGTCCTGTATATTTTACAGTTCATCTCTCTTTTTCTGCATACAGCTGTGGCGGGTTGTCTGCCTTGATATGCCGTAGTGGTCCACGAATGGCCAGATGTTCGAGTAAAAAGCTAAGTTTTCTAAAGGTAGCAGCTTTCGCTCAAGATTACTCTTGGCAGTGATATAAATAGAAGGGTTAGGGTCCTATTTGAGGGAGTCTTACAGGGATTTTAGGATGGCAATAAAAAAACCCAATTTCTCTCGGTTCTTATAAAATGTGTATCCCAGATCGCTTATATGGGGTATTTTGTATGGGACTCATATTTATTCAGCTTGCAGCCGATGATAATTCAGCATAGTATAATTAATATGTCAGCTCTGTATATTATGTATTCCGTATTTAGTCACAAATGAGCAAATTCAAAAACGGATATGAGGGCAAGTTCCGTATCCTACTAGTAACAGGCGGTTGCTACTGGTGTCAGTTTGTAACGGCTAGACCGTTCCTCTGACGTCCAGGCCGGGTCTTGCTGCATGAGCAACAGCTCGATCTACATTTGCCCAACCCTGTGCCACCAAAAGTTATTTCGGGAGGTTCGCTTCTATGGTCAGTAATGACTGGAAGGGAAGATAGATAGCATATTATGTATTTAAATGATGCATACAAGTAAAACTATCAACTTTCATTCAACCAAGTTAACAAATTCTACAGGAAGAGTCCACAAATGAGTACTAGTACCTAACATCATAAACTGAGAGAAATATAAAATCTCCCGTTAATGTTTTGTCTCCTGACGCAAGCATCAAGATCACTTCGCTTTCTTCTACATTTCATCTTCCTCTGAAGTTCCCTGATGTACATGATCATAAAATCTCAGGCCATCAGTGCAGACGAAAATGTGTAAGGAGAGCAAAAGAGTGCAAATGAATCATAGCACAATACACATCAGTTATGAAATAAAAGTATTGACCTAGAAATATATATTCCATAATGTCATCATTATAGACATCAGTATGAAATAAAAGTATTGACCTAGAAATATATATCCCATAATGTCATCATTATAGACATCAGTATGAAATAAAAGTATTGACTTAGAAATATATATCCCATAATGTCATCATTATAGACATCAGTATGAAATAAAAGCATTGACCTAGAAATATATATCCCATAATGTCATCGTTATAGACATCAGTGTGGAATAAAAGTATTGACCTAGAATTATATATCCCATAATGTCATCATTATAGACATCAGTATGAAATAGAAGTATTGACCTAGAAATAGATATCCCATAATGTCATCATTATACACTTTCTGCTCCATGTGGAGCTTAGGGCTACCTCTGCTATTGTTTCCTTGTGAGGAAACCCACGCGAAGGAGTCACCAGCTCTTGCAGTAGTGGTTTATGTGGCAATATATTTTACTCGATGAGATTGTCAGCTTCATAAACAACGTTGCATAAATAAGAAATTATATACATGTACAATGCACATGTAAAAGTGAACAAAATATACATTTTAAGACTTACCCCTTCGTAGAAGGTTAGGTTTCCAGACGCTATTGCACAGGCTGGTAAATATTATTTCAGTGCAGCCGTAGAGATGTAGTCTTCTCATATGAGCTAAAGCATATGGGCTAATGATAATTGTTAATTTCCAACTCCTAGCTTTATCACTTGAGGAAGATTTCTATGAATCGGGATTTTAAAGGCTTTTATCGAATTTTAATACTTTTAATTTCACAAAGGCTAATTCTAGCCTTAACCACTTACTTACTTAGTCGTTCCCCTTCTACCGTGAGATGTAAAGATTTGGAAGAGAGAGCGCCAGACTAGCCTATCGGCTGTCTTCCTCCTGGCCTGGTTGCATTCTAGTCCTCGGTCCTTCAAAGATTGTCTAATGTTGTCCTCCCAGCGGACTCTGTGTCGTCCTGGGGCCTGGATCCCTGGCTCTTTGTTTCCCATGCTTGCCTTAATCACTCCCTTGCAAAATATTTGAATTTCCTGTCTGGCGTCTGGTCTCCTCTCTGAGTGGTGAGAATTGGAATCCGTGAGGAAATTCAGGTGTTATAGTCTAAAGTTCGCTCACACGAAATTTAAATTCGCTTAGTTTATTTTGTTCAAACTAATTGCATTCTCGTCTAGTCTTTTTTTTTTAATTTTAAACCAATCAATGCGTAAGATGCCTTATTTACTATATTTTACCTTCTTCTTCTTTGATCCTTAGCCACTGACCGTCAAAGCAGTCAGTGGCCATCACGCCTAGTGGTGTCTTGTAGGGCAACAACAAATTGATTCCACTTTGCTCGGTCGGTGGCCATCCTTCGTACAGTGTCCCAACTCTGTTTCATGCTTTGCATATTTTAACTACTAATCTTTATAATTGGGAAGAGTGTTTCATCAAAATGCACGAGTAAGGTAACGAATTTCTGACATCGCCAGAAATTATTGCGTTACATGTATCGCCCTAATTCCCCAATATTTGTTACAATCAGGTAAGATTGGCTATTTTTTTTTAGGTCATCCCCCAAGTTTAAACAATCGGTTATCTTAAACAGTCATCTCCTCATAATTCTACAAAATTTGTTTGTCTCGTTTACTAGTCTTGACGGAAGCAAATGTGTAATCCTAATGTAGTGTCAGACAAATTAACTCGTTAATCTTGGCTAAATTAATTTTGCCATTTGCCCTTCTTGTTTACACAAGACGCCAGGTGAATAACAGGTCCAACAAGGTTGTTTTAATAAGTGATTTTCTACGATCAAAAAAAAAAATTACATGCCCGAGTGACTTAAGCACTGAATCATAGGGTTATCTCAGGGAATTTACTTCCTATGAAAAATGTAATATCAGTAAAATATTGATGTAGGGAAATCTAGCAAAATGGTGGCCAGAACAATTGAAGAAGTGAATAGGACGTATCGTCACAACAACTGATCGCTGTTCGTGTTGCTGTTAATTATGTATAGCTGCTGAGCTTGTCGCTATTTTGAAGCCAGTGTCGAGTTGAAGAATCCTTGACATTGTCTGCATTGGTTGAGTTAGTGTCAAGAGCTCTAGTTTATTTCCCAACTTTACTATCCCAACCTGGCATGCATTTAAAGTACTTCCTATCGGGATTCACGTAAGAAGAAGGGGAGGTGAGTCATTCCCTGACATTCATCGTGGATTTTAAAATATGCAAGGCTAAAAGTATATGCTTTGGTTCTGAGCTGTTCCAATGAATCGTCATGTCCTATACAGAGCCTCTATCCTTCTGCATGCAGCCAGCCATTAAAGAGCCAGAGTTCAGTTTGAGGATTAAGTGATTCTCCCAAACTTAATGTGCAATTCTTGTTCTCAACATGTTCCACCGTAGAGGAAAAAGTGATCGTGGGCCACTGACGTGGATATTCCATCCTTGAAAAGTTGGTCAGACAACTCAAAGGTTGCCTGTTTCCAACTCGCATTAAGTAGTGGTGCTTTAATGTCTTTTCTAACCCTGAGATTCACGCAATAATTCCTTGACATCTAAAAAAACTGGATGTTATCTTATGATTTTTACAAGTCGTGTTTATTATTACTTCTGGCTGTCTGATGTAAAGCTTGCTACACAGACATATGTTCATACATGTGGACATGACACTCTTGGCATAAACCAGTATTCTGAACCGTTACGCGGGCCTGATTTAATTTTCTGGAGAAACAAACACTGCAAAGCTTCAAAGGAGTCCATGACAAACAACCTGGCATTGGCATTTTGGATTTTTTATCTGAATCTTTGTTGATGCTACTTTATAATTTAGTATCACTGGTATTATAGTGATTAACATGCATGGAGGCATATCTGGAGTCATCCTTATATGACCATCAGCTATGCACAGTGCTACAATATACGTGCGTGGATGTGAACCTGTGTCTTTGTAGCTAATTACATTCTCATTGACTCTTGAAATCATGCACACACTTCCAGAGATTCCCCTTGTGGTGAAACTGGTTGAGAACCCAGCATTGCACATTAAGCTTGGAGAAGTCACTTGAGCCCCAGTTGTAATTCTTTGGCTTTGACGTGGTTGACTGCATGCAGAGGGATCGTACTGTGGATCAGTGATTGCAGGGGTAGCTGAGAAGTGGCTCTGTGCAGGACGTGACAAATCCTTGGGAAAGCCCAGCACCAGAGTACAGTATTTTAGCACTGCATAGTTGGAGAGACCCCGTGGATTGCAGGGAATGCACAGTATGCCACACACTTCTTATTCCAGGCGTGGGACCAGATGTGACGATCCTTTAAATGCAAACCAAACTGGAGAAATTGGAGCTCGTGACTTCAACTCAACACGTTTCGGAATGGCAGAAAAGCCACAGGAAAAGCCTAGATCTACAGTGTAGATAATACCAAGGGGTCTTCAACTTGGTATTGGCTGCTAAAGAGCGAGAAGGTCAGCAGCCCTAGTTAAACAACAACAACAACAACAACAATAGGGATTTACACAATCACCTTCCGGAGGGGGGCGGGGGGATAGAGGGGTGGAGAATCAGGTTCAGCTCCAACAAACAACCCAGAAAGCTATGCACTTCATCATTTATATCATTATTATTATTTTTGTTTTCATCATAGCTATCGATGCTTGTCAGTTCCTCAAGGAGCACAGACATTTAACAACTCATGTCAAGTTTTCCTGTCCTGTGTCAAGTCTTCCTGTCTTGTGTCAAGTCTTCCTGTCCTGTGCCATTAATTCCAGATTTTTCCATGCCTTCATCATTCCTGTCATTTTCGTTTTCAGTTCTCTTCTCCACATATTAGTCAGTCTCCGTCTACCTCTAGCGGTCAGCAAGTTCCAAAGCAAATATAACGTAACACTTGGGGATATGTGATGAGGCAATGAAAGAAGAGGAACATTGCTCCATTAGACATGTTGTATGAGGGACTAAGGAGAGGTTGTACATTGAGATAGAAACCTCATGTCATAAAACAAATTGCAGAAAGAGACAGCTTCATCACATACAATAGATTGCAGAAAATGCACAGGAACAACCTGGACCGACCATGTAGATAATGCCAAGGATTCTTCAACTTAGCATTAGCCGCGTAAAAACAGCACGCACAGCAGAACTAGTTAAACAAAAACCACAAATACTTATGGCAGAGGTAAAATATTATTGTTGATAATTTTGGATCTGTGTGTGCCAGATCTGCAACTGTTATATGAACATATTTATGTACATACATGTTTGCTTGAATAATCAATGTTTTATGCACCAGACATTCTGTTTTGCTTTGTGTTTTATTAAGCCACAAACGACGACTCTTTAAACAATCATTTGTTTGTCTTCTCTTGTGTTTTCTCCCACTCTTCTGTCACAAGTGGTAGGCGTATCTTGGAGCAGACATAAATTAAAATCACAATCCAGTTGTCATAAAAAAAAATATAAAGCTAAAATCAACAGGACACAGAAGGAACCGCAGACAGAAATGTCAACATTAAAGCAGCTAAATATGAAACACAAAATATACATCGAGGTGAAAAAAATAAATACGAACACTTACTGACAGACAGCATGGTTCAACACAGAAGAGAAAACCCAGTGTAAGAAACTTAATAAAGAAGCACAGAAAGCACTCATTGAATGGGAAGCTGTTGGACCCAGAATAATAACAGCTACTTTCAAAACAGCTAAAAAGAAAATTCATGTAAATGTCATCCAATGTTATGCACCAACAAATGACAAAGAAGAGTCTGTGAAAGAAGCATTTTATACTAAACTACAGGAAATTATGTATAAAGTAAAAAGAAGAGACATCACAATTTTGATGGGTGACATGAATGCAAAGATAGGTACAGTCAACACCGGATTTAAAGAAGTCATGGGAAAACATGGGCTAGAAGTAATGAATGAAAATGGAGAACTATTCGCAAACTTCTGTGCTTCAAATCAACTGGCTATAGGAGGAAGCATGTTTCCACATAAGAGAATACACAAGGCAACATGGATATCACCAGACAATAGAACAGAAAATCAGATTGATCATATATGCATAAACAAGAAGTTTAGATCATCATTGCAGGATGTAAAGGTATATAGAGGAGCAGATGTGGCATCAGATCACCATCTTTTGATAGCCAAAGTAAAAATGAAACTCAAGAGATATGCAACAATGCAAAATTATAGACAACAGTATAATGTAGGACAGCTAAGAAATCAAGAAACAAGAGACAAATTTGCGGTCACAGTATCCAACAAATTCCAAGTGCTCCAACAGTTGGAAGATGTAGAGAATACAGAAGACTATTGGCAGCAGGTCAAAACTGTATGGAAGGAGACATGTGAAGAAATACTGGGGAAAAGGGAAAGACAACAAAAAGCATGGATAAGAACAGAAACCATCAATAAGATAAAAGACAGAAAAATAAAGAAAGCAGAGTTAAACACAAGCAAAACCAGAAGTTCCAAAGCCAAGGCTCAAGAAGTGTACACAGAAGCAAACAAAGAAGTAAAAAGAAGTATCAAAAGAGACAAGAGGAAGTATATTGAGGAGTTGGCAAGAGAGGCAGAAGATGCTGCAGCCAAAGGAAATATGAGAGAACTGTATAGCAGAACAAAGAAGCTAACAGGGAAATACAAGCAAACAAGTTGCCTCATAAAAGACAAGAATGGGAAACTGCTCAGCAATATACAAGAGCAAATGAAGAGGTGGACAGAATATTTTGGGGACCTTCTCAATAGACCAGCTCCACAAAACCCGCCGGACATCCAGCCAGCAGAAGAAGAGCTACAAATTAACGGTGAAAGACCAACGAAGGAAGAAATAAAGAAAGCCATAAAGCTTCTAAGGGATGGAAAAGCGTCTGGACCTGATGGCATTCCAGCACAGGCCATCAAAGCAGATATCGACACGGCTACAGAGATGTTATATAAATTACTTGGTAAAGTCTGGGAAAAGGAAGAGATACCAGCAGAATGGAAGGACGGATATCTGGTTAAGTTGCCTAAGAAGGGAAATTTACAAGAGTGCACAAATTATAGAGGAATAATGTTACTATCAGTGCCAGGAAAAGTATTAAACAGGATTATCATTGAGAGATTAAAAGAGTCCATAGACAAGAAACTGAGAGATGAACAAGCAGGTTTTCGACAAAACAGATCATGTACAGACCAGATAGCCACTTTGAGAATAATAGTTGAACAAAGTCTGGAATGGAATTCACCACTATACATCGGATTTGTGGACTACGAAAAGGCATTTGACAGTGTTGACAGAGAATCACTTTGGAAATTGTTGAGGCATTATGGAGTTCCCCTGAAGATCATTAATTTAATAAAGAAAACATATGAAGACATGACATGCAGAGTTCTTCACGAAGGACAGCTTACAGAACCGTTTGGGATAAGAACAGGAGTGCGACAGGGATGCCTCTTGTCTCCATTTCTTTTCTTGCTGGCAATAGATTGGGTTATGAGATCATAGGCAACACACAACAGAAATGGAATCCAGTGGACTCTGACTAAGCAGTTGGATGATCTGGATTTTGCTGATGACTTGGCTCTTCTGTCCCTTAGCCGTAATCAGATGCAGGACAAATTGAAAACACTCGATGAGAGGTCACAGCAATTGGGTCTGAAAATACACAGGGAAAAGACAAAAATAATGCAAATAAATGCAGGTAATGATAACAGGGTTGAACTTGAAGAAACACCAATACAAGATGTAGAATCATACACATATCTTGGCAGTAATATAGACAAAGTTGGAGGGACAGACAGCGATATCAAAATAAGAATACAAAAGGCAAGAGGAGCTTTCATTGCATTGGGAAATATATGGAGATCAAGAGAAATAGGATCCAACACGAAAAAAAGAATCTTCAACTCACATGTGAAGTCAGTCCTATTGTATGGCTCAGAGACATGGAGAACAACAAAGACAACAACCAAAAAGCTACAGACTTTCATAAATTGGTGCTTGCGTAGAATAGAGGGATTACAATGGTATGACAAGGTTACCAACGTGGAACTGATGACAAGAACTAGACAAGTGCCAGTGGAACAAGAAATGAGAAGAAGACGATGGCGATGGATAGGACACACACTGAGGAAACATGTTGATAGCATTACAAGGCAGTCCTTGTTCTGGAACCCCCAGGGCAAGAGAGGCAGAGGAAGACCAAGAAGCACATGGAGAAGAGAGCTGGAAACAGAGGTGAAAATGATGAGGAGAACATGGAAAGAACTTGAGATGATGGCACGTGACAGGAGGACTTGGCATGTGTTTGTTGAAGGCCTATGCTCCTTTGAGTGGAGGGTTATGAATGAAAGAAACTTAATATTATGGGTGTCGTGTGAGATAGTGCACAACAATGACTCATATTAAATAACTTGACACCAATAGTACAGTTCCGTTGCATTTATTCACATGGTTCCACAAATTCTGAATATTACTCACAATGTCAAGTACACGGACATTATACGCAAGCTAATATTACCTGTAGGAAATAGATCTAACTACAATGTTCACACTGGCTTTACCGACACACAATAACAGTACACAGTAAATAAATATTAAACAAATATAAAGGTATGTTTTCAGGCCCTCGTAAGAAATAAAGAAGTAGAAAACTAGACAACAGAAAAACAACAGACGTGAGTGGCAAAACATCCTTATTTGCGGCATACACCCCTCGCATCATTGCATTCACCATCCAGGCGTGAATCACTTATCACAAGCGATTGGCGGCATGAAACATCGCCATAAAGATTCTCTAGGAATCGCTCTCAGGTGGGAACCAGACGAAGCCTGTATTTACTCCAAAATAGCTACAAGGCGGAAAATACACAACGCCTTACTCCACAGTAGCTCCAAGGTGGGACCAACTCATCGCCTTAACATGTTCTCTACCAAAGTTACTACAGGAACAGTCCTAGGCGGAAAGATATCGCCTATACAACAAAAGGAAAGACCTATATAACTGTCGTAATTTTTATCTGAGAGGGTGCTGATGAATATTGATCCCTTTAGAGTGTAAAGTGATATTGAAGGCTCTGTGAGAATAAGGATTTAGGAGAATGAGGTAGTAGATTCACAAGCGCTGGGAAGGAGCAAGGACAGTCTCTTATTACGACAATATCTGTTTTCTCACAGACTACTCCTATCTCTCTTCTGAACAAACAATTGTTTGTCAGTTCCAGTCGCTCAGGCGCGCTCACCGATTTGGTGATTCTGTCGCTCAACGTACATGAATACAACCTACACAGATGGAAATGTTTGGAGTTTTAGGCCAACCGACAACCAACACAAATAAATATTAATACCTTTATTATCATAAAGGACTCACACATAATTGTACATTTACAGTCAAAAATCAAAGGTTACAGAATACAAATATGATAAGGGAAGAGGGGGTTTTGAGGAGAAATATCCCATCCACCGTTTCCCGTTTATATTCTGCTAACGGACAAGAACCCGGTCCCAAAGACAAGAAAAGGGGGGGGGGGTGATCAGAGATAGGCAATTTAACCCACTGGTAAATTTATTACTCTGAGGCAAGGGGTTACAGAAAGAAGGGGGGGGGTGTAGAGGAAAGCTAGGGTTCTCAATTGTCTCCCTTTAAATCAACAAGTATTACGGGAGGGGGAATGAACACAATTACCCAATCCCGCTAGGAGAGATCCCGTACAAGGAATATAATGCACCTTAGTACAAGGTCGAACTAATAAAAAGGGTAAAGAAAAGATAAATCTCCTTTCATTCAAAAAAACACACTAGGGCTGGCCATCACCACAAACACACACGCAGACTTACCGAAAGGTGGATTCTGGCACTTCATAGGAAATACATAAAAAAACAGCACTAAACCTTGGCTTAGGTAAAAGTATTTTTCTTCCGTGTACAGCCCCAGATTTTGCGGGTTGTTGAAGTTAACAAAGTGTCCCGAAATCGCTGGACGTTGAAGTTTAACGGTACTGTTTGTTTATTAGATAAAGTTCCTAAAGAAAGGCACAGGCACTTGGCTAGGCGTGAGGTATGGTGTGGTTCCTAAAATTGGCACAGCTGGTGGAGATAACTTCCTTTTTCCGTAATGTCACAAGTTAAGAAAAACACTGAGGTACGTTCTTCTTCGGGGGGGGGGGGGGGGGGGGGGGGGGAGGAGGGGGGGGTGGGGGGGGGGGGGGGGGGGGGGCGGGGGGAGGGGGGGGGGGGGGGGGGGGGAAGGAGGTTAAAATCCACTGAATATACGTGACAGACAGTTCAGGTAGATCGGTGTTTTTTTCTTCACAAATAGGGGCAATGAATAAAATATGTTCTGCTTCCAGTTTTCTTTAAGGACTCTATATGAACTAGTATTTTTAAAGTGTTTCTTGAATGGCTTTATTCTCAGTTACGTTCAGAGGAGCGGGGCCCATTACAGGTCGCCACAAGTTTAGCTTTAAAAAGTTCATATCTTACTGGAGTTATCGAATTGAGTTTGGCAGAACTCTGTATATAATTAATAATTGCTGGGATGATGGTTGAATGATCGTTCTGAATGAAAGATAATCAAAACAAGAAATGCATTACAAATCATATTATAATCTGACGCGATAAATTACAGTTAGCCTATTTAATTATTAGCGTCGTCAATTAACAAATCAGGAAAACTTCCCGTGAGTTAAAAATAATTAAAAGCACATCTATCTATACAGAACTAAACTGTATTAAAGTTATAATTCTCTTTAACGTCTGCAAAATAAATTTACGCGTCAATTGTATTAGGAAATACTTTTAGCTGTAACATTAGTTTGCACTAGAACTTTGAAAATGGGTTTATTTAATAAGGTTAAATTTACACCACAATCCATTGAAATCAATTGAAATAACTCGACCACTGATCGCTCGAAGCTAATGTATAAATTACCGTCTGCACAGAAAGAATACACTCCAATAGTCACGAAGGTAGATGAAATCCAGCAGGAATCCGACTATGCTAGTGCAACTAGGATTCTGTCAGAGCGAACGATAAAATGCAGTTTTTCGGAGTTCTCTATTTATACTTCTCGAATGTAACTTGAATGGGGCGTGTTAGATTTTCGCACCTTTCTTGAAATTGAGCAAAATTCGAGATACCTCGCCGTTGTGTTAATCGCTGCGATTCCTACGTTTTCCCCGGTCTACCGATTTCCTTCCGTCTCAGGCTTGCTTGCATGAGGGTGTGAAAAGTTTCCGAGAAGCTAACTCTGTGAGCTGCGAGTTCCCTGTTTCTTTAGATCGTGTACTGCCGCGATTGAATTCTGAGATCTGTCTGTCTTTGATGGTGCCACTGTTCTGAGAGCTTTGGCAACTCCCACCAGGCGGGGTGACAGCCAGGTAAGAAAATGATCTGCTGTTTATTGCTCTAGAAACAGGAGTGAGTCTGTGGCCCGTCCTCTTTTGGGCCGGCGTTAAGGAAAGGATTGCTATAAATCGTTCTCAGAAATGGTTGTGGGCGGGATTTAATCTCCCATCAAAGGTCATGCGATCTCAAACGTTCGCATAAGATAGCAGGCTACATATTAATGATCCAGCATGTAAGGTTCTCGTGGAAAAGCTGCATGACGGTAAAAGTTACAACAGATGATCAGGGGTTCTAAAGTTATGAGAGGCCAATATTCTGTTATCATCCATCGAGTCAGGGAAATTCATTTGTCATACTTAGACGTACGTCACAATCGTCCCCACTTTTGAGACATAGAAACTCGTTTTCATGTTTCATTTATGACAATGAAGCTGCCCTGATCGGTAGTTTTAGGTAGATTGGCATCGTCGATTTTCTCCTCTCCCTCTGTGGTCCAGTTTCTACTCAAGAAGTCAGCTCCGACATTCTGTTTTCCTGGAATATATTCCACTTTGAAGGAATAAACACTCAATAGCAAGGCCCAACGCATTATCCTTGCGTTGAATTCCTTCTTGGCACCCAGGAAAGCTAGTGGAGCATGGTCTGTTTGCACCGTGAAAGAAGTACCATACAGAAACTCATGATGGCGTCTGATGCCATGAATCAGAGCGAGACATTCTCTTTCAACGACACTGTAGTTGCGTTCCGCTTTATTCAGTTTCCGACTGCCATAGGCAACTGGAAATAGCATGTTCAGGTCACTGTCATCGGCTTGCAGCAATGTTGACCGATGCCCTGACCTGACGCATCAACTCTCAGTATGAAAGGTTTCTTAAGGTCAGGTAACCTTAGGATGGGGTATGCCGACAACTGTCCTTTCAAAGTGCTGTATGCATGTTCGCACTTTTGATTCCACATGACCTTATCAGGACAACCTTTCTTGGTGAGGTCAGTCAGAGGTGCTGTCAGTCCGTTGAAGTTCTGGATGTATTTCTGATAGTAAGCGCATAGTAATAAGAATGACCTGATGTCTTTCTTTGTTCGGGGTCTTTTTGCTGCCACTATTTTCTCCACGTTCTTCTTAATAGGCCAACTGCATCCGTGAGAAATAGTATGCCCCAGGAAGTCTAACTGTTCAAACCCGATGAGACATTTGCTAGGTCTGGCTGTGAGACCCGTTTCCTGTAGTCTCCTGAGGAGCATAGCAACCGTAGCAATGTGTTCTTCATAGGTTTCCAATGCAATTAATATGTCATCCATGAAATTATGGATATGGGGACTTTGCAAAGGCTCTAGAAGCTTCCTCATCATCCTGGTGAACACTCCTGGTGCGTTATGCAAACCGAACGGCATCACATTAAATGTGTAATGTCCTTTGCTAGTGCTGAAAGCTAACAAAGGTTTAATTTCCTCCTTGACTGGTATTTGATAATAACCTTTACTGAGGTCAATCTTGGAGAAAATCTTTGCTTTGCTGAGCTTGGTGAACAACTCAGAAACAGTTTGGAGAGGTTCGGGCTGGAATTCCGTTACAGCGTTTAGCAACCTGTAATCAATGCACAGCCGAACTTCCTTATTGGGCTTCTGCAACAGCACTACACTCGAGCTGTAAGGAGATGTAGACTCACTGATAATTCCTGCCTGACGCAGCTTGTCTATTTCTCCGCGACGTGCATCCGCTTTAGCGTACGGGATGGGGTAAACTCTGGTTTGAACAGGGGTCTCGTTTGTTAATTTCATATCAAATTCAATGAGATTTGTTCGACCAGGTACATCCGTTAAGACTGCACTGTACTGTTTTAGTAGAGCCCTGGTTTCTGTTTGTTGTTCTGGTGAGAGATTGTCGCCGAACTTGACATCTTTAAAGGATTCTGTGGGTTGCAGTGGATACTCCATGCAACCATCATCATCTTCCTCGTCTTCCGTTGCTATGGCGACAGCCAGGAGATGCTCGGAGGATGGCACCGGTCTTTCCAAATATTTCTTTAGCAGATTTATGTGGAAGACCTTCTCCTTTCCTTTGATGGAGATCTTGTAATTGGTACGTGAGATCTTTTAAAGGACGGTAAACGGCCCTTGCCATCCGATGCGAAGTTTATTGCTTCCGGTTGGGAGTAGCAACAAAACTTTCTCCCCTGGTTGGAGCTCTCTCTCTTTTGCAGCTTTGTTGTATCTTTTAGCGTGTTTAGCGCGGGCTTTCGTAAGGTTGGTTGTAGCTAGATCCCATCCTAGCTTTAGCCTTTCCTTGAGCTCAGATACATACTTGCTTGCAGAGACGACTGTCTCGTCAGCCTTTTAGTCTGTCAGGGACCGAAGTAAGGCTTCTAATGGCCCCTTTATAGGTCTGCCAAAAAAAAGTGTAGCAGGCGGGAATCCCGTAGACGCTTGGGGAACCTCTCGGTAGGCGAATAAGGCAGCCGATATATATAGGTCCCAGTCTTCCGGTTTCTCCTGACCCAGCTTACGTAACATGGTGGTGAGGCTGCCATTAAAACGTTCCACGAGCCCATTTCCGGCCGGATGGTAGGGACTTGTGTGGATATGTTTGGCCCTCAAGATCTTAAAGATCACCTCCATTAACAGGCTACGGAATTGGGATCCATTGTCCGTCAAAACTTGTTGAGGGAATCCCAACCGTGTAAAAATTTGCACAAGGGCTTCTGCGACATGCTTGGAATTAGTGCATGGTAGCGGTACGGCTTCGGCCCACATAGTGCAAGTGTCAACTAAGGTCAGGATGAACCTGTTCCTTCTTTTGGTCTTTTCCAGAGGACCAATAATGTCGACAGCAACCCGTTCAAATGGAGTCCCTACTATTGGCATTTGCCCCATAGGTACTGGGGGTGTCAAGTGCTTGGGTGCTACCCGTTGGCACTGGGCGCAGGATTTCACATACCTGACAATGTCAGAGTTCATTCCTGGCCACCAATAGTGGGTTTTTATTCGCTGAATAGTGGCGTTTTGTCCCATATGTCCGCTAAAGGGAAGAGAGTGCCCCATCTCTAAGATCTGGCTTCGGTACTGCGTCGGAACTAGGAGCTGGTTATTCCCCGTGTCCGGGTTGCCCGTTCTACGATACAATACGCCATCCTTAGAAAAGATGTCTCCGTTGTGTCTGGGGTCCTTAGCCATGGGCAGTTTTTTAAAGCAGAGCTCCAGAGTAGGGTCCTTTTGTTGCGCCTCCTTCAGTTCGTTCGGCAACAAATTTGGCGCAGGCTCCCTCTCCTTCTTGGCTTGCCCTCTTGTGGTTACCGCTGCCACAATCAGCTCCTTTGGTCTCCCAATAAACACATATCTACATCCCAGGATAACTGGGTAGATAGGATCATCCATAATGGCCGCTTTTATAACTCCTCTGACAAAGTCAGAGTGTATTTCTACCAGTGCGATAGGAAGCGTCCTGGGTGCATCACTCCTGAAAACTCCACTAAGTTTGACGGTTTCCTCTGTCTCCTGACCTGGTTTGACTAGGTGTCTAGCAACAATACAACTAAAACTTAATCCAGTGTCAAAGAGACAAGTGGTTGAGGTACTATTCAAAATTACAGTTCCTCGAGTTGAGGGTCGGTCCCCCTCAGGTTGAGAATCACTGACATTGATTCTACCTTTCGAGGCTGTATGCAAACATCCAACGCGGTTTGAACCGGTTTGTTTGCCCTGATCAGACGTTCCTGGTGTAGGGGTCTTCCCTTTTCCTTGACCTTGGTGGCCGCGCTGCCACGTAGGCTTGGTGGGTTGATCAGAATTGTTGTTGGCTGAGTATCGGGTTTTGTAGAATTTCGATTTTTCCTGGGGAGGTCTCTGGGTATTATTTTCTCGTTGGTTATAATTCTGAGAGGAATTAGAGGAATAGGATGACTGCTCTAGATTTTGTTTACAAGATGGCTCATCTGTGGGTTTACGTTTAGTGCTGGGAAGTTCGGCCATTGCATTGGTATAGCGTTCGGCCTTATTGAGTATGTCCTCAAGCCTGACTGCGCCCTGTTCAGCCAAAAATCTACGGGTTTCGTTTGACAATGTTGCCTTTATCTGTTCCACAAGAACAAGTTCAAGTAGTCCCTCATATGTAAGAGGTAGGTCAGATAATTCAATGCACTTTGTCAAATAGCCCGTGAGACGTGAAGAGAATTGGGGGAATGTTTCCGTGCTCTCTTTTTGGCTGTTTCTGAACATTTGCAGAAATTTTCTGGCGGTCATTTCGAACCGCTCTAGCAAGGTCTTTTTAAGCATGTCGTAATCATGTTGGTTTGGTCCCAGCTTTGTGTATACGTCATAAGCATTCGCTTTTAGTGACGTCGAGAGTTTAAGTGCCCAGCGGGAACTCTCTAACCCATACAGATTTGCGAGCCTTTCGAATTTTTCTAGGTAGCTGTCAATTTTTTTGTTAGGGCTAGGAAAAGACTCTAAAGCAAAAGACATCGCAGTTAATTGGGCAGACTGAGTGCTGGAGAGATCCATTGTTTGAGACTGGGGCGAAGACGGCTCTCCATTATTTGAAGTAGAGGCACTCCGACTCTCTAAAGCCTTGAGCGCTAATTCATGCTGTCTTTCCTTGTCTCTCTCTCTTTCCCTGCGGGCGTCCATCTCTGCCTCAATTTTCTTCTGCTCCAATTGACGATCGTCCGCTTCTTTCTTCCTAGCTTCTGCCCTCTCTTCCTCCGCGTTCTACTATTATTTACTGGACACAGTGTTAAGGTCCTTGTCTTGTTAGATTTTTACCTATACTGCAGGATAGAGAAACAACAGAAGTGATTGCGTCATTAATAGGCTTACCTGCCCATGACGGACTTCCGGTGTCGTGTATTGTGGTTCGCACTGATGACCTGCCATTGAAACATCATTTTTGATGATGCTTAGATGACAGGGAGGATAGTGTGATTCGCTTGCATGGCTGGGCGGGGTTGTCGCACGGAGGGTCCAGTGTTCAGATCCTGGGTGGGCCACTCATGTCTGTTGTTTTTCTGTTGTCTGATGTTCTACATCTTTATTTCCTGCGAGTGCCTGATAACATACCTTTATATTTGTTTCATATTAATTTACAGGATTCGATAGACTGCGCTGAAGAAACCACCTGCTGGTTCAACGGGCATGACGGCGATTACCAGCAACGCGCTGTGGAGCGTAAGGAGAACGGCGAGGCACGTAGAAAGCCCTGGTCATCCACTGCACCTGACTTCATCTCCAGTCGTCTTGACTTGTCTTGCCACTGGATTCAGATGGACCCAGGCGAGAGAGTGAGGTCGACGAAATGCGCAACTCTTCCTCACTTTAATCCAAATCACTGCGCAAGTCACTCCTTTATCCATTCATCCATCCACTCACAACAAGTCCTGTGGCGATGGGCGAGCGGCGAAGCGGCAGGCATGGGTACGATGGCAGTCGTAGTCGCAGACCTACACACAGGCGGCTCAGGCCATATGGTCGTCTTCCACTGATCGCAGCAGCAGTGGGATTCGGCAGCCCCCTGAGTGTCTGAGCAGCCCTCTTTAGGAAAGCACTGCTCACCTCCATGGCATGAGGAAGGGGCTAGAAAAGGTGCCCTAAATATTGCCTGCTCCACCATTACCTAACCAGCTTACCGCGGTTGGTGGGTAACCTACTTCGGCGGTCGACACATAAGAAAAAAAAGGACCGATTTTTCTCCCTCATTCTAGGCGCATGAAATGTGCGCACTCTCCTAGACAAAGACTTCAACGCAAACAGACCTGAGAGGCGAAGTGCACTGATTGGGAGAGAACTGGCCAGATACAACATTGACATAGCAGCACTGACTGAAACTCGACTTGCAGGCGAGGGCCAACTTTGCGAAAAGGGTGCAGGTTATATATTCTATTGGAGCGGAAGAGGAATTGAAGAAAGACGAAAAGCAGGGGTTGGATTTGCAATAAAAACAGCAATTGTCGGCACGTTAGCGGGGCCCCCAAAGGGAATAAATGACAGACTCATGACAGTCAAGATCCCCCTGCTTTATGGAAGAAAACATGCCACCATCATTAGCGCATATGCACCTACTATGACAAACCAGGATGACGTCAAGGATAAGTTTTATGAAGAACTACATGCAGTCATTGCATCAGTTCCTAAAGCAGATAAGCTCATAATTCTTGGTGACTTTAATGCAAGAGTAGGCTCAGATAACATCTCCTGGAATGGCACTATCGGAAAGTATGGCGTGGGTCGCTGTAACAGCAATGGACTTCTCCTCCAGACTTGCGCAGAACAAAGAAGGACAGGCAAGATGTCCGGGTGACAAAGTCTGTGTGTGGTGCCGAATGCTGGACTGATCATCGCCTCATTGTGTCTAAACTTAACATTCGTATCCAACCAGCCAGGCGCCCTCAAGGGTAGAAAACTCATGAAAGGCTGGATGTCATCAAACTAAAGAAGACAAAAATCAAACAGTCATTTACTGAACCCCTAGAAGACCGTCTCAAATCTATCTCGTTAGACGGCCAAAGTGTGGAAACAAATTGGGCAGCAATAAGTCAGCAGATCTGCAACACTGCTACAGAGGTCCTGGGTCCCGCCATGAAGAAACAAAATGACTGGTTTGATGAGAACTTAGATTATACAAAGAAAATGTTGGATGAGAAACACCATCTCCATAAAGCATATTAAAATGATCCAAAATCTACATCAAAGAAAGACGCTTTCAACAACATGTGTAGAATGGTCCAACATAATCTGCGCCAGATGCGGGATTCATGGCTGAGTAATAAAGCAGATGAATTCCAAGGCTTTGCTGACAGCCATGACTTGAAAAATGTGTACCATGCACTCAAAGCGGTCTATGGTCCAACATCATCAGGATCATTTCCTCTCCTTAATGCAGATGGAAAAACACTAATTACAGACAAGGAAAAAATTCTCAAACGCTGGGTCGAACACTTTAATAATATTCTTAATTAGCCATCATCTATTAACGACGAAGCCATCATCAGCCTGCCCCAAATTCCTATAAATGAAGCACTAGATGAAACACCAACTCTGGAGGAAACTCAAAAAGCGATTCGTCAACTTTCTAGTGGAAAGGCCCCCGGCTCCGATTCAATTCCTGTTGAGGTTTATAAAGATGGCGGTACTGTTCTGATAGAGAAACTTCACATGATCTTCCAGCAAATGTGGCAGAGTGAAACCATCCCACACGATCTCAAAGATGCATCAATTATACATCTATATAAACGTAAAGGTAATCGACAACACTGTAACAATCATCGAGGCATCTCTCTTTTATCAATCGCTGGGAAGATATTCGCCAGAATCCTTCTGAATTGCCTTACGGCTCATTTTGACAAAGGTCTTTTACCTGAAAGTCAGTGTGGATTCCGGAAAGAATGTGGAACCACCGATATGGTGTTCGCTGCAAGACAGCTACAAGAAAAATGCCAAGAACAGCACTGTGACCTGTACACAGCTTTCATCGACTTGACAAAGGCGTTCGACACGGTCAATAGAGAGGGTCTATGGAAGATCATGGCAAAATACGGCTGCCCAAAGAAATGTATCTCAATAGTGCAGCAACTGCATGATGGAATGCAGGCTAGAGTTCAGGAAAACGGTGAGCTATCGGAGCCTTTCCCCGTCTCAAACGTAGTTAAGCAAGGATGTGTACTTGCACCGACTCTGTTCAGTATCATGTTTTCTGCTATGCTGACTAATGCTTTCAGAGATGGAGACATAGGAATCGACATCAGATATCGTATTGATGGAAAATTGTTTAACCTTAGGAGGCTTCAAGCAAAAACCAAGGTCAAATCACACACCATCAGAGATCTTCTGTTTGCTGACGATTGTGCCCTTAATGCTGGCTCAGAGTCTGATTTTGATAGATTCTCCGAAGCCTGTGCCAACTTTGGGCTTACCATCAACACGGAGAAAAAAGAAATCATGTACCAACCAGCTTGTGGCACAGTTTATACTGAGCCAATCATCAAGGTAAATGGTGAGAAACTAAATGTTGTGAACAGATTCACATACCTTGGTAGCACACTTTCCCAGAACATCGTCATGGATGATGAGGTAAACACCAGGATCTCCAAAGCCAGCAGCACATTTGGCAGACTATACACCAACGTTTGTCATCGAAGTGGCATTAGTCTACAGACAAAACTGAAGGTGTATAGAGCTGCAGTGCTTCCAGTGCTGCTTTATGCTTGTGAAACATGGACTGTATACAAGCACCACGTAAAGAAGCTAAACCACTTCCATACAGTCTGTCTCAGGAAGGTAATGAACATCAAATGGCTAGACAAGATCCCGGATACCGCCGTTCTTGACAGAGCTGGTATCCCTAGTATTGATACTATTCTGATGCAGTCACAGATTCGCTGGGCAGGTCATGTAGTCCGCATGCCAGACCATCGACTACCAAAGATACTCTTTTATGGTGAGATGCAGAAGGGTAAACGCTCCCATGGTGGCCAAAAGAAGCGCTTCAAAGACACGTTAAAGACGTCATTGAAAACCTTTGACATAAACCCAGGCACATGGGAAGCTGGTGCGCAAGACTGAACTGCTTGGCGCACATCTCTTCGTAAAGGTGCAGCGGCATGTGAATCATCCAGAAGAGCAGCAGCGGAACAGCGGAGACAAGCTAGAAAAGACCGTGAAGTAAAACCTTCACATGAAGCAAGCATTCCCTGCCCACACTGTCCGAGATCTTTCAAGGTCCGCATCGGGCTCATCAGTAACCTTCGTACCCATAGACTAATCTAACATATTCCTAATAATTGGATGAACAGAGTGGTTTTCATCACCCGTGATGGACGAACAATACTTAAAACATACTGTCCTACCATTTCAACACATTGAAACAGAGGATATAGATGTATACAATTACATAACATAATATAGTAGAATAGAAGGACTGAAATGGTATGACAAAATCACAAATGTGGAATTGATGACAAGAACCAGACAAGTGCCAGTGGAACAAGAGTTGAGAAAAAGACGCTGGCGATGGATAGGACACACATTAAGGAAACCTGTTGATAGCATTACAAGGCAATCTTTGTTCTGGAATCCACGGGGAAGAAAAGGCAGAGGTAGACCAAAAACACATGAAGAAGAGAACTGGATACATAGGTGAAAATGATGAGGAAAACATATAAGAACGAGCAGATGGCACAGGACCGGAAGATTTGGCATATGTTTGTTGAAGGCCTAAGCTCCTTGGGGGGCTAAAGCGTATTGATTGATTGAATTACATAACAATCTTGAAAAATTCTTCCATTAACTATGAACTATTTTTTTCCCACAAAAATACATCAGTTGTGACGAAATGGACGACCTCTGTCGATCTTTGGTTCTCTCCACAGTATCGATACATTTGTGGTACTGATGTTTATTAGGTGCTGTCAATTATCGCATTTTTATTTCTTTCTTTCTTTCTTTATTTATTTTTCTGCTAAGTAGCAGAGACTTGATTTTATCAAATCACCCTGCAGGTGAAAACAATCACATTTGCAAGGCGTGCTACCCAGATTTGTGGTTATAGGCACGGCAGATTAAAACGGACATCGATCAGCGATATCGGCTTAAATCTCTGATAAGACACGGAGTTTGCGTACTCATACGACAGATAACGAGATTACTGTCTGCGTGACACCTGTGGGCAGACAAGTGTGATATAATCGCTTCTGGTCACTTGGTTAAAAGTAATCATGGATTTATTACATTTTAGACAATATGAGTCTACAAATGTGTTTTTGAGAGTTTATGCAAGACATCATTTTACCATAAATGGGAGACGTGACCTTTTGGAAAATGTTTCCATGTAGGAAATCTTTTGAATGTGCCACACCAAACCTGTTTGAAATGATTGGATCTTTCTGATTAGATTCATAACAACATTGAGGGGAATATAGCCTGACCAAGCTCGCCAAGACTTCAGACCTCGCCAGAGGGAAGACTAGATTCATAATTCCTTTTTTTCAACCGGATCTTTTATTGGAGAACAAGAAAAGACTTACAAAAGCAAAGGACATCTCTACATTTTAATAAGGAACGCCGGGACTAGGAAACTGAAAAAATACGAAGTCAGAGGGAGCAATCTATTGTAAAATTAAAGACGTCCCAGACGCATGTAGGAGAACAATTTGTCTATTTTATTTATCTGAGCAAACAAGTCTGTAACCAGGATTGTCGTAAGTTGTGATTTACATTTTTTATGTTATTACTAACATGTGAACTAACATATGTATGTATATATTTCCATGTGAAGTTTAATATGTGAAACTCGCTATTGGATGTCAAAGTCATTTGGGGCTGGCAAGTTCAGTATCTAGAATGATGATTCATGAACCACAACTGCAAGGACTGGTGAAAGCTTTATTGATAGTTTTGTAAAGAGAACTAAAAGCATGAAGTTGTTCCAGGTTCCCTATGGAGCAGGGAGGGAAAGATGAAAAAAATGATGTACATTCTAAGAAGAATACTTACATTTTCAAATCAGTGTAAATGTCTCTATAAACATATTCACTTTAAAATTAATGTAAGTTTTCAAGCTTTAAACCAGTGTAAATTTCAATGTGAATATATTCATTTTAAATTAATCGAAGTTTCAAACTTTTCAACAGGTTTAAATACAAATGAAACATACATGAATTCAAATTGTGAACACTTTTCAGACAATGGAGATGTAAATGTCAAACATATTATATCTGTAAGTTTAACCTTTTCATTTAAATGTAATGTAAAGCTAAAGTTATTCAGTTTAAATGTAAAGGAAGTTTTATCCCGAGGGATTAAATTTAATTATCATCGAGGGTAAATTCTGACATGGGTTGGTAGAATAGAAGACGGGCGAGGGAAGAGGGGGAGGGGGGGGGGAGGTTACATAACTGTGTCGGAAAACGCCATACTCAGAAGAGCGTTAAGTTTCTATTTCTATTTCCAGTTATCGGTGGTACCAGCAGAAAGTACTATCTCTGGAACCAAGTGAAGGTAGAAGTGGACTGACGTTTTGCGAAACGCCATCATAAGAGAGTCTTAGAGACAGACGCAGAACCAACTTAGTCGTTACTCCTTGAACGTTCTATGAACGTGTGGCGCCTGAATTTTGATCAGAGACGAGCGAGAGCAGAGTGGAAAGGAACTGACTCAGTGGGAGAAGAAATTACCATTGGCAGCTAAGTGAAAATATCCGCTTCCAAAAGTGACCTCCTTTATTCAGTTAAATCCTTTCGAAGTGATGAAACATTTTCCATAACTATTCAAATTATTTTCCAACTGTTAAAACTTAAAGTGATTATTACATTTTGTTATTTGTAATGTTACAAATTTAACTTCGATTCAATTCTTATAAATGTATTATATGTTTGTCGAAGTCAAAGTTACTAAACACACTTTAAACAGAGCTATATATATTATAATAATAAACTCCACTGATTAACTCAGCGGTGCAGTCTTAACGAGCTAGAATAAACCATTGCAAAATTCTTCATAAAAGTGTCGGCAGATTATAGAATTAGCGTGCTCAGCAACAACCAGCATTGTCTTCGCTTATCTGAATATCTTATGAAGATTCCCATGTGATAGAAGCTTTACTACTCTTCTATCGACATTTCTGGCAAGAGTAATCTTCTGTAAAGATATACTCCATTGAAGCCTATAATAGATATTCTTGAGTTTTGGCCACTTTTGGACCACTACTGCAAAGCAGGGGAGGCAATACCGTCACAATGAAGGAAAATTATCAAGAATTTCTTACATGTACCCAAAATGTTCTACACCTCATTGTCAAAAACTATTAAGTCTTATAAACAGGAGTTCCTCAGTTAGGTACACTTCAAGAAATAAAAATTAAACGACAAACCATGTTGATTTATCACACTGCGTCATTATCTAGTATAACAACACAACAAATTCAACTATAACAACCCAAGCTGTCATATTAATGTAATAACCAAAGTGCATAACATTTAACACATTGTATTATTCAATGAATGATATGAATAATCCACAAGTGTTAACACTTTTAACGTGATGGGTGTAATTTATTTACTATTTAACACTAAGGTTTTTACTTCTTCCTAATCCATTCTTAGAATATTTTTTTTTCCTTCACTAAGATCAATTTGATTCACAAAGATAAATTTAACAATTCCTATCACATTTCTCAAGTTCTCCAATCCAAAACTTTGCTTGGTCCAAATTGTATCTGTGGAGTTCTATTACATAATGAAAGTTCTTGCTCCACTACTTCCTAAATTTCTAAGACTATGACCATATGGGGAATGAGTTTTCCAGCAACCTGATTCTCTTAGGAAAAGAAATTTGATATCCACATTCCTCTACCTCATTGTAATCTTTACTAGAGAGGACTATCACACTAGTTTCATGCATTACAATTTCAGTAAATGATTTACACATTGCTATCTCATAGGCATTAATTAAATCAAAAGCGTCATGCAATAAGAATGCCATTCACAACTAATTAACCCTACGAGATAGTTTCTTATTTAGTATACATGCAGATGATCTAAACTTAACAACCATAACAATGTGAAATATATATAGTAAATTTATATCATGTTCAACATAAATTAACCACTCAACATTTCAAACTGTAGGTATATAATATAATCTAAACTATATAATTAATCACACCAGTGAAAAAGTAATGCGCTCCGGCATCAGGTACTCTGTAACTATGAGCATGTTACGGGGTAGCTTCTTAAGAACAGAGACTGTATAACATCTCAGCAACTTGATGACTGATAACCATGTCACGCCACTCTCTCAGTGAAGGCATAATACGCTTTAAGTAGTCTCAATCCAAGGCTTATCTAAACTACTGAATTCATCAATTCTGGAAATAAAATAATGATCACAATTAAAAAAAGCAAACTTGGCTATTTCCCCAAAATGCATTATTTCCTGTCATGCTAATTTATACTCCACTGTCCATACCACTCAAACTTTATCTTCCCTGGTAACCATATATAAATAATGGACAGGGGCATTAAGTGTGGGATAAAATTAAAGTAGCATGTTCTTAACCCCCACATACCGTGTCTTGACTACACGGGTAATACATTTCCATTTTCTGTCATGATTCGTCTATTGTACTATCTTCCAAAGAGCTATCAAATATCTTACAGCATAATATATGCCACAGTATCTAACACGTCTCAGTATTGTATTCATTATCTATTAATTTATAATCAGCATTGTAATCGTATTCATCCTTCATTCGTTGAAAAATATCCTTGAATTCATCTTCTTATTGTTGCTTCACATCATTATATTTTTCTTCTAATATTTGACATTTTTTCTCAAAGGTTCTTTCTTCCTGAATCAATTTGTCTATATGTCATTGATCTGTGGCAGATAATAAACCACTCCCTGGTACATAAGCTTCTTGTAATGCATGACATGCCTCCTCATGTATAGGCATTGGAACACAGTCATTTCCTTGGATGCTTTTATAGTTATCTCTGTAGTCTTTGTAGCTCTCCTTTGATTTCCTTCCTGTGGTCTTGTATTTAAACAGTTATAACACATAAGGAAGTGTCTGAAAACATACCTTTATGTTGGTCTTATAATTACCTTACTCTTGACTAAGTAATAATTTATTCTTACCTTATCCGGTAGCTTGACTCCAGTTAGTTTCGATGACATTTCATATTGAAATATAGTGTCTTGCCATTTGTCATCTGTATGGACAGCACCATCATGTGTCTCAGTTTGAACTGACACATTCTGTGTTTCAGTTTTCACATTAGTCAAAGATGGTTCTCTTCTTTAAATTCAACCTAGGTCTCTACTTAAATTCCCTATGTTCAGGATGTACCTTAGTCTCAACAGTATTTTTCATTTTTAACTGATAGACTTTCTTACTTACTTACTTAGTCGTTCCCCTTCTACCGTGAGGTGTAGAGGTTTGGAAGAGAGAGAGCCAGACTATCCTATCGGCTGTCTTCCTCCTGGCCTGCTTCCATTCTAGTCCTCGGTCCTTCAAAGATTGTCTAATGTTGTCCTCCCAGTGGACTCTGGGTCGTCCTGGGGGTCTGGATCTCTGGCTCTTTGTTTCCCATGCTTGTCGTGGTTCCCGATCTTCTCCCATTCTGCAGACATGGCCAAACCATCTTAGTTGGGACGGTTTAGACTTTCACACTTGTCACAGACAAACTCAGCTGGCCCTGAATCGTTGTAGCACGACCCTTTGTAGCGACCCCTCCGTTAGCACCAGAGCCCGCGAATATTTTGGTAACTCTTCATCAAACGGGAATTTATTTTCACCTGGACTCATTAGCTATGCAACCGTTCCACGCAGATGGCCAACACGTTGGCTGATTAATATGTGGACAGTTTATCTACCGGTCATTCTGGTCATCGCATTGATTTAAGGAAAGATTAAATCACGCCCACGGACATCGCCTGAGCAATGATATGAAGTTATTTTCATTAACTTGGGCAGTGGGGGCGTTGCCTACTTCAAACAGAGAGAGCGTAACAGGATCAAACAGACACGGAAGTGGTTTCAGGAACGTTGAGCGGGAGAGATCAAAGCAGTAGTGGTCCCTGAAACGAACGGGGAAGTTTCTTGCCGGCATTTTCCGCACCTCCATGTTAAGCGCTAAACCGACCGCAGACGGAGCGAACGGGGGAAGACGTCGGATGCAACGAACGTGGAAACGGGAAACCAGGGGACGGCATCTCTCTCTTAGTCTGTCGGTCATATCCCCGAAAGTCTCCTGAGATAAAAAAAAAAGTGTCAACTTTCTCAAGCCCCCCTCATCTTTAATTCCATTTTAAATATATACAGACCACTAGAAAGCCAGGCTATCATTCAGTGCCAGCGATTTTAGATTCACTAGCTATCGTAGAAATTTTGCTAGATTTCCATCTGAAATTGGTGGCTACCATTGGAGTGTTTCTTTTTCTGTGCACGATATAATATATTTGTTAAAGTGATCAGTGGTCTTGTGCTTTCATTTTATTTCACTGGATTTTGTGTTTATTTAATCTATATTATTAAACTCATCCCAAAAGTTTCAGTGATAAATGTAATGATATATATATTATAACATTTCCAAAAATAATAGATGTTTAAATGTTAAAGTAACTTTTAAAGTCGCGAAGGAATTTATAATTAATAAATTTAGTTAAGTCCTATATATATAGATGTGTATCTTAACCATTAGACTCGTGACGTGTTTTCTTAAATACATAATTAAATACGCGAGTGTATATATAATAGCCTTAACGGTAAATTTATCGCGCGTTAAGAATATTATTTGATTTTTGAAGTATGATTATGATTGTCATGGGTTTTATATCTTTTTCTCTAGAATGATCACCTTTGCGATCCCAGCATCATTAATAAATCATACAGAGAGTTTCCATACTCGGTTCTTAAACTTCCAGACAGTTTGATGAGACATTTTTTTAAATTTAATCTTGTGGCGGTCCGGTGCGGCCTAGCGGTCATAATTACATGAAAGAAAGCCTACCTAAGAACATTTAAAATATTATCATCAAATTTAAATTTCAATCTGTGAGATAAACTGGAAGATGAACAGTGCCAGTAGCAATAATTTATGTACGGCTCTAAATGTGAGAGAATACCGACTTACCTGACTGTGACCGAGCCTAGTTTTTCCTCACTGGATTAAAAACTGTACCGGTCAGTGGCTATCATCACGCACTGAAGGATTATACCATCACCTCATTTTTCACCCCTATGTCGAACTGCGTCAGTGCCATCCCATAGACTCGTTTCTTTATAATAAAACACATGAACTCTTAGAACTTCAAGTCCGGCGATAAGCGGGAATATTTGCTCTCAGTGAAACCTCGCATTATCTGGGGCGGGACATAGAAGGACTAGACAGTTTTCACATGTAAAGAGTTTAATTACTGTGTATATCATGCTATGGATTGTCTGATGCTGAAATCGGTAAGTGTGGTGTATATGAGTGTGGATCCTAACAGAGTGTATGAATGACAGGAGATTTATTTTTTTCAAAAACCATTTGTTAACTTGCCTACCGGGTAATACGTTTTTCTGTATACCCGGCATTGTTCTTTTAAGTGGGATAATTTGTTAACTCTGTTTCATCCCCCCCTTTTTTTTCTTTGCTTAGTAAAGGGAAGACACAATTGGGATAACAGTATTTTTGTCTACCACCCTACCTAATAGTGTAACACCTCTTTCAGAGTACTTAACTTCATTGTTAGGTTACATTACCTATGTTCCTGATAACTATCTATCTTGGGACTGGGTTAACCTTTGTCTAATAAGCGGGAAGGGCTTAGTCGATACCAATCTTATTTACCCCTCCTCACCTTGTTAATTGTATTTTCTGTACTTATGATAATTTTTATGTAACCTGTTGGATGTTGTGATTGAGTTTAAATGCTTATAAACAGCATAAACATATATAGTACTTTGTTGGACTACCAAGGCCCAAATCCCTCATATTTGTTTAAGATAGTTGTATCCACGTCGTCTGTGTGTCTGAAGCACCAAATCGGTGTGAGCGCAGATGTGTGTCTGGAAAACTGGCAAATAATTGTTTGACCAGGAGAGTGGAAGAGAAGATTGAGAGAAACGATTTGTCGTAAATAAGTCTGTCTTTACTCTCCTCCAGCACTCTGTGGAGCATCATATTTACTCGCTAACCTTTTCCTATCACTGAACCTTTCACCATCAGTCTACACTCTAAACCGGACTACTATTTCTAAGACTCTTTCTCTCAAAATAAATTTACGACAATATTTGGGGGCTCGTCCAGGATTAAGATATTTTGAGTCTGATCTAAGTCTGGGTCTAACTAGATAGAGTGTGAGTGATCTGTCTTTGTGATTTAGGGAAATAAATAAATAATTAATTACACCCTTAGACATCGCCTTTTAGTATTTGGGTCGTCCACACAGCATACTTTAAGGTGGTTTTCTTTCCACAGCAGTAGAAAGTACGGATAATCATAAATTCGGGTAGCTAAGTTATCCTCTGGCGGAGTAAATTAAATTTTTTTTCTTTATAGGATTTGCTGGGATCGCGTGACTGGTTTTACAGTCACTAAAGGTTTTTGAAGCGTTTGAGTTGAGCTAAGCTAAAGACGGATTGTTCTGACTTTTAAAAATTAAGTTAACTACGTCTCATCTCATAACTGACTTCAGGGACGCAGTTTGTTGTTAGAGAATTAAAATTTCGGGAAAAAATTTTTTTTAATTTTTTTTCCCTTTTAAATTGTTTTAATATAAATCTTTCTCTACTATTAGTAATAGTAGATTTTTTTCTAGTGTAACTTACCAATTAATTGGCATAGTTGCTTGCGTTAAAAGTCTTAAGTGACAATAATAGCGGCGATAAGTTAACACACGAGGTCATCAAGTAAATTTTTTTTTACTTTGGTTTTTTCTCGTAGCGGCTTTGAGTTTTTTTTTCCCTTCTTGTTCTTTCTTGCTATTTTCTAATAGTAGTAGCATCCAGTTCATTAATCATGTCAGAGAGGATTCAGATGAGATCCATCCTAAGGCTGGAGGCGAAAGAATCACGTTTAGAAGGAGAAGCCGCTAACTTGTTTGTCCACCAGGAACTTGAAAGGTATGACGCGGAAAAGAAGGAAGCACAAGAGAGAGCAGAGAGGAAAGATGCTCAAGATAGAGCAGAAAAGAAAGAAGCGGAGGAGCGTTTAGTGGAGCAGAAGAAAATTGAGGCAGAGAACAAGAAACTTGAGGCAGAAATGGAAGCCCGCAGAGAGAGAGAAAGGGAGCGGGAAAGACAACATGAACTGGCGCTTAGAGCTTTAGAGAGTCGGGGCACCTCTACTTCGAATAACGGAGAGCCGTCTTCGCCCCAGTCCCAGTCAATGGATCTCTCCAGCACTCAGTCTGCCCAATTAACGGTGATGTCTTTTGCTTTAGAATCTTTTCCTAGCCCCAATGAAAAAATTGACAGCTACCTAGAAAAATTCGAAAGGCTCGCGAATCTGTATGGGTTAGAGAGTTCCCGCTGGGCACTTAAGCTCTCAACGTAACTAAAAGCTAACGCTTATGACGTATACACAAAGCTGGGACCGAACCAACATGATTACGACATGCTAAAGAAGGCCTTGCTAGAACGGTTTGAGATGACCGCCAGAAAATTTCTGCAAATGTTCAGAAACAGCCGGAAAGAGAGCACGGAAACTTTCCCGCAGTTCTCTTCACGTCTCACGGGCTATTTGACAAAGTGCATAGAATTATCGGACCTACCTCTTACATATGAGGGACTCCTTGAACTTGTTCTTGTGGAGCAGATAAAGTAACTTTGTCAAACGAAACACGTAGATTTTTGGCTGAACAGGGCGCAGTCAGACTTGAGGACATCCTCAATAAGGCCGAACGCTATACCAATGCAATGGCCGAACTTCCCAGCACTAAACGTAAACCCACAGATGAGCCATCTAGAAAACAAAATCTAGAGCAGTCATCCTATTCCTCTAATTCCTCTCAGCATTATAACCAACGAGAAAGAAATAACCAGAGACCTTCCTAGGAAAAATCAAAATTTTACAAAATCCGATATCCCGAAAATAACAATTCTGATCAACCCACCAAGCCTACGTGGCAGCGCGGCCACCAAGGTCAAGGAAAAGGAAAGACCCCTACACCAGGAACGTCTGATCAGGGCAAACAAACCGGGCCTAACCGCGTTGGATGTTTGCATACAGCCTCGAAAGGTAGAGTCAATGTCAGTGATTCTCAACCTGAGGGGAACCGATCCTCAACTCGAGGAACTGTAATTTTGAATGGTACCTCAACTACTTGTCTCTTTGACACTGGACTAAGCTTTAGTTGCATCGTCGCTAGGCACCTAGTCAAACCCGGTCAGGAGACAGAGGAAACCGTCAAGTTTAGTGGAGTTTTCACGAGTGATGCACCCAGGACGCTGCCTATCGCACTGGTAGAAATACACTCTAATTTTGTCAGAGGTGTTATTAAAGATGCCATAATGGATGATCCGATCTACCCAGTTATCCTAGGATTTAGATATAAGTTTATTGGGAGACCAAAGGAGCCGATTGTGGCAGCGGTAACCACAAGACGGCAAGCCAAGAAGGAGACTGAGCCTGCGCCAAATTTGTTGCAAATGAACTGAAGGAGGCGCAACAAAAGGACCCTACTCTGGAGCCCTGCTTTAAAAGACTGCCCATGGCTGAGAACCCCAGACACAACGGAGACATCTTTTCTAAGGATGGCGTATTGTATCGTAGAACGGGCAACCCGGACACGGGGAATAACCAGCTCCTAGTACCGACGCAGTACAGAAGCCAGATCTTAGAAATGGAGCACTCTCTTCCCTTTAGCGGACATATGGGACAAAACGCCACTATTCAGCGAATAAAAAACCACTATTGGTGGCCAGGAATTAACTCTGACATTACCAGGTATGTGAAATCCTGCGCCCAATGCCAACGGGTAGCACCAAAGCACTTGACACCCCCAGTACCTATGGGGCAAATGCCAATAGTGGGTACTCCATTTGAACGGGTTGCTGTCGACATCATTGGACCCCTGGAAAGGACCAAAAGAAGGAACAGGTTCATCCTGACCTTAGTCGACACTTGCACAATGTGGGCCGAAGCTGTACCGCTACCATGCATAAATTCCAAGCATGTCGCAGAAGCCCTCGTGCAAATCTTTACACGGTTGGGATTCTGATACGAGTACTCGCCATACTGGCCACCACTGATACGAGTACGTTAATTCATACTGGGTGCATAACTGATAATAGTCAAGTTTGATCACCACTGATAATACTCATTTAATAGTTTAACCTCCGTTAATGTTTAATGGCTGGGAACTGTTGATAATACCACGATTGTGTGTTGGTGTCATAAGTGGGGTGTGTATAGAAGTACAGTCGCACACCACAGATACACACATCAGAAGCATGGAATGTTGTAACGGCTGGTGATAGTTAACGAATGTTTAATACACCACAACACGTTACGATAACACAGAATACACAGTTATAGTCAAACTACAAGTTATAGCAAAACAATAATAAAGTACTTCTCACATCTCAGAATCATGCAGATACTACAATATCCATGACCTCTTTAAAGATACTCCTCAACTCAGCGCTATTCACCTGTCCTCACATTAGCGCTATAATATTCCAATAATGGATTCCAGCAAACGGGCATCATCGCCGTGCTAACATAAATATAAATATCCTCCTCACAGATAGCAAACGGACATCATCATCGCCGTGCTACTGCATAAATATGGTATCCTCCAGATACTCCTCACATAAGCGCTATAATATTCCAATAATGGATTCCAGCAAACGGGCATCATCGCCGTGCTAACATAAATATAAATATCCTCCTCACAGATAGCAAACGGACATCATCATCGCCGTGCTACTGCATAAATATGGTATCCTCCAGATACTCCTCACATAAGCGCTATAATATTCCAATAATGGATCCCAGCAAACGGGCATCATCGCCGTGCTAACATAAATATAAATATCCTCCTCACAGATAGCAAACGGACATCATCATCGCCGTGCTACTGCATAAATATGGTATCCTCCAGATACTCCTCACATAAGCGCTATAATATTCCAATAATGGATTCCAGCAAACGGGCATCATCGCCGTGCTAACATAAAAATAAATATCCTCCTCACAGATAGCAAACGGACATCATCATCGCCGTGCTACTGCATAAATATGGTATCCTCCAGATACTCCTCACATAAGCGCTATAATAACAACAATGGATCCTTCCCAAAATACACACAATACTGCTCACCCAGCAGTCTGCACTAATCTCACCTATCAACATGTCTTCACATAACACAATTATCCTCTCTAAGGAAATAATGGCCTTACACAAATCATGGCCTCTTATCTTCAGCACTGTACAGGCTTACTATCGAAAACACACACTATGAAGCGACCTCTCCAGATCGATGCCCAAAACTCACTGCCCACGGGAATACACATCTTCCCCCTAAAACAGCTACAAGACCCCGGCTGTTCAAAAACATCGCTCAGTCTCACTACTTGCACGGGCTAGCCACAAATAGCTAAACACCCATAGCTCAAAACAGTTTGGAGTGAATAAACCTCCACAATTGAACTGACTAGCGTTCACACGCTTTCTAACCTTACTTCTACTATTACAATTTAACCCAACATTAAAGACAATCACGTCTTCAAGCAATGACAACCAATAATCTAATCTGCTCACCTAATATTTTCCAGATCACGTCCCCTTCCATTAAAATTACTGGCAACAGTTTGCCACACCGTCCGGGAAAAAGTGATTTATCATTTTTAAAAAAATTTAAGATCCAAAAATTTAAAGGTTAATGAAATTATATGAAATACGTACAAAAATAAACTCCCAAAAATTTAACTGTGAATGAAGTTATGTCAAATATCTCTTTAATTAATTCCCAAAAATTTAAAAAATTAATGAAGTTCTATCAATTACCTACAAAAATATACCTATGACAAGAGAACATAGCACATCTACAAAAATATCATCAATAAATGTATGATAACGACTAAAACATCCAACATACTCATTCAAGCATACCAAAAAATAATCTAATACAAAACCAAACTAAGTATACATAGTACAAACTAAACAGAAAATAAACTATCGTAAGAGAAAAAGACAAAATATGAAATGGGAATATGATAAGCATCAAATAGAATCATAAGATGACAATGAAGACAACAATTCCATACATGTAAAACAAATAGAACTATAAGAACCAATTACATTATCTAACGTCATATAATTAATTTAACAATACAAAGAATGAAAGTATAAATAGCGTAACACGAAAAAAATATACAAGAAGTATGAATTACATCAAAGATGAAACACGGAAGCATAAACAAAATATCAGACAATATTGAAAAGACAACAGACAAGATGTAAAGAAATGACGAATAGTCAACAAAGAGAGATGACAGTAAAGATGCAAATGTAAAGAAAGTTGGTAACAACACCTAACAATAACTATCCAAATGTAACAACGTATTGTAAAATACAAAAATGCTAAAGTATATTTATATACTAACACAAAAAAAAAAGCTTATGACAAGCACAGCATAATAAGTAATTTAACTAAATTATAAGCTTATACATAACTAAAAATAAATTACATCAAATATCACCCAAACAAAAAATATTAACGCTAACACAAGTTTCGCATTGACGCATAGTCAAGCGCTAACAACCAAAAAATACATCCAAACATCACAACATTTTCAAAGAATTAATGTCACTACATAATAGTAACCTTAACATACAATCTAGCGCTGGCGCAGAAAAAAAAATAAATATCACAATGTCCAACACACATTTTTTCAAAAAATTACAATACAAAAAAATGTTTCTTATCGTTAGGTTAAATAAAAATAGTATTTTTATTTCTAAGTAATATGTAGCTATAATTAACGACTAACAATTAAATTAGCTGAGTAACATAAAAATAATCTTATCTTTAAACAGACATACATGAACAACGTGTAAGTTTTTTTTTTTTCTCTTCTTTTTAAAAAAAATACATCAAAGAAACGTCACATTGGATAATAAACTGTTACCTACAAACGAAGTTATAAATATATAAGTGTAGTATTATTTATCTTAACTATGTATTATAATCAGATATCTAAATTCTTTAAAAATGAACAAGAGTATCAGCCGTCGCTGTTAATCTACCCCCTTAATTTAATACGAAATTTAAGTTAATTCTAGCTGACAAAGAATCGAATTGTTTAAATTATCAAATGTCATAATTTAGAAAAAAATGGAAACCAAGTTTCATAATACGTCCTTAACTTCAACGCAAAATCATTAATAATACATGCAAGTTATGTTTAAAATTACCTTTCACTAAACAATTAATTCAAATAATCTGTATATAAATATGTTAACTAAACATGGTATCAAACCCATGATGAAAAAACAAAACAAAATTTTAAGTAGTGAATAAAATACTCAGGACTATCTCTGAAAATGACTATTACATTGTGTCAGTAAATAAGTTTGTGCATAGAAATTATTTAATGCATAATTAAAATACAGTCATATAAGTAACAACCAAAACATTATGGCAATCAAATGTTACAAAGATTACATAATATTCTATTAACAACATATATACTAAAGAATACAATAACTTTCAGTGTTTGTAAACAGAACAAAAATAAACAGGACCTTTGAAAAAAACAAAAAAAATTCCTTCGAGGTCTTGCGAACATCTCATCAACACGCAAGGTGACATCATGACACGGTGGGTTAATGTACTGGCTAGGCTCGCTTGAATGAATAAATGGTACATAGTGATCTATATCTCTCGCAGGTAATGTCAAATTAGAATGGTGATCCCTCGCAAAGTCGCTCGCTGTGAGACAATACAAATGAAAATATCTATTTTAATCCATGGTAAGATTATGAGGAAACACGGAAAAGTTCACTACACAATTACCCGAACTCCGTGGTGTAAGGTTGTGGCCCTCCTGCGATGTCAACAACTCTCGTCACATAGCAGACAACATAGGGACAACTTGACCTATAATTCACAGTTGTCAGTGCGGTAGGCTGAAAAAAAATTTACTACCTTCACAAGACCGAGATGATCTCTCAAATCTATCAGCATGACAAGCAAAAGCATTTAAGAACCTATTACCGTTCCTATTACTCTGATTGCTAATAATCTTGCTCTTATATGGAGCACAGTTAACCTGGTTGCGATCTCTATAATTGCTTTTGAGAGCATTGTTATTTGCTCTATTAACACCGTTGTACTGATTTAAATCCCAGTTACAATAGTTATTCTTAATACTTCTTCCCAGATAACAATGTCCATCAGATAGAACTGACTTTTTAGCAGAAAAATTATTACTAGACTGATGAACTTTCATATAATTACTTCTGCTATAGTTTTCTAAACTTTTAGAATCACAATGTTGAGATCTGTCACATTTTTTCTTGTTTTTGGGAGAAGAAACGTTACCATAGGATGAACTCCCTTGGTACTTTATAACCTTAGGGTTATGTCTCCTATCAAAATTATTTTTTTTCTTTGCTTGTGGCAATGTGTTTAAAAAATGAGTCACACTGCCTTGACTGGGTATGACTAGAAGGTTTGACAATCTCTTTATTTTTTTTCACAACATCTGTTTCCTTCATGGAATAAGCAGTAGTATGTTTGTTACTTGTAACCAATTTATCAGATCTGTCAATAAATACGCTGTTGGTTTTTAACATACTGACTTGAGATTTATTACTGTTTCTTTCCTTATCTACAGGACTGCCTATTACTGTAGAATTCTCTTTGTTGGACTGTCGCCAAGAAACAATATTATTGGAAATATCATTGGTATTGCGTTGGAAGTTATATTTCCCACGAAACGACCTATGTCCACCATTCTTGACCGTAGAATCTGCAAAAAGTGTATAAGGCTGGCTTTTTGCTTTAGTGTTCTGATGATAAGCAACTTTCTGTCTATCACTGTCACCATTGACAGAAGACAACATATTGCTATTCAAGACTACGTCAAGCAGACCATTTATTCTTCTTCTTGCTTCTGCAATCTCAATGTCTCTAAGTGCAATCTGTTCACTTAATTTCTTATTTAAATTATCAGCTTTTAAGACCTTGCAGCTTTCCTCTGCTAGCAAATTTTCAATCTTAATCAATTTATCTTTCTCCATCATTAACTCTTTCATTCTCTCTTTATCAACCCTCTCAATCTCATTATTATGACCATTCGTAAGCCTATCAACCTTCTCTTTCTCAACCATCAACTCTACTAATGTCTCTTTCTCATACTGTTCTTTATTTTGTTGGGCCTCCTGTGTAATATTTTCAACCTCAATTTGCTTCTCTTTCATCTGAACTTCCAATTGCTCTATGTTCAACAATGCTGAATCCAAACTTGCTTGAACACTAGCAAGTTCTGAGTTTGATTTGCCTAAATCATCTGTAAGTTTAGAGACTTTTTCATGTAACTCACTTACTTCAGCAGTACATTCTATAAAACTTTGCCTTTGCTCTAGGGTACTCTGTTTTATGTCCCCTATTTGCTTCTTCTCTTTTAACTCTTCTTCCTGGTCACTATATATGCCGTCGAGCAATAACGTACGCATACTCTTCAATATGCTATCACGTTTAATACTAATATAATTGTCTAAGAACAGATGAAGGTCCAAAACCAATAACCTTGCCAGATCCCCAGCCATACTCACATGAGGAATTGACTGAAATCTCTCATCAGCAAAATCTCTTAGAGCTCTCGATGCACAGACCAAAAACCTGTCCATAACATGTGACTCAAGCTCTGGGCCTTTTAATCCCTGACAATCTGTCCCCTCTTGAAACAGATACTCTAATACAGGTCTCATATCCTCCGGATCTGTATCAGAATCCATTGTGACTTGTTTACTTAGTCAACCATATATGTCTTAATTAAACTTTCATTATACCAAATCAAGTTTAGATCTCAAATATTGTATCATCAATCCCTGTACATCATCACATTCTATAATTAATCGATATAATTATCGACAACAACAACAATAGTTATCAATAGAATAGGATAGTGCAGATTGAGGCTTGTTGACATGGACAGAAGTGGCAACATTTACGCACAACAAAACCACTTAACTGAAGGTGATCCTGACCCTTTCGCTAACACACTGGATATCACAAAGTTCTGACGTTAAAACTACTCCACTGCAGAAAGGTAGAAGGACTAAGCTCTCTTGTCTTCAGATCTCTGCCACTGTACAGTATGTGCTCAACAATGCATCAGACGACAGGAACCGATCACAGCAACTCCGCAACTTGTCATTTAAGGTATACGTGCAGACGAACTCTCCAAAATACTGCACCTATAGTTGAATCTGCATATGGAAAGACTGGAACAAGCACTGTAACAATTATGGCATCAATGTCGCTATCAGATAACAGCTATTTGATATCGAAACCAACTGTGATAATACTCATTTAATAGTTTAACCTCCGTTAATGTTTAATGGCTGGGAACTGTTGATAATACCACGATTGTGTGTTGGTGTCATAAGTAGGGTGTGTATAGAAGTACAGTCGCACACCACAGATACACACATCAGAAGCATGGAATGTTGTAACGGCTGGTGATAGTTAACGAATGTTTAATACACCACAACACGTTACGATAACACAGAATACACAGTTATAGTCAAACTACAAGTTATAGCAAAACAATAATAAAGTACTTCTCACATCTCAGAATCATGCAGATACTACAATATCCATGACCTCTTTAAAGATACTCCTCAACTCAGCGCTATTCACCTGTCCTCACATTAGCGCTATAATATTCCAATAATGGATTCCAGCAAACGGGCATCATCGCCGTGCTAACATAAATATAAATATCCTCCTCACAGATAGCAAACGGACATCATCATCGCCGTGCTACTGCATAAATATGGTATCCTCCAGATACTCCTCACATAAGGGCTATAATATTCCAATAATGGATTCCAGCAAACGGGCATCATCGCCGTGCTAACATAAATATAAATATCCTCCTCACAGATAGCAAACGGACATCATCATCGCCGTGCTACTGCATAAATATGGTATCCTCCAGATACTCCTCACATAAGCGCTATAATATTCCAATAATGGATCCCAGCAAACGGGCATCATCGCCGTGCTAACATAAATATAAATATCCTCCTCACAGATAGCAAACGGACATTATCATCGCCGTGCTACTGCATAAATATGGTATCCTCCAGATACTCCTCACATAAGCGCTATAATATTCCAATAATGGATTCCAGCAAACGGGCATCATCGCCGTGCTAACATAAATATAAATATCCTCCTCACAGATAGCAAACGGACATCATCATCGCCGTGCTACTGCATAAATATGGTATCCTCCAGATACTCCTCACATAAGCGCTATAATAACAACAATGGATCCTTCCCAAAATACACACAATACTGCTCACCCAGCAGTCTGCACTAATCTCACCTATCAACATGTCTTCACATAACACAATTATCCTCTCTAAAGAAATAATGGCCTTACACAAATCATGGCCTCTTATCTTCAGCACTGTACAGGCTTACTATCGAAAACACACACTATGGGGCGACCTCTCCAGATCGATGTCCAAAACTCACTGCCCACGGGAATACACATCTTCCCCCTAAAACAGCTACAAGACCCCGGCTGTTCAAAAACACCGCTCAGTCTCACTACTTGCACGGGCTAGCCACAAATAGCTAAACACCCGTAGCTCAAAACAGTTCGGAGTGAATAAACCTCCACAATTGAACTGACTAGCGTTCACACGCTTTCTAACCTTACTTCTACTATTACAATTTAACCCAACATTAAAGACAATCACGTCTTCAAGCAATGACAACCCATAATCTAATCTGCTCACCTAATATTTTCCAGATCACGTCCCCTTCCATTAAAATTACTGGCAACAGTTTCCCTCAACAAGTTTTGACGGACAATGGATCCCAATTCCGTAGCCTGTTAATGGAGGAGATCTTTAAGATCTTGAGGGCCAAACATATCCACACCAGTCACAACCATCCGGCCGGAAATGGGCTCGTGGAACGTTTTAACGGCACCCTCACCACGATGTTACGTAAGCTAGGTCAGGAGAAACCGGAAGACTGGGACCTATATATATCGGCTGCCTTATTCGCCTACCGAGAGGTTCCTCAAGCGTCTACGGGATTCGCGCCAGCTACACTTTTATTTGGCAGACCTATTAAGGGGCCACTAGAAGCCTTACTTTGGTCCCTGACAGACCAAAAGGCCGACGAGACAGTCGTCTCTGCAAGCAAGTATGTATCTGAGCTCAAGGAAAGGCTAAAGCTAGGTTGGGATCTAGCTACAACCAACCTTAAGAAAGCCCACGCTAAACACGCTAAAAGATACAACAAAGCTGTAAAAGAGAGAGAACTACAACCAGGGGAGAAAGTTTTGTTGCTACTTCCAACTGGAAAGAATAAACTTCGCATCGGATGGCAAGGGCCGTTTACCGTCCTTAAAAAGATCTCACGTACCAACTACAAGATCTCCATCAAAGGAAAGGAGAAGGTCTTCCACGTAAATCTACTTAAGAAATATCTGGAGAGACTAGTGCCATCCTCCGAGCATCTCCTGGCTGTCGCCATAGCAACGGAAGACGAGGAAGATGATGATGGTTGCATGGAGTATCCATTGCAACCCACAGAATCCTTTAAAGATGTCAAGTTCGGCGACAATCTCTCACCAGAACAACAAACAGAAACCAGGGCGCTACTAAAACCGTACAGTTCAGTCTTAACCCATGTACCTGGTCGAACAAATCTCATCGAATTTGATATGAAATTAACAAATGAGACCCCTGTTCGAACCAGAGTTTACCCCATCCCTTACGCTAAAGCTGATGCACTTCGCGGAGAAATAGACAAGCTGCGTCAGGCATGAATTATCAGTGAGTCTACATCTCCTTACAGTTCCAGTGTAGTGCTGTTGCAGAAGCCCAATAAGGAAGTTCGGCTGTGTATAGATTACCGGCTGCTAAACGCTGTTACGGAATTCCAGCCCGAACCTCTCCAAACTGTTTCTGAGTTGTTCACCAAGCTTAGCAAGGCAAAGATTTTCTCCAAGATTGACCTCAGTAAAGGTTACTATCAAATACCAGTCAAGGAGGAAATTAAACCCTTGATAGCTTTCAGCACTAGTGAAGGACATTACACATTTAATGTGATGCCATTCGTTTTGCATAACGCACCAGGAGTGTTCACCAGGATGATGAGGAAGCTTCTAGAACCTGTGCAAAGTCCCCATATCCATAATTTTATGGATGACATATTAATTGCATCGGAAACCTACGAAGAACATATTGCTACGGTTGCTATGCTCCTCAGGAGACTACAGGAAACTGGTCTCACAGCCAGACCTAGCAAATGTCTCATCGGGTTCGAACATTTAGACTTCCTGGGGCATACTATTTCTCACGGCTGTTGTTGGCCTGTTCAGAAGAACGTGGAGAAAATAGTGGCAGCAAAAAGACCCCGAACGAAGAAAGATGTACGTTCCTTCATATCACTATGTGCATACTATCAGAAGTACATCCAGAACTTCAACGGACTAACGGCACCTCTGACTGACCTCACAAAGAAAGGTTGTCCTGATAAGGTCATTTGGGATCAAAAGTGCGAACACGCGTACAGCACTTTGAAAGGACAGTTGTCTGCATACCCCATTTTGAGGTTGCCTGACCTCAAGAAACCTTTTGTATTACGGGTCGTCGCGTCAGGTCAGGGCATCGGGTCAACACTGCTTCAAGCCGATGACAGTGACCCAAACATGCTATTTCCAGTTGCCTATGGCAGTCGGAAATTAAATAAAGCTGAACGGAACTACAGCGTAGTCGAAAGAGAATGTCTCGCTCTGATTGACGGTATCAGACGGCATCATGAGTTTCTCTATGGTACATCTTTTACGGTGCAAACAGACCACGCTCCGTTAGCATTTCTTGGTGCCAATAAAGAATTTAACGCAAGGATCATGTGGTGGGCCCTTCTATTAAGCGTTTATTCTTTCAAAGTGGAATACATTCTGGGAAGAAAGAATGTCGGGGCGGATTTCCTGAGTAGAAACTGGACTACGGACGAAGAGAAAGAAGTTGAAGATACCAATCACCCAAAAGCTACCGATCAGGGCAGCTTCATTGTCAGAAATTAAACATGAAAATATGTTTTCATGTCTCAAAATAGGGGACGATTGTCACAGACGAACTCAGCTGGCCCTGAATCGTTGTAGCACGACCCTTTGTAGCGACCCCTTCGTTAGCACCAGAGCCCCCGAATATTTTGGTAACTCTTCATCAAAGCTATGCAACCGTTCCACGCAGATGGCCAACACGTTAGTAGTAGAGAATGCACAAAACGAGGCGTTTTCAGGTGGAGCGCAGGTGGAGCGCAGATGGAGCGGCAGGTGGCGCGTGACTTTTATATAGCAAAAACGCCAGGTGGAGCCGATCGATTTCAGGCGTTAGATTTCAGGCAGAGGCGCAGGCGGATGCGCGTGACTTTTTATATAAGGAAAAGGTACAGGTGCAAGATGGCGGACTTGAGATAACAAGAAGAGGTTATATGGCGCAAGATGGCGGGATGACTTTTTATATAAGGAAATACTCATTGTGCTGGTGGAGCATCAGGTGTTGGTACATGACTTTTTATATAAGGAAAATGTGCAGGTGGAGCATCAGGCGGATGGTGATGACTTTTTATATAAGGAAATACTCAGTGTGCAGGTGGAGCATCAGGCGGAGTTTGATGACTTTTTATATAAGGAAATACTCAGTGTGCAGGTGGAGCAGCAGGCGTTGGTACATGACTTTTATATAAGGGAAATGTGGTGGCGCACGGTGGTGGTGCAAGATGGCGGGATGACTTTTTATATAAGGGAAATGTGGTGGCGCTTTGTGGTGGTGCATGACTTTTTATATAAGGAAAAGGTGCAGGTGCAAGATGGCGGACTTGAGATAACAAGAAGAGGTTATATGGCGCAAGATGACGGGATGACTTTTTATATAAAGAATTGAGGAGGAGGGTAGGAGGAGGCGGATGACTTTTTATATAGTAATATATTAGTGTTTATCTTTAGATAACAAGAAGACGTTCTTTATAGACATATATTAATTCTGCAGGAGTGATGCAGGGACAAGATGGCGTTATGACTTTTTATATAATGAATTGAGGAGGAGGGTAGGAGGAGGCAGATGACTTTTTATATAGTAATTTATTAGTGTTTTTTCAGATAACAAGAAGGCGTTATTTATAGACATATATTAATTCTGCAGGAGTGATGCAGGGGCAAGATGTGGGATGACTTTTTATATAAGGAATTGAGGAGGAGGGTAGGCGGAGCAGGGTGACTTTTTATATTGTAATATATTAGTGTTTATTTTTAGATAATAGGAAGACGTTATTTATAGACATATATTAATTCTGCAGGAGTGATGCAGGGGCAAGATGGTGGGTTGACTTTTTATATAAGGAATTGAGGAGGAGGGTAGGCGGAGCAGGGTGACTTTTTATATAGTAATATATTAGTGTTTATTTTTAGATAATAGGAAGACGTTATTTATAGACATATATTAATTCTACAGGAGTGATGCAGGGGCAAGATGGCGGGATGACTTTTTATATAAGGAATTGAGGAGGAGGGTAGGAGGAGGCGGATGAGTTTTATATAGTAACATATTAGTGTTTCTTTTTAGATAACAAGAAGACGTTCTTTATAGACATATATTAATTCTGCAGGAGTGATGCAGATGCAAGATGGCGGGATGACTTTATATATAAGGAATTGAGCAGGAGGGTAGGAAGAGCAGGGTGACTTTTTATATAGTAATATATTAGTGTTTATTTTTAGATAATAGGAAGACGTTATTTATAGACATATTAATTCTGCAGGAGTGATGCAGGGGCAAGATGGCGGGATGACTTTTTATATAAGGAATTGAGGAGGAGGGTAGGAGGAGGCGGATGACTTTTTATATAGTAATATATTAGTGTTTATTTTTAGATAACAAGAAAACGTTGTTTATAGACATATATTAATTCTGCAGGAGTGATGCAGGGGCAAGATGGCGGGATGACTTTTTATATAAGGAATTGAGGAGGAGGGTAGGAGGAGGCGGATGACTTTTTATATAGTAATATGTGTTGTTTTAGATATCAAGAGGACGTTATTGATAGACATATATTAATTCTGCAGTAGTGATGCAGGGGCAAGATGGCGGGATGACTTTTTATATAAGGAAAATTAGGCGGAGGGTAGGCGGAGTAAGGTGACTTTTTATATAGTAATATATTAGTATTTATTTTTAGATAACAAGAAGAGGTTATTTATAGATATATATTTAGATAACAAGAAGGAAAATGTAGAGGGGCGTGGCAGGCGTAAGATGGCACGATGATTTTTGTATAAGGAAAATCAGGAGGTGCGCCGCAGGTGTTGAAATTTCAGGAGGTGCACAAGAGGGTGGGGTGATTTTTATATAAGGAAAATGTGGCGGAGCGCAAGCGGAGCTCAGACTCAAGATGGTGGGGTGACTTTTTTATATAGTAATATATTAGTGTTTATTTTTAGGTAACAAGAAGACGTTATTTATAGACTTGAGATAACAAGAAGCGGGTATATTTAGATTTGAAACATGACTTTTATATAACGAAAAGTCTGCACGTGCGCTGCAGGGGGGAAGATGGCGGGATGACTTTTTATATAGTAATATATTCGTGTTTATTTTTAGGTAACAAGAAGACGTTATTTATAGACTTGAGATAACAAGAAGATGCTATATTTAGACTTGAGACATGACTTTTATATAACCGCAATCAGGAGGCGCGCTGCAGGGGCAAGATAACAGGATGACTTTTTATATATTAGTGTTGTTTAGGTAACAAGAAGACGTTATTTATAGACTCGAGATAACAAGAAGAGGATATATTTAGACTTGAGATAACAAGAAGACTTTTAGACGATTGCGCAGGCACAAGATGGCGGGATGACTTTTTTATATAAGGAAAATGTGCAGGCGTGCTGTAGGAAGAGCATGGGTTTTTATATAGTAATATATTAGTGTTTATTTTTAGATATCAAGAAGACGTTATTTATAGACATATATTAATTCGACAGGGGCGATGCAGGCGCAAGATGGCGGTGTTAAGTCAGCCGACCTGATGCTGTAACCAGCATCGGGGCGGCCTCCTTAACCATTCCAGAGTTCCTCTAGTACCCAGTTAAAACTGGGTCTGTCCTGCGGGGTTGTGTGCGGTGCATCACACATACCTTGTGTATATCATCAATGACAAATTCTCTCTGGTCACAGAAATTACTAGTCTCATATCAAAGGAACATAATTTTAGCCGGCGGACTTCCTCTGATGATCAGACGTATGACTTATTATATAGCAATAAAGTTGTTCGATAATGGGAACCTCGTCCACTAATGTTCATACTTTACTGAAGAGACGGTGTGATAACAACGGATACTCACCTTCATACCTCGTTGAAAACGCCTTCCACTGTTCCTACCAGTTGAGTGTACATGACAAGAAGTGATGACGTGCTTAAATCGTTGGGGAGCGAGTTGAAGACCGCAACTGTAAGTATTTTTACCAAAGGGGAAGTATTTTTTTGACAAGGGGGAGGAATTTAATTGCCAAGTGGGTGAAATATTTTGACAATAGGAAGAAATTTGATTATCAAGAGGGCGAAATTTTTTTTGACAAGGGGCAGTATTTTTTGGTAAGGGGGAGTTTTTTTTTTGACAAGGGGAAGTAATTTTTGGTAAGGGGGATAACCTTTTTAAAGAAGTATTTGACGGTTGATCTATTTATCTATAGGTTGGACCCTTTGCGGCGGCCTGGGAGAAAATTTTGGGATCGTCTTTTGGTGTTTGGAAGAAAACCTTTTACTAACGTTTGAAAATTGCAGGACAGTACAAAAAACTAAGCAAGAAAGAAGTCTCACTACCTTCCATCTACCGTGTCTGCACCACCTCCTTGGTATTTCGTCGAAAGATAAACCACCATAAACATGATAAAGTTACTTCTAAACCAGCTTGATGTTTGTAACCAGACTACGACACATCTACATAGATAACAAAGTTCTGGTGAGATCACTTTTGCGTAGTGTACCTAAACTTTCATGAAACACACAAAAATAACACTAAATATTTGTAATTCTCCTCTACAGCCTGTCGAATATTGATTAGGCTTCTGGGTATGTAACCAGCTGTTACAACGAATCGTGTCTAAAAGCGTTTCACAGCCTAGATTAAAGTCGATCGTACACAATCGATTAGCTTTTTCAATTAAGTAAGTTGTTAGCGAGCAAATAAGGCTGACCACCTGTCAAGCGACCTACAAGATGCTTGATAGTAATATTTTAGGTTGACATTTTGTGTTCTTTTAAAAGAATTATATATTTGTCTATAAATAACGTCCTCTTGTTATCTAAAACCACACATATTACTATATAAAAAGTCATCCGCCTCCTCCTACCCTCCTCATCAATTCCTTATATAAAAAGTCATCCCGCCATCTTGTCCCTGCATCACTCCTGCAGAATTAATATATGTCTATAAATAACGCTGGACGAGATCAAACAAGCCGTTAAAAGATTAAAAAATTTTAAAGCTGCTGGAGTTGACGAAATTTCAGGGGAAATGATTAAAGCAGTTAATGACAACAACCTCTTGAGAATTTTAGATATTATAAATGAAGTATGGAGAGAAGAACAACCACCACAACAATGGAAAGACAGTATTATTGTAAAGTTACCGAAGAAAGGTGATCTATCAGACTGTAATAACTGGCGTGGTATATCTCTATTATCAGTACCTGGAAAATTATTATGTTGCATGATGTTAGAAAGACTTAAATTGCATGCTGACAAAAAGATCAGAGAAGAACAAGCGGGTTTCAGGCCGAAACGATCATGTATTGATCAAATATTCACACTAAGAACAATTATAGAAGAATCAGTGGAAAGGCAATCGCCACTTATTATCACCTTCGTCGATTTTCAAAAAGCCTTTGATAGTCTACACCGCCCATCATTGTGGAAGATACTTACAATCTATGGTTTTCCTACAAAATATGTGAATATAATCAAAGCGCTATATGACAATGCAAGATGTTGTGTTAGAACAAATAAAGGGAATACAGAATGGTTTACAGTAGAAACAGGGGTGAAACAAGGCTGTATTATGTCACCACTACTTTTTGGAATAGCTATTGATTGGGTTATGAGAAACTATACCCACAATGAAAAATTGGGTATAAAATGGACAAATGGAAAATTCCTGGGGGACCTTGATTTCGCAGATGATGTAGCATTCTTAAGTTCAACACCAAGACAATCCCAAGAAGCAATAAATAATTTGTGTCATCTCTCGGTTAAAATTGGTCTCCAAATAAATGCCTCTAAAACTAAAGCTATGAACTTTTCTAACGAGACCTTTGATATCATCTTGAACGGGGAAAAACTACAGAAAGTTGAAAGTTTCAATTATTTAGGCAGTAAAATGACTCAGGATGGTGACACAACAAGAGAAATCCATACTAGAATTGCTTTGGCAGCTAGCGCCTTCAATAGATTATCTAACATTTGGAAATTACGATCATTGAATATACATACCACGCTTCGTCTGTTTAATTCAAATGTTATCTCAGTGTTAACATACGGCTGTGAGAGTTGGAAAATAACAAAATCATTGGAGAACAAGCTGAATACATTCGAGAACAAATGTCTTAGAAAACTCATGAACATCAGTTGGAAAGAATTCAAGACTAATCGACAAATAAGAGAAGACTCTAGGCAGAAATATGTCTCCGACTATATAAGGAAAAGACGATGGTCATATATCGGTCATGTCCTACGAATGCAAAACAACAGAATACCACTACAGGCGCTCACTTGGGTTCCTGAGGGTAAGCGGAAAAAAGGAAGACCAAAAGAAAACACTCAGAAGAACAATAATAAGAGAAGGAAGAACGTTGGGCCTAAATAATGTGCAAGAGCTAAGAGGAGTGGCGTCACAACGAACAACCTGGAGAGCACTGGTTTCTGCCTTATGCGCCGTGTTTGGCGCTTAAAGAATTTATTATTATTATAAATAACGTCTTCCTATTATCTAAAAATAAACACTAATATATTACTATATAAAAAGTCACCCTGCTCCGCTTACCCTCCTCCTCAATTCCTTATATAAAAAGTCATCCCGCCATCTTGCCCCTGCATCACTCCTGCAGAATTAATATATGTCTATAAATAACGTCTTCCTATTATCTAAAAATAAACACTAATATATTACTATATAAAAAGTCACCCTGCTCCGCCTACCCTCTTCCTCAATTCCTTATATAAAAAGTCATCCCACCATCTTGCCCCTGCATCACTCCTGCAGAATTAATATATGTCTATAAATAACGCCTTCTTGTTATCTAAAAAAACACTAATATATTACTATATAAAAAGTTATCTGCCTCCTCCTACCCTCCTCCTCAATTCCTTATATAAAAAGTCATCCCGCCATCTTGCCCCTGCATCACTCCTGCAGAATTAATATATGTCTATAAAGAACGTCTTCTTGTTATCTAAAAATAAACACATATATATTACTATATAAAAAGTCATCTGCCTCCTCCTACCCTCCTCCTCAATTCCTTATATAAAAAGTCATCCCGTCATCTTGTGCCATATAACCTCTTCTTGTTATCTCAAGTCTGCCATCTTGCAACTGCACCTTTTCCTTCTTTAAAAAGTCACGCGCCACCACAAAGTGCCACCACATTTCCCTTATATAAAAAGTCATCTCGCCATCTTGCACCACCACCGCGCGCCACCACATTTCCCGTATATAAAAGTCATGTACCAACGCCTGCTGCTCCACCTGCACACTGAGTATTTCCTTATATAAAAAGTCATCACCCTCCGCCTGATGCTCCACCTGCACACTGAGTATTTTCTTATATAAAAAGTCATCACCCTCCGCCTGATGCTCCACCTGCACACTGAGTATTTCCTTATATAAAAAGTCATCACTCTTCGCCTGCTGCTTCACCTGCACACTGAGTATTTTCTTATATAAAAAGTCATGCGCATCCGCCTGATGCTCCACCTGCGCAATGAGTATTTTCTTATATAAAATGTCATCACCATCCGCCTGATGCTCCACCTGCACATTTTCCTTATATAAAAAGTCATGTACCAACACCTGATGCTCCACCTGCGCAATGAGTATTTCCTTATATAAAACGCCATCCCGCCATCTTGCGCCATATAACCTCTTCTTGTTATCTCAAGTCTGCCATCTTGCACCTGCACCTTTTCCTTATATAAAAAGTCATGCGCATCCGCCTGCGCCTCCGCCTGAAATCTAACGCCTGAAATCGATCGGCTCCACCTGGCGTTTTTGCTATATAAAAGTCACGCGCCACCTGCCGCTCCACCTGCGCTTTACCTGCGCTCCACCTGAAAACGCCTCGTTTTGCGCATTCTCTACTACTCACGTTGGCTGGTTAATATGTGGACAGTCTATCTACCGGTCATTCTGGTCATCGCATTGATTTAAGGAAAGATTAAATCACGCCCACGGACATCGCCTGAGCAATGATTTGAAGTTATTTTCATTAACTTGGGCAGTGGGGGCGTTGCCTACTTCAAACAGAGAGAGCGGAACAGGATCAAACAGACACGGAAGTGGTTTCAGGAACGTTGAGCGGGAGAGATCAAAGCAGTAGTGGTCCCTGAAACGAACGGGGAAGTTTCTTGCAGGCATTTTCCGTACCTCCATGTTAAGCGCTAAACCGACCGCAGACGGAGCGCACGGGGGAGACGTCGGATGCAACGAACGGGGAAACGGGAATCCAGGGGACGGCATCTCTCTCTTAGTCTGTCGGTCATATCCCCGAAAGTCTCCTGAGATTAAAAAAAGTGTCAACTTTCTCATGCCCCACTCATCTTTAATTCCATTTTAAATATATACAGACCACCAGAAAGCCAGGCTATCATTCAGTGCCAGAGATTTTATATTCACTAGCTATCGTAGAAATTTTGCTAGATTTCCGTCTGAAATTGGTGGCTACCATTGGAGTGTTTCTTTTTCTGTGCACGGTATAATATATTTGTTAAAGTGATCAGTGGTCTAGTGCTTTCATTTTATTTCACTGGATTTTGTGTTTATTTAATCTATATTATTAAACTCATCCCAAAAGTTCCAGTGGTAAATGTAATGATATATCTATTATAACATTTCCAAAAATAATAGATGTTTAAATGTTAAAGTAACTTTTAAAGTCGCGAAGGAATTTATAATTAATAAATTTAGTTAAGTCCTATATATATAGATGTGTATCTTAACCATTAAACTCGTGACGTGTTTTCTTAAATACATAATTAAATACGCGAGTGTATATATAATAGCCTTAACGGTAAATTTATCGCGCGTTAAGAATATTATTTGATTTTTGAAGTATGATTATGATTGTCATGGGTTTTATATCTTTTTCTCTAGAATGATCACCTTTGCGATCCCATCATCATTAATAAATCATAAAGAGAGTTTCCATACTCGGTTCTTAAACTTCCAGACAGTTTGATGAGACATTTTTTAAAATTTAATTTTGTGGCGGTCCGGTGCGGCCTAGCGGTCATAATTACACGAAAGAAAGCCTACCTAAGAACATTTAAAATATTATCATCAAATTTAAATTTCAATCTGTGAGATAAACTGGAAGATGAACAGTGCCAGTAGCAATAATTTATGTACGGCTCTAAATGTGAGAGAATACCGACTTACCTGACTGTGACCGAGCCTAGTTTTTCTCACTGGATTAAAAACTTTACCGGTCAGTGGCTATCATCACGCACTGAAGGATTATACCATCACCTCATATTTCACCCCTATGTCGAACTGCGTCAGTGCCATCCCATAGACTCGTTTCTTTATAATAAAACACAAGAACTCTTAGAACTTCAAGTCCGGCGATAAGCGGGAATATTTGCTCTCAGTGAAACCTCGCATTATCTGGGGCGGGACATAGAAGGACTAGACAGTTTTCACATGTAAAGAGTTTAATTACTGTGTATATCATGCTATGGATTGTCTGACGCTGAAATCGGTAAGTGTGGTGTATATGAGTGTGGATCCTCACAGAGTGTATGAATGACAGGAGATTTATTTTTTTCAAAAACCATTTGTTAACTTGCCTACCGGGTAATACGTTTTTCTGTATACCCGGCATTGTTCCTTTAAGTGGGATAATTTGTTAACTTTGTTTCCTCCCCCCCCCCCTTTTTTTTTTCTTTGCTTAGTAAAGGGAAGACACAATTGGGATAACAGTATTTTTGTCTACCACTCTACCTAATATTGTAACACCTCTTTCAGAGTACTTAGCTTCATTGTTAGGTTACATTACCTATGTTCCTGATAACTATCTATCTTGGGACTGGGTTTACCTTTGTCTAATAAACGGGAAGGGCTTAGTCGATACCGATCTTCTTTACCCTTCCTCACCTTGTTAATTGTATTTTCTGTACTTATGATAATTTTTATGTAACCTGTTTTATGTTGTGATTGAGTTTAAATGCTAATAAACAGCATAAACATATATAGTACTGTGTTGGACTACCAAGGCCCAAATCCCTCATATTTGTTAAAGATAGTTGTATCCACGTCGTCTGTGTGTCTGAAGCACCAAATCGGTGTGAGCGCAGATGTGTGTCTGGAAAACTGGCAAACAGTTGTTTGACCAGGAGAGTGGAAGAGAAGATTGAGAGAAACGATTTGTCGTAAATAAGTCTGTCTTTACTCTCCTCCAGCACTCTGTGGAGCATCATATTTACTCGCTAACCTTTTCCTATCACTGAGCCTTTCATCATCATTCTACACTCTAAACCGGACTACTATTTCTAAGACTCTTTCTCTCAAAATAAATTTACGACAACACTTTCTTACTTTTTTACTTTTATACGAGAGCTATATACCTCGTAATTATCACCATTTCTGATTGCTAATGCCAATTCTCGCAAAGCTATACTATGACTTCTGTTACCACAAGCTATACTAAAATCTTGCATAGCTTCATCATACGATGAAGAAGAAGGAAAGGAATCATTTATATATCCGGAAGAACTACCCATGTCAAAATCTCCTTGAGTAGTTGCTGAAGCTAATGGAATTCTTAAACTATGTTTACTGAAACAGACTACTATTGACTGTTGCTGCAAAAGCAAATAACACTGATAAAATAATTACTACTCTAACGAACTATCAATAATGCATAACGCTAAAGAATTCAGTCTCCATAATCACACTTACAAATCATGCATAAAGTATATAATAACATTCAGGAAGACAAGATGAGTATGATGATGATGAAATACACCACAAGTACAAGAAACGCAAACAACAACACACAGACGGGGGAATAAGAGATGAAAGCAAAAGAAACGTAGATATAGGTGAATAATAACACGCTTGCAAACAAATATATATATATATATATATATATATATATATATATATATATATATATATATATATATATATATATATATATATATATATATATATATATATATATATATATATATATATATTGTATATATAAGATTTAATAATTTTTATGTCTCAGTAATTTTAACTACACATGAACAGAGCTATTGAAAAAAAAAAAAACAAACAAACTTTACTGAATTAAATCAGTTGGGGGCTCATCAAAGGGAGCAAAACTCTCTTCTCTTTAAAGAAATCTGGGGGAGATAAAAAGTTTATTACGTGTTTAATAATCTCAGCTGTAGTACTTAATTTCTTAAATCTCTATGAGGCTCCCTAGAACTGAAGCATCATTCTTCAATCCAGATCTCTGCCAATAGTAATCTTGAGCGAACGGCATAAAGCCTACCTTTGAAGACCATTAGTAAATACTCTGAAGTTTGGACACTGCAAAGCAAGGGGAGAAATCCCGTGACAGCGGCATAATATTATTAATGCAATAACCTTTAGTTGCGAACACATTCACAATATCGCCATATCATTCTGGAAGTTAAACATTCACTAACATACTGTACAAATAATTAATAAAAAAGAGGAATTACAAAGAGTCAACAATATAACGAAGGAGTTTACAGAAATAATAACCATGGATTGATTACCAGCACATACTGATCGCTTTACAATAGAATGTGAAAATATTTGGTACAGTAATTGTCACATGATGATGATGATATCAGTGTAATGTAGATGTCACATGATGATGATGATGTCAGTATAATACAGACATCGAGCATATGTTGTAATGATGATGATGATATCAGTGTAATGTAGATGTCACATGATGATGATGATGTCAGTATAATACAGACATCGAGCATATGTTGTAATGATGATGATGATATCAGTGTAATACAATTATCAAGCGTATAATGTATTGATGATGATGATTATGGTCAGTGTGTGTGTGTGTGTGTAAGCAAATGATAAAGTAAGAGGGGTTGCTTGCGTGAACAGTAAATGGCGTAGGCCTCTGTGTATGTTAAGTGCGAATGAAATGTCGGTAGTCTGATTTTACGAGAGTTTGCCTCGTGCAAGACGGTGGGTCAAAATACGGGAGAATAGTGCAGTGTGCGAGGTGGTTAGTTTCTGACTGGAAGGTTAACTGAAAGGTTGCGTGTAGAGCGGAGAGAAGATGGCTAGATGTTAAGGCTGAATCTTGTTGTTTAATTCTGAAGGAAGAATTATGAATTATTACCTGGGATATTTGTATTTCATATAATGTTTGTGTTTCATGACATTTCCGTAATACGGTGTTCAGTTTGGGACTACATTTCGGTGTTGATTGGTTTACTCAGGAATGGATGTGTCAATTATGGCATAAGAAGATAGTAAGCATCTTTGAGGATTAATTAATGTGACAGCATGCATCCCAACAGCATGTGTCAATAATATATAGTATGGTTGAAAGCCTGCCTGTCTTTACTAAAGAAATATTGGCAATGGCAAGAACACTGAAAAAACAATGAGAGATAAGCACTCAAAAACCAACAGTTTTAACTGACTCACCGTCAACAATTACGGTAATGAGAAATGGACACGAATGTAGTCAGTAGTGGAATAAATATTGCAACTTTGTGCATACCTAAGTAATAGAAGAAGTTCAGTACTATTTACATGGCTACCTTAGCACTTGGGAATATAGAAGGAAATGATCTGGTTGACAAGGAAGTGTCACAGATTGCCTCCCCTGCTTTGCAGTAGTGGTCCAACAATGGCCAAAACTCAAGAGTATCTAAACTGGGTCGTCAAAGGTGTTTACCTTCGCACAAGATTACTTTTGGCTGAGATGTAGATAGAAGTGTAATAACGCTCCTATCCGAAGGGAAAATTCACAATACAAAAGTCAAGAACCATGCGGCATAGCGCTGTGCAATGGTTAACTAATATCTGTCCGTCGCCTTTTGTGAAGGATTTAAGAAGTGTTTTTAAGCCCGTTCAAGCCCCCAGCTGATTTAATTCAGCGAATTCCTCTTATAATGGTATAGCTCTGTTTAGAGGTATATATATATATATATATATATATATATATATATATATATATATATATATATATATATATATATATATATATATATATATATATATATATATATATATATATATATATATTCTTTCTTCTTTGATCCGTAATGACGATCCGTCAAAGTAGTCAGCGGCCATAACGCCTGGAGGCGTCTTGTAGGGCATCAACAAATTTATTCCACTTTGCTCGGTCGGCGGCCATCCTTCGTACAGTGCCCCAACTGTGGTTCATTCTTTGCATCTCAGCTTCCACAGTTCTCCGCCAAGTTGTTTTTGGTCGGCCTCTCTTTCGCTTTCCCTCGGGGGTCCATAGCATAGCTGTACTTGTGATGGTATCAGGGTCCCTTCTGAGGACGTGGCCAACCCACCTCCATCGTCTGCCAGCTATGATGGTGTGCATGTCCTCCTGGTTACTCCGAATAAGTAGTTCTTGGTTGCTGATGGTGTTTGGCCAAAAGATTCGGAGAATTTTCCTTAGGCAGATTATGTGGAAGGAGGACAGTTTCGACATTTCCTTCTCTGTTACTCTCCAACATTCCGCACCATAGAGAAGCACAGAAAGTACACAGCTCTCATACAGTCTTAATTTGGTGTTTGTGCAGTACTGGGAAGACTTCCAAATGTTGTTGAGAACAGCAAAGGCTGTTCTCGTTTTATTCATTCTGTTGTTAGTGTCCTTGCTTGTTCCACCGTCAGGTGTTACTATGATTCCTAGGTACGTAAATGTGTCTGTCTGTATGTAGCCGGGAGAGTAGACGGGAACGGCACCAAAAGTCAATCTATGTGACCGGGTGAAGATCGTGATAGTGGATTTTGTGGAAGGGATGTAATTCTGTATTTTACTTGATATAAGGGAAATAATCCCAGGACTTTTCTTATTGTGTTTCTTCTGGTAAATACTGGTTAATCACCAGAGTTAGTAATTCCAGAAGGAAGGAACAACCCAGGTAATTGGTAGATCTCATAAGTGCCTTGATGGATTCTAAATTTGATCTTGAAGCGTTGAACATAATTGGCAACTCAAACAGTCAAGTGAAACTTCACTAAAACAGATTACTTGAAGGATCCAAATAGTTATATAAAAGGGTGTACTTTATTCAGTTCGTTTCATGAAAATGCAGTGGCAGTTCGATAAGAATTTCTGGTGGGGGAAAGCAAAACTGCCAGCTTTAGCCTCCAAGGCGAAAGGCTTACGGCTCCTCAATACTCTAGTCGTTTTGTTATTTCTGTGGAAATCCTAACGAAATGAAAATGCGATTCGAGACTTCAATTATAACTAAATCGAACTTACTTCAGGTTCAATGAACCACACACATAATCGTGGCAGGGGTTAGTGCTGGTTCACTTAACCATCCTGGATGGTAGAGGATTTCATAGAAGGATATTATTATCCAAACCGTAGGAGTCAAGGGCTTTTTCGTTCAATAGTAGTCGTAGCGCCTGGTTGCTCCAAACCTAAACTAAAGAACTTTTTTTTTTTTTAAAAACCTTTCTTGGGTCACTATTTTACAACATCCATAGTATTTACAAGAGTTAAAATTCATATACATTCTAAATAGTACATAGTGTGAACTACTACCCCTCCCTCCCCCCTCCCCCTATCCCCAAGTAAGTAATAACAACAAGTCAGCAATATTATAACAAAAGGATACATAACAAAAGCCATATCAAAACCCAAAACATCCCAACCATATCCCAAGCAATATCCCAAACAATATCATAGTGAGTACCAAAATTATTATAGATAGTGAAACAAATGAGGCTATGAACATCGACACCCTACTATGAGATGATTTATGAAGACGTATATAATAAAGGTTATTTACAGTCAAAGCAACCTGCTTTGCATGATGACCCAAAGGCCTCAAGCATGATTTTTACATGACATGAAATATTTACAAGCAAAGCTACCTTGCTTTGCATGACAAATGAAAGGTCAATAAAGTTTTAAGTATTTAAACAACAACACAAAAGTTTCAAATCTGTTCTGTTATGTTTTGTGTTATTTGTTCGTATATCTGTGAAAATATTCTTCTGTCGTAAAGTATGCCGTCGTGTACTGCCTTATTTCTACATATCCACACTAAGTATCTAAATTCTGCTAATAAAGTTAAGAGTTTAAGCTCTGTCTGTCTTGGCAACTTAGGTAAAATATTCAACATGACCACTTGATACATGCTGAGCGAATGCGGTGTTTTGGAAGTTATTAGTGTTCTTAGTTTGTTTATTGTAGGGACCACTGTTCTACATGTGTAAAACAAGTGGTCTTCTGTTTCTATTGCATTGTTACTACACAGTTTACACCTTGGTTGCGCCTTGCCTGCTTTCATTGCTGAATGCTTGCTCATGATAGGTGTTAAACTGTACAGTAATCTAAATGTAACTTGTTTGGCTTGTGGCTTGACGTCTATTGCGTGAATGTTTGCGAAACTCTGTGTGTAATCCATTGTGATGTTGTACCCCCGTTTTATTCGTGTACCTAAGTGGGGTTCCTGTGCTCCTACTAAAAGTTTGTATATGAGTTTAGTGTCTTGTTTTATTAACTGTTCATTCCCTTTTAGATTTTCTATGCATATCCTATAAAAAGGTGGTGGGGTGTCAAAGGAATGTGGTTGGTTGTTTTCTAGTTTGTGTAACTTAATTAGCCTAAGTCCGATATAATAATGTGCTAAGGGGTACAAATTTGGGTTTTTAATTATCTCCCCTATATATTTAATCATTAAAGCTTTAATTTTCGTGTTGATGTCTTGTAAGGCTATTCCCCCTTTATGTTTGGGCTGTATTAGGGTTAAATGTTTAATACTTTTAAAAGTACCCCTAAGAATGAAATTCCTAATCAAAACATTTATTTTAGTTACCACTGACTTTGGCATAATTTGGATATTTGCTGTATATATAATTTTAGACATAATGAAACAGTTCACTATGATGCTTCTCCCAAAAATAGTAGCTGTCTGGTATTTATATTTCTCTAACATGTTTTGAATTTTATCTACTAACTTTACCCATGTCTCTGTATTGGGGTCATGTGGTTACAAGAATAGTTTATTCCATAAATTTTGATTCTGTTAACTTGCGTTAACTGAAAAGGGAAATCTGTTTTATTTGCCCATTTACCTAATCCAATTAAACTAGATTTTTGAATATTTAGTTTGGATTCGTTAGCGTATCCAAACTCTGTAAAGGTTTCTAATATCTTTCTTATGGAATCTACAGTTGCTGGGAGGAATAAAGTATCATCAGCATACGCTAATGATTTTCTTTCCCCTTTCCCGGGTATAAACGTCCCCGTGATGTTTACATCTTGTCTTATTTTTTCCAGCACTGGTTCTAGTGTTAAAACGTATAACAGGGGAGACAAAGGGCACCCCTGTCTCACTGATCTTGTCAGCCTAACTGGGTCACTTAAACTGTGATTAATTAATATTCTACTATGGGTTTTTTTGTATAAGATTTCTATCCATGTTCTAAAGTATTCCCCTATGTTATTTGCTTGTAACGTTTGATGTAAGAAGGAATGTGATACTCTGTCAAAGGCCTTTTCCTGATATAATGATAGTATTGCACTTTGACACTGTCTATCGTGCGTGTATGTAATCAAATCCCTTATGAAGTGTGTATGTCTACAAATGTTCCTACCATGTACACTGCATTGTTGGTCAGTGTGTATCAAGTTCTGCATGAATAATTTAAGTTTCAGAGTGAGAGCTTTGGCCAAGATTTTATAATCAGTATTTAAAAGCGAAATAGGCCTGTAATTTTTGATTGACTTTTTGTCAGCATTATCTTTAGGTATTAAAGTAATAAAGGATTCATTTAAACTATTCGGAAGCTCTCCTTTATGGAAGGCTTCCTCAAATACTTTAATTAAAAGGGGGCCTAAAATTGGGAAAAAGAAAAAGTAAAATTCTGCCGTTAACCCATCTGGGCCGGGTGATTTATTTTTCTGGAAAGTACTGATCGCTTCCCTTAAGTTTTCTAAAGTTAAAGTTTCGTCTAATTTCTTGCTCTCATCATCACTTAAACGTTTTGTGTAGTGTAGAAATTTATCCTGTATGTTTACGTTAGTTGGTTCTTTAGCGTATAATTTTGTGTAATATTAAAAAAAAAGCGTGTCTAATATTAATGTCTTCTGTCTGTTGTTTCCCATTCATGTCAAATATTTCCTGAATCTGCCTACTGTGTTGTACATTTTGTTCAATCGCTAAATATTGTCTACTGGGTGTTTCTTGTGTAATAGTATTTAATTTTGACCTAAGGAGAGCCCCTTGGTATGTGTGTTGTTTGTACAGGTCTAATTTCTCTTCTAAAGTGTGAATGTGTGGGTTAGATTTGTCTATCTGTTTAGTTAAACTTATTGCGTCTTCCAATATATTTTGTTCCCTCTTAAAAGCCCTGTGTATTGTTGTTGCTAAAGTCTGTGTTCTGTCCCTTATTGTGTTTTTTAGCAGGTCCCAATATTCTGCAATGTTGTTATTGGGGATATCCTGTGTGTAACCCTGAATGAGTTGTGTTATTGTATCTGTGAAGAAGGTATTTGTTAGCAAGTTATTGTTGAATTTCCAATGCGGGGATCTCTTTAATTTTGTATATGTGTGTCCCGTACTTAGAACTGTGTATACTGCTTGGTGATCTGTAAATTTAAGCGTGTTTTTTATATGGTAAGTTTTGTGTATATTGTAATTATTGGATGCGTAGAACCTGTCCAGTCTTGAGGCCTGTCTAAAATATGGGTTTGTCTTGTCGTGAAATGTGAAAGCTTGTGTGTTCGGTTGTAGTTTTCTGTAAACGTCTACTAGGTCATGTTTGTCAAGAATGGGTTGTAAATGTCGTATTGATAGGGGTATTTGAATTTTCTTTCTCTGAGATACTGGGCCTAAGGAACTACTGTCTAAATTGGCCAAAACACAGTTAAAATCTCCCCCTAACACTATTCTAGTTCCTTTGTAGTGCTTATCTATAGTGTCATACAGTCCGTCGTAAAATTTGGGTTGGTCAGTGTCTACTGCGGGTGCGTATATATTAATAAGCGTGTGCGTGTCATGTTTATTGTGTTTGCTCTGTATTTGAATTATGACGGTTCTGCCACAACCGTCTGTCCTATAATGTACTGTGTCCCAATCTTCGTTAATTTGTAAGATGGCGACACTACTATGCCTGGGGCCTAGGGCGAACCAGCCGTGTTTAAGTCCTAATCTAGTTACAATCCGACTGGCAGAAACGCCGGACTTAATCCCTGTCTGTTGCAAGAACAAAAAATCAGGTTTATCTTTTTTAATCAGTTTGATAATGTGCTCTAGCTTATTCCTCAAACCGTTGATATTGAGGGATATTAGAACTAGGCTGCTTGACAAAGTGGTATCTGAGGGTTGGCCACTTGTTGAAAACTGTCTACCTGGCAAAGTGGAAGAGTGGGCACTTGCCATATCTAAAATATTTGACAAAACGGGGACTGGACCATTCGTCTTTTTTGAAATACAAAGCAGAGTAGTGGTCTGAGGCTGGCTACCCGCTACAGGTGAAATACTCAACAAAGCGCTAGTTGATGGTTTATCATGTGTTTTAAGGGTTGTACCATGCAAAGTGATAAGCTGGTCATTTATTACACATGGCCTGCACAGCACAGCGGTGACCGCAGGCTGACCGCTTTCTGTCGCAACCAGGCCACTCGACACATTCATGTTTACATTGCCTGACGAGGCGGTGCACAAGGGCTGACCTGCCGACCCAACCACATGACTGCCCGACGGAATAGTGACTAAGGACTGGCTATCCGTTCTGCACTGATAACTATGGCTAAGCGCAGATGTAACCGCGCCGCCTAGCACTCTCACCTCAGTAGGGGGGAGAGTTGACTGCTTAATCACAACTGTGCGCATTTAAGGGTGCGTGCAGTGTGTGTTTGTGTGTAAAAACAAAAACATCAAAGAACTACTTACATTAAACACAACTCTTAAATAATAATAATAATAATACACACTCCCTAAACTATAGGTGTTTACACATTTTACTTTTAAAATTACATCACTATGAAATAAAGGAAAAAAAGTTCATTTCTCCGGACACCGGCAGCTCACTGTCTGTTCTTGTTGTAGGTGCAACCAAGGCTTTCTTATACTTGGGAACTGGACAGGTCTGTCTGCACTGGGCCTCAGTGCACGGGGAAAGAACTTCTAGTAGTAAACTCATTCACTCACATGTTCAAAAGGCTTGCCCATCTATGAAGATATCTGCTTGAGACAACATGGCCTCCATGTCGTCCTCTTCTGTAGTTGCCGCCCAACAGGAGGAGGCTTGCGTATTGAACGGCGTCTGCGCCTCTAGAACCTCATGTCTTGTTGGTGATGATCTTCTGCTGTTAGGTGCTGACATCACACTCTCGTCGGCGACAGGTGTCGACGAGTTCCCTCTCGGGGAGGGCACCGGCGTAGGCGCCCTGGGTGATGCTGGTAAGTCTCTCCGGCTAGGGGAGTGCTTGCCCGGCGACCTGCTTTCACTACGCTTTACTTCTTTTGATCTCACAGGCTCTGTTGCCTGGAGCAGGAATCTCTTTCTATTTATTTCTTTCTTTTCTTTCTTGTTATTAACAACTTTGCTATATCCATCGCCCCTACTGGCATCTGGGCAATCTGGGGTAGGGGGCTCGTCTGCTATGCTCTGCTCTGCCGGTGTTTTGTCGACAGCTGTCTCTTCTTCCCTCATTTTCTTGACCTGGGGATGTGGCGCTCGCTTCTTGGGGCATTGGTTCACCCAATGGGTGTCTAACCCGCAGATTGCACATTGAATTTTCCTGCCTGGCAACGACACCCATGTGCGCTGGAATTTTTCTTCTTGTCCCGCTATTTTTAAATGCATAAAATGAGGGACCTGACATGTCGATGGTTTATACATGATATTCCATTTATCAGAGGCCGTTTTTATTCTGGTTACCTCGGCGTCCTTATCTCCGGTAGCTGCTGCCGCCAGTCGTTGCACCGTTTCAACCTTCATAGTTGGTGGAATCCAATTCAGGATCCCCTTGGCTTTTTCTTTATCTTGGTGCTCAATATACACCGACATTTGTGGGTTGGTCCATTCCAATCGCTTCCCATGAAGGCCTTTATAATGCTTGAGCTGGGCCGCGCCTGTCAATGTGGCATACCATTTGAAAGGTCCTGGAAAGCGATATAGGGTGGCAATCCCACCTGTGCCCACACCTGCAGGCCCTGCGAGAATGCTCGCTATCAGAGAATATGAAGTCCTATTTGCCTGTGGGCCGGTAACACTAATAATCAACGTACCTGGCTTATGGAAAGCTCCACCTTCAAAGTCTTCCTCCATGTTGACATGGAAAATCGGAACTGCTAGCACTGCCATCTTATAATAATTATTCCTCTTGGTTAGAAAAAACCAAATATGGAAACAAAACGAAGCTGTTAGCTGAACAGCTACACCACAGTACACACAAACCTCAAGAAAGAGTGACGCCTTCGGTTGGACACTAGCATTGAGTTACTGCCTCAAGCTCTCTCTCTCTCTCTCTCTCTGGTTACTAAGATGCATCAGTCTTTATACTTGTCTGGTGCTATGGCTTTCCAGAGGAAGTATTTCTCATTGGAGTTAAGACCGGAAACCTTCTAATGATTGGTCTTGGGGGCTAGTGGACTGTTGAAATAATCTTTAACCTAAATAGCTACGAATCCTCTAGTCTAAAATTATTGTTTCTATGTGATGATGACCAACCATTGTTTAAAGTTCTCTCTAATCTAAATGTTTTCCGGTCTGACTTGTATGTAGGCCACACAAGATTTGATGACATCATGGGTTCATGTGTGTCATGACTGATGATGTCATTAATTCTTGACTAGTGGTTTATTTATCTAACTAGTCATTCATAAGATACTTTACTATAAGGCTAACAGTTGTAGCTACTTAATAGTCTACCCTGTTACATACGCCCGGGTGCCGCCAAAGTGTATCCCTAAAAAAATGACTAATCCCTAAAAATATCGGGGTTCATGTATCCCACCAGAAATCGTGTCGGATGGAATACAACAATCAATATATGGGAATGATGGATGAATCAATTCTATTAACATAAGTAATTGTAAGTGGTGGGGACTGATGGACATAGTCAAGGTACTTAAGTAGGGACTGATGGACATAGTTAAGGTACTTAAGTAAGGACTGATGGACATAATCAAGGGACATAAGTAGGGACTGATGGACATAATCAAGGTACACATGTAATGACAGGGGATGACATGGTAGGAACCATTAGCAATAATAATGGGCAAAAATAGAACTGAACAATCATCAACCAACTAGCAAACCGCTTTTATGGGTTGATAGTTATCAAATATCTCTCAAATACATTATAATACATAATACAAGATGACAAGCGAGTTAGCGTCGCAAAGGAAAACTGGGAACAAAAATGGCGGGTGCCCATAAAATATGGCGGACGCCCATAAAATATGGCGGATGTACCAACTGTCTGTCACCCTACACTTCAACTGATGTGGGTGATAAAATAAAATAATTGAAACAAATGGAAATGGAACCACAAAACTTGGTGGTAAGGTATGGGAAACATGGGTAAGTCTCAATAAAAATAATGGCTACACCGGTATAACAATAACCGGAAATAATGCAAGGATTGGAAACATGGTAATCAACGGACTAAGGTACTCAATGGAGAAATGGCAAATAGTTAAATCACATGTGTAGTGGAACAATAACTGGAACTTCAAACAATCATGAAGCAAAATGGAGTCATTATTATAATAAGTCATGGATGATGCCAACATTAGTGGCGGGTGAAAATGTACTTTAGTTAAACACTTTTATTAGGTACAACAGGACAACAGCACACTCAAATCTGAGCAAAACCTTATAGCAAACAAACATTTAAAGGGACATAAAAGATGGTCAAAAGTACAGGAAAAAAAAACAAAGGGAGATTACAGGATGGTCAAAAGTAATGGGGTAAAAAAAAAAACAAAGGGAGATAAAAGATGGTCAAATATTAAATGAGTCAAAACAAACGTGATTTAATAACAATACGCTTGTGAAATGAAATACTTTAGCAATATATGAGGACTACACAGTTCTTTTGAGTCGGGAGATCTCCATCATCAATGTTTAAAAGGAGGCCGCAAGGTAAAGTGTTCATATACTGGTAGATTCGTCAATGTTTTACTTGCGGACGGAATTGTGTTAGTTCTCCATAAATGGCAATTTTGGACTTCATAGCATAACTTGCAAAATTGATAAAAGTCCGCAACCGAGATGTCCAGGGATGCATAACAGTCGGTCTTCACTGCTACATCAGGATCAAACAATTCAGCAGTGGAAGCATTGGGTAAGAGACTTGCTTCGTAATACACGAGAAATATGTTTTGTCACCACGCTTGAAAATGGCATCAGGGCAGGAAATGTCAACATGACAGAAACTGTCATCTGGAAGTATGTACAGTTCAATTCGTAAACAACTTCGTTGAAAAGTTCATTGCTTCCAGTCTCACAATATCTTGCGATGACAGGCAAGGATCGTGCTGTACAGGTTGGGGTGTAGGAACAATGGCATGGACAACAGGAGTGGACGGGACAGAGCTTCGTGGTGGAGGCTGTGGAATGGTAGGTGGACAACGGGGGGGAATGCGTAATCTACGGGATGGAGGTGTGACAGGTGGAGGTGGAGGCGGAGGGGAGGGACTACGGTGAGGAGAATGAACATAACCATGGGAGTGACGAATACGGGGACGTACATGGGCGGCCTGCTGGAGAAGGTATTTAGGAAGGGGAGCAGAATCGCCAGATGATGTCGAATGACGACGTTTAGAAGTAAAATGAGCTGGGTTAGGAGGAAGATCAGGTTCAGTATCGGAAGAAGCAGAATCGGGGTAACTGTCAAGATCTGAGGGAGGGGAAGGAAAACAATCAGAGGTTGGAAGAGCAGGTTCAACTTCCAAAAAGTCGGAATCAAGGGCGGTATCAAGGTCGGAGGAAGGTGGATGAAGATAATCAGAGGGAGGAAGAGCGGGGTTAGATGAGATATGAGCAGAGAGAGGAGGGGAGGAAACGACAGGAGTTGTTGTAACTGTAGGTATAATAACATCATGCTGAGGCGGAGCATGAGAGGGGCCCGGAGTAATGGAGGGTAACTCAGCTAAACGCGCGTCACGGGCGTGGATACGGGAGTACAGTTCAGGAGGAGGGATAGGACCTTCAGAGGTGGAACAAGAACGATAACGTCTCGTACGATCAACCATATGGGAGGGTGAAGAAGGAGAAGGTACGTTGGAGGTGGAGGGAACAGCAGCTCGACGGACTACTCTAGACCGGAGTCTGTGTAAAGCATTATCTCTGGTAGGACTATCACTATCTGATGAGGAAGCATCATAATCATGGGGTTGGACATGTGTAAGCGGAGCAGGGGGAGTGTTAAGTGAGACGGGGGCAGATCTGATGTTGTCTGATGGAGGACTAAATGAAAGTTCAGACATGGACGGAGAGTTTAAATGGTTATATTGGAGGGTAGCATTTCGCACTGGGCGGCCAGACGGAAGAGCGGGAGGAGGGACAGTGTAGGGGCGTTGCTCACCTAGTCGCAATTGGGTAGCATGAGCTTTGGTTTCGTGGTGTCGCTCTTCATTCCAAATCACGAAGGTAACAGGGGATGTCTGTTCAACTATCTTGTACCCGGAAAGCCAGCGATGATCAAATTTATCGCTACGGACATGCTTCTTAAACCAGACTAAATCACCCACATGGAAGGAGGGTAGGTTAGTGCCCTTATTAAGCAAACGCTGTCGCTTCTTAAACGCCTTGAGAGCGTTATGGTGAACTTGCTGGTGGGCGGAACGTTTCTGTCGCAGGATAATCTCAATGGGATTATCACCCATATATTTCCGTTGAGGAGTAAGGAGATTATTAAAAGGTACGCGTGGTTCCCTGCCATACAAAAGGTAGAATGGCGAGAAACCAGTCGTATCATTCACATTGACACGCAGAGCCTCAAGAGCTTGGGGTAAATAAAAATCCCAATACTGCGGATTATCAGCTGTGAATTTGGAGAGGATGTCATGAAGAGTCTTATGCATTCTTTCATTGCGGCCATTTGACTGGGGCCTATAGAAGCTGGTCATCTTATGTCTTATATTAAGGGCTGCAAGAGTAGAATGGAAAGGTCGACCAGTAAATTGCTTCCCATTATCGGAAAGAATAGTCTTAGGATAGCCGTGGCGAGGCACAAAATCATTAAGGAAGATTTCAGTTACTTCTTCAGAGGAAGAGCCACAAAGTGGAAAACATTCGGGCCAGACAGAATACTGGTCTACGAAATGCAAGACATGGGTATTACCGGACTGAGAAAGAGGATAGGGACCAGATAGATCAACGCTGACGCATTCCATAGGGAAATGTGTCAGAGACATCAGTTTGGTAGGGATACACAGAGGACGCATGTTGCGCTGCTTGCATGTTCTACAAGAGTCAACATATTCGGCAACGTCCTTATAGAGAGAAGACCAGTAATATCGTTTAGAAATAATGTCTCGTGTTTTATCTCGCCCCATGTGTCCATTAGAGTCATGGAAATCATGGAGAACACGAGGGATAAGATGCTTAGGAAGACAGATGAGGAGTTTATCTGGACATGTAGGGTTAATCCAGTAAAGAACATTATCAGAAGACTGAATAGTGTAATTGGAAACGGATTTAGGGTCACGCTGAAATTGAGAGCGAATCTGCAGGAGCGTAGGATCTCGAAGTTGTTCCTTCGCAGTAAAAGAAGGAAAAAGTAGCTCTTCAGGAGAGCTGGAAGAAGTGTCATGAGTAGACATGACAGGAGGAGGACAGTCAGCATTAATGACAAGTATTTCTTTAGCGTTATCGTCAAGGTCTGATGACGCCTTAGGATCTGGCCGAGAAGAATAGGAGGGATCTGTACAAGTATCATATGGAATGCGAGACAGAAGGTCAGCTACAGTGTTATGTTCTCCTGGAATATGCTCAATGGTAGCATCATAACTCTGTAAATTCAGAGCCCAGGTTTGTAGCTTACGGGGTTGCTCAGACGTCTTGGATAGCCAAGTGAGCAAAGGCTTGTGATCGGTACGGATTAGAACCTTTGTACCATGTAGATAGAAGTCTAACTTTTGCAACGCATAGTGTATGGCAAAAGCTTCCTTCTCAGTAACGGTCCATTTTTGTTGAGACCGACTAAGTGCGTGAGAGAGGAACGCAATAGGCATCTCGTTTGGGACTTCGGCAATAATCGGAGGAGAGTCCGAAACGTTGGCCTGGACAAGGCAAGCACCAACGGCCCGAAAAGAAGCGTCCGTATACAAAATCATAGGACGTCTAATGTCTGGATATGCTAAACGAGGAATCTTAGTGAGGGAAGACTTAAGATAATTGAAAGCATCTTGGCAGGCGTCAGTCCATCGGAAACGAGCATACTTTTTAGTTAGAGCAATAAGAGGCTCAGCAGCTCGAGAGAAATTGATTATATGTTTTCTATAGTAAGAACAACTGCCCAAGAAACCGCGAACGTGGCGAACAGAAGTAGGAGGAGGCATATCACGGATGGCCTGCACTTTAGCATCATCCGGACGGACACCATCTTGGTTGATTATAAAGCCAAGATATTTAGCTTCGGTCTGTAGGAAGGCACATTTGCTTAACTTTAGCATAACATTATGTGCTCTCTTCTTCTTCTTCTTCTTCCGTCCTTAGCCACCGACCGTCAAAGCAGTCAGTGGCCATTACGCCTAGTGGCGTCTTAGGGCAACAGCAGATAGGTTTTCTTTGCCACTGTTTCCCATCACGCCTATTGGCGTCTTTAGGGCAATGGCAAATCAATCCATTTGCTGTTGTTTCCGTAATCGAAGTGACTGGCAAACGGGTGATCAGCCCGTTGGTATTATGTGCTCTCAATCGGTTAAAAACTTTCTCCACATGGAGTAAATGATCCTCAAGGGTTCCTGGAGTGTGAATCAGGATGTCATCAACATAAGCCAAGGCGTAAGATTGCATGCCCTTTAGTACTTCGTCCATGAGGGACATATACGTGGCAGGGCTGTGGTCTTTAGACCGAATGGCATGACATTCCATTGGTAACTCCCAATATGTGTAGTAAAAGAGGACTTCATTTTGGCTTCCGGTGACATCAGAATGCACCAGAATCCAGAACGGGCATCTAGGGTAGTAAACCACTTAGATTTGCCAACGGTTGCCAAGATATCGTCAACCCGAGGAAGGTGGTATGAGATAACTTTGGTGATGGCATTTAAGGCCCGATAATCGCAACAGAAGCGATTAGTACCATCCTTCTTAGTGACTATTACAATGGGGGAAGACCAGGAGGATCGGGATCTCTCAATGATACCTGCTGCTAACATATCCGTAATCGATTTCTCCACGATCTCCCTATTCTTAAGTGGAGTGTGGTACGGCATTAGTGAGACAGGCACTTCAGTGGTGGTATGGATTTCCATTGTTACAGTATTGGTTCTCTTCAGTTCCATGTCTGAGAGAGCAAAAATATCATGATTTTTCTTGACGAACTGACGAATGCGACTGGCATGTGGGGAGTCAGTTGTCACCTGCTCCATTAATTGAGCAAGGCGTGTGGGTGGTACATTCATGGAGGAGGAGGGAGAAGGAGAAAGTTGTGGAAGGAGAGGTGGAGGAGAAGATGTCGTTTCTTTCATCCAATGTGAAGGAGGGGGTGGCGTAGAAAATGTAGGAGAGGAAGATAAGTAGTGCTGAGGAGGGTAGTTACCATGTGGTAAACGCGCATGTGTAACAGCATTAATGGTATTCAAACTCCAAGGAGAAGGCTTCTTGAAGGAAGAAGATCGTCTATCATTTCCCAGGGGAGGACAAGTATGCAGAAGGGAGGGAGCATTGAGAGAACATGTATGGGGGTTGGGAGTTTAGAAGACAGTTGGGAGTGGTTGGTGACACGGGCAACAATAGTACCTCTGGGTATTGTAAGAGGTTTTCCTGAAGAATTTAAGAGCATAAGGGGAATGTCACGTGACGTGGACACAGTGACAATGCCATCGACGACATGGATACAGGGATCATCGATGATGTCTGAGTCAGGCAGAGGTTCCACGTAAGCAGAATGACCTGAGGGTATATAGTCGGACCGTTTGACCCGACCAGTAACGATAGTAAGACAATGAGGTTTTAAGGTGACAGGGGCAATAACTCTAACAAGAGTCGCAATGTGGATATCATCCTGAAGAGGGATGAATTCACCATTGACGCGAATCCGTTTCAAGTCAAAGTAAATGCGCACTTTGTGATGAAGAAAGAAGTCACGATCAAGAATGAAATTTTCTAGTCATCCCACTAGCAACAATAAAAGGATGCGCAAGAGATTGAGATCCAATCTGGAGGCGAATGATAGCCGTTCCAATAGAACGCAAAGGTTGTCCAGTGACAGAAGTTAAAGAAGTGGAAGAAGGAAAGAATTGGACGTGTTTGCGGATCTGGCGAAATAACTGTTCTCTTATTAAACTAACAGTAGCACCAGTATCCACAAGAGCGCGATAGTTCTTTTTATTAATGGCAATTAGACAAGAAGAAGGGTCAGGAGTGACCGAAGGAGGAGAGATATAAGAGATGGAAGTCGGAGAGACCGTAGAAGAGGAAGAAAAAATTTTCGGACTTTCACAGGACTTGTGAACGTGACGAAATGTGTTTGTTTTGTTAGAGGATCTAGTGCCCAAAAGAGGTGGGTTAAAGCCACACGACGCGATCCTATCTATCGGGTGGCGGAATGGTTTCCCTGGCCCATGAGAGGTTGGGGGTGGAACTGTCCACGGTGGAATGAACGTGGAGGGATACGAGGTGGTTGCACGGGGTTGGATGGTAACCATGAGAGCTGGTGCGGCTGACGTTGACCATTCACCGGGTGTTGAGGTTGTGATCTAGCGTTGTTCAAGGTCCTGTTAAGATTTTGTTGTTTCTGCACACAACTTTTTGATGTGTGTCCGGCCAAACCACAAAAGTAGCAAATGACTGGAGCTACCTGTTGAACTTGTAGAGCAGATGGGTGACGTCGGTGTTGAGTGCGCTGAACAAACTGTTGGCGATAAGATCCCGGCAATGGAGTATCGCACGGCTGTAACATGGATGGTTGCTGCCAAGACTGACGGTAATGACTGATGTCCATTGGCTCTTCATCTGTGTGATCGTGTGCACGAGGTTCACGCCCAAGTCTATTTGCAAACGGTTTCTTCACATTGTCTTCATTTATTGCTAGTTGAATGGCATCAAGGATTGTCTGTGGGTCTTTCCTTATTAAATAAAGTTTTAGCGCATCTGACTGGAGACCATCGATAAAAATGCCAACAAGTTGGTTTTCCGTATCAGTAGATGCAGAGGAAGGTTCCACTAAAGCATCTTCAGCCAGGTTTAACAACCTATCGGCATAAAACTGAACCGACTCTTGACGGTCCTGATGGAGTCCGCGAAGCAAGGTCCAAGCATGTTGGTGATCCTTAACGGAAGAGTAACGGCGGATGAGCTCCTTCTGTAGAGAGGCGAAGGTCTCGTCTGGAAATAACTGTGCACGGCGACGTAGATAGTCAGTGACTAGTGACTGAGATGATAAGAAGGCAACACGTTTGCGATCGGCATCAGTAACTGATGGAATCAATGAAGTAAATTTCTCAATGTCACGTAACCACTGCCGAAAGGTGGACGGATCGCCACAAAAAGGCTTAACAATGTTATTGATGTTGTGCAGATTTGCACTCTGTGTAACCAAGTTAAGGGTGGTAGCAATAGCTTGTAGAGAACTATTAGGAACTTCAGCGTTATCTGGCAATGGTTGACTCAACGCATGCTGTTGTTGCATGTCATGTATCTGCTGTTGTAATAACAGATTTTGTTGTTGGAGCAATTGTTCTTGATTTTCAAACTGCTGTTGCATATTTGGATCCATCATGCATAAGCTGTACCACACCAAAAATGACAATCTCTGGTGTGTGAAAGGTCACGGGCACCAAAAGTCAAACTATGTAGCCGGGAGAGTAAACGGGAACGGCACCAAAAGTCAATCTATGTGACCGGGTGAAGATCGTGATAGTGGATTTTGTGGAAGGGATGTAATTCTGTATTTTACTTGATATAAGGGAAATAATCCCAGGACTTTTCTTATTGTATTTCTTCTGGTAAATACTGGTTAATCACCAGAGTTAGTAATTCCAGAAGGGAGGAACAACCCAGGTAATTGGTAGATCTCATAAGTGCCTTGATGGATTCTAAATTTGATCTTGAAGCGTTGAATATAATTGGCAACTTAAACAGTCAAGTGAAACTTCACTAGAACAGATTACTTGAAGGATCCAAATAGTTATATAAAAGGGTGTACTTTATTCAGTTCGTTTCATGAAAATGCAGTGGCAGTTCGATAAGAATTTCTGGTGGGGGAAAGCAAAACTGCCAGCTTTAGCCTCCAAGGCGAAAGGCTTACGGCTCCTCAATACTCTAGTCGTTTTGTTATCTCTGTGGAAATCCTAACGAAATGAAAATGCGATTCGAGACTTCAATTATAACTAAATTGAACTTACTTCAGGTTCAATGAACCACACACATAATCGTGGCAGGGGTTAGTGCTGGTTCACTTAACCATCCTGGATGGTAGAGGATTTCATAGAAGGATATTATTATCCAAACCGTAGGAGTCAAGGGCTTTTTCGTTCAATAGTAGTCGTAGCGACTGGTTGCTCCAAACCTAAACTAAAGAACGCCCTATGTTGATTTGACTCTAGCATTGAGTTACTGCCTCAAGCTCTCTCTCTCGCTGGTTACTAAGATGCATCAGTCTTTATACTTGTCTGGTGCTATGGCTTTCCAGAGGAAGTATTTCTCATTGGAGTTAAGACCGGAAACCTTCTAATGATTGGTCTTGGGGGCTAGTGGACTGTTGAAATAATCTTTAACCTAACTAGCTACGAATCCTCTAGTCTAAAATTATTGTTTCTATGTGATGATGACCAACCTTAGTTTAAGGTTCTCTCTAATCTAAATGTTTTCCGGTCTGACTTGTATGTAGGCCACACAAGATTTGATGACATCATGGGTTCATGTGTGTCATGACTGATGATGTCATTAATTCTTGACTAGTGGTTTATTTATCTAACTAGTCATTCATAAAATACTTTACTATAAGGCTAACAGTTGTAGCTACTTAATAGTCTACCCTGTTACACGTACTAACTTCTGGTTCCTTACTGTTATTGGCTCAGGATTGCCCACATTTAGTGTCATGACCTCTGTCTTCTTCAAATTGATGTTCAGGCCAACCTGCTGGCCATACTTATTCAGTCTCTCGGTTTTGTCTTGCATGTGTTGATGTGAATGCGTGAGTAGTGCAATGTCATCTGCATATTCCAAATCTTCCAGTGTAGAAAACGTTGTCCATCTAATTCCTCTTGTACTGCCCTCTGTTGTCTGGCGCATCACCCAATCTTTGACTGTCAAACATAATGTTGTTGATAAGGAGCATCCCTGTCGTACTCCTGTTTTCACTTCGAAGTTACAATACTCGATCCAACACTGCACGTAAAGTTAGAATAGAGGCTTTTTATGATGGAAACAATGCGGCTGGGAATTCCATAAGCCCTCAGAATTTTCCATAGGTTGTCCCTGTGTATGCTGTCGAAATCATTTTCAAAATCAACAAAGTTAATGTACAGCTGTCTCTGCCATTCTGAGCACTGCTCTATAATGTTCCTGAGGGCAAATATATGATCTGCACTTCTTCTGTTCTTTCTGAAGCCCGCTTGTTCTTTCCTTAGTTTATGGTCAAGTGCTTTTGAAATTCTCTGGATGAATATCCTGCCTAGTATTTTGATGGGAACTGAGAGGAGGGTAATTCCTCTCCAGTTGTTGCAGTCTGCAGGGTCGCCCTTCTTGGGCAATCTGACAATTATTCCTTTACTCCACTCTGTTGGTGTTGTTTCAGTTTCCCAGACTTGTGCAAATAGTGGTTCTAATAGTTCTGCTGCTAGTTCAAAGTCTGTCTTGAATAGCTTAGCCTTTAGTTTGTCGTGACCAGGCGTTTTTCCATTGTTTAGCCCTTTGATAGCTGTGATGATTTCTTCTTTTCGTGGAATGTCTGTATTTACGTCTAAGTCACTTTCAGCCTCAGGAACATTCAGCTGAGTCTCTGGTGGTTCCTTATTCAGTGTTTCTCTGAAGTGCTCTGCCCATCTTGTTTCCTGCCCCTGTGCTGTGGTGATGAAATGTCCTTGCTTGTCTCTTACTAACGTTATGTTGTTTGCACCTCGTTTTCCACTGATAGCTTTAGTTATTTTATAACTTGTGCTTTGTTCATTTCTCAGTGCTGCTTCTTCTGCCTGTCTTGCAAGGTCATCCATAAATGTCCTTTTGTTAGCACGGGTTTGACGTTTTACTTCCTTGTCCAGCTGACTGTACTGTTCACTATATATTGCCTTTAACCTGGGAGACTTAGCTTCTGTTTTCTTTCTTTTCATTTCCTTTCTCTTTGCTATGGTGTTTAGCGTTTCTGGTGTTATCCAGTCTTGGCTCTTTCTTTCCTGGAATCCCAAGCATGACTTGCTGCTTTCTTTGTATATTGTTGAGATGGTGTTGAATTTCTGGTCGACATCGCCGGTCTCTGTTCTTTTCTGGCTTTTGGTAATCAGATATCGTCTCTTTATGTCGACCACGAACGCTTTTCTGGTGAGGGGGTCCTTAAGATTCGAGATGTTATATCTTTTCTGTTTGACTGCAACTGGTCCAGCAGCTCTGAGTTTCACCTTCAGTCTTGCTACTACTAGGTGATGATCACTTCCAACATCTGCGCTTCTTCTTACTTTCACATTGTTGCGGTTTCATTATTTCTTAGAGTATCTTAGATCAAGGCGTCTAGGGTTATTGAACTACAGTTCATTCAGCAGAGATCAATACAAACGTAAGGCACCGTTTAACAGTTTTTTTTTTCTTTAACCAGCGGCATTCGAGCTTTCCAGCTCTTTCGGCCCAATGACATGTCATTGCGAGGCTGGGGGGTCAGTGGACTTTCCTTCCAACCCGGTCAGGAGCTTCGCTCCTTCCCATCCACATGGGATTTATGTGCAGGAGCCGTTCAGGTTATTCAGTCAAATTTCCGGTCGTAAACATTTCTTCAAACGCTGACGGCCGGGTTTAAACCATGAACACCTGGTCGCCAGTACAACGTCGTAGCCATTACACCAGCGCGGCTCCCACTGTTTAACAGTATAAAACTTCATAATGCCTGTTAGACGTTTGACACATGTAGAAGTTATTCACACAACTTGGCTCCTCCAATAATAGCATCCAAGAATAAGACTATTGGCACACATTAGCCAGTCTATACGTAAGTCTAACGTCTGTAGACTATGAGAACACTGTCAGAGTCATCTTGCTGAATTTATTATATATAATTATATTCTTTCTTTCCACATCCTTTCAGAGCTGACATGTCCTTATGAATAATGATCAGACTAGGCTCTAACAATTAGACTACCTAGCTGAAATATACAGATAAATCAGTACTTAAAGTACATATCCAGGAGCACTTAAGAACACAGCCTTCTCCCACGGAGACACAGTTCAAAGAGTCACGATACTATAGCACGTTTCACTAGCTTTGCCCAACTTCAAAATGCTATATCTCAGCGAATATATAACGCATATAAGTGAAATTTTGTGTGTGAATTTGAAATGGTATAGACCCTATGAATTAAATTTTTCATTAAAATGCGGCCATTGGTTTCAATTTTCGTTTCTTTGCGATATAATATAAAATCCTACTTGCCAACACACATCACACGCACACATATTGAAATGTCTACAGTAAATTATACGACCTCATTTGCACATTTTTGGTTTATCAAGCAATTGGCATGATTTTTGAGTGAAATTGCGTGAAATCGCACTTCTTGAACATAAAACAGTTTATATCCGGTGCAACGCACACATTGTCAATCAGAGGTGTGTCTACAAAAATTATTGTGTGGTTAAGAAGGAAAAATGAGTCTGCGAGTACATTTTATGACATTACAGCAAATCACAAATAGGATTTTTAAGTATTTCTGTAATGAAGCTACTCGAGGAAAACTATATCATTCTATTTCAAACCCACAAAAGAGGACTATTCACGCCTTGGGGATAAGCAAACGATCATTGCACCGCTGGATAGCGACATCTGAAATGTCTAATTCCAGTGTTTTACACACGAAAATTAGGCCAAGAGTGGTGGATAATTTTGACAGAGAATTGATCCGCAGAGAAATTTGCAATATGTTTCACAATAATGAGGCAGTGACTTTAAGGAAATTGAAAATTTGGTTAAGAAAGAATAATGACATTGATATTTCCAAATCTACGCTATGGAGGACTATTAGGAGTTTGGGATTCACTTTTAGAAAATATGTTGGTGGTAGAAACCTTATTTGTGAGAAGCCTCATATAGTTGCAATGAGAAGCAAATATTTACGCGAGGTCAGAGAAATGAGAAGAGATTGTTATGATTTTGTGTATTTAGATGAAACTTGGATCAATGCGCACCACAGTAATGAACGAGAATGGCAATCATCTGATGGAACAACTAAGAGACTAGTACCAAGCAGCAAAGGACAGCGCCTAATAATTGCACATCCAGGAAGCAGCCATCATGGGCTTCTAAATAATACTGAACTCATATTTGTTTCAAAATCCACAGATAATAGGGATTACCATGCAGAGATGAATGGCAAGATATTTCAAGATTGGATTGTGAATCATGTACTTCCTTCCTTGGATAGACCGTGGTGTTTGATAATGGACAATGCCTCATATCACAACGTTGTGGCACCAGAAGATAAAGTTTCTAATTCACCAGGTATTAAAGATGTAATAAAGATTTGGCTGACCATAAACAACATTCCATTCAACGAAATGTCCATGAACCTGAATTACTTGGAATTGTAAAAAAAGACACAGCATACAAAGATATTTCACATAGACAAGGCAATCCATGAACATGGTCACAGATGTTTAAGATTACCTCCTTACCATTCTCACTTAAACCCAATAGAATTAGTATGGGCTAAAATTAAGGAACAGGTAGCAACAGAAAATAGAACGTTCAAATTAAAAGATGTTGAAATACTTATAAAAGCCGCCATCTCCAATATAGCCATGGATTATTGGAAGAAAAGTGAGAACCATGTGTTACAAGAGGAAGAGGAATATTGGAAGAATGATGGTTTGTCCTTCATTCAGCAGAGATTGATTTTCAATTTCTCAGAGACATCTGATTATGATTCGGATGAAGTTTAATTTCTTTAAAGATGACCTTACCGTTATTTACAAGCACATTAGAGGAGCAACGTTCCATTATGATATTTATGAACCGCAAAGAGATGATACCCATTGAAATAATTAGATCAAGGAAGGTCCAGTATGGTAGCGCATTAAATGTCAATGACAAACAATGTCACGAGTATCTCGCATGCAGATCATTTAAGAAATCATCTTCAACACGTATTCAATTGCAAACGTGATGGCCACATTATTGTAATAGTAGACACGCCTATGCCTAATCAATTCACAGAATCTGTGCATGAAGTGGTAAAATTTCTTTTCTCGATTACCAATAATTAGTATGTCGACAAAGATCAAAGGATTTCATCCGTTTATGGGAACTGGACAAGATGCACAGATATAAAGTATATATTTGTTGGGTCTAACCCAATATAACATCGTATGCAAAAAATGGCATTAATACGTTAGACGGTTAATCAGATAATTACATTTGTTTGAGGGCAAAGCTAGTGAAACGTGCTATAGATCGTATGTTCGGCCGTAGCCCGCGAAATCACGTCTGCTAAGAAACCTGCAGACAATGTGTCGTACTTCCTGTGTTGTCGTAGAAACGAATATAAACACGGAAGTCAGCTCACACCAAGCTTTAGAACGACCGATAATGGTGTTATGAATTTAGTCATAACATCTACTCTCCCCCCCGGTCCAATAATGTCAAACGCAGTTGGCATTATTGCGGTATGAGAGAAAATAATACTAAGGTGAGAAAAAAGGTAACATCAAATGTTACTGCCGCTATGACAATGCATAGACCCATATTTGTGCCGACTTGAAGACAATTTAACACACAAGGTGTGGAGAAACAGAATAAACTGCTAACCCAATGTCTATCAAACCAGCTCCAAACAATTTAACATAATAAAGAGGTCCTATAGCAGTAGTCAGTCAACATCTAACATAATTAATGGATATACACCACGCTCTCTCACCGTCTAGTAAGTCAAACTCCTACTGTTCAAGTCAAGTCATCTTAGTCATAGAATGAATATCAATTAAACATTAATGCTAAGTGCATGAACTAATCAATATGACAGTAGAGAAAAGATATAAGAGGCAGACAATAATCACATACAAGGTGTTTGACTGCAACATTATGTCAATATATGTGTCTTGTATTTAATGACTGATGTCTCAACTTGTATCATATAATAATAATATGACCAATTACTTAAGAATTTAATCTCAATGCGAACAATGCGCTTCAATGTAAGAAAAGATTAATGTCAATAGTATGTTTTTGTGTGTGTGTGGTGGAAATCACCTTTAAACCGTAGACTCAATTTGTTTATTTCCATCCTGTAAGGAAAAATGGTAAAGTTTCAAATAGGTTTGAGCACACCCCACGCGCAAAATGCTGGCGAGCTTAAAGTTTCTCGTAAAAATGACAAATTCACCGTGTCCATTATTGTTGTCTATACAATCCTTAGCAGACAGAAAATCTTTAAGGTTTGGGAACCTGTAACATGGGAACCTGTAACAAAGTCACGTAGAAAATTTCAATAACCAATAACGTGATTATTTCCCTTGTGAGACTGGTTGAGGTTTAAATTGCTGAGTTATGTCCCTTTATAAAACCGCATTGTCATACAGAAAGTCACTTGTTGAAATTTGCGAAAAACTGTCTCGACTTTTATTTACAGAAATGTTTGTAGAACTTTCTTCTAGTACACTCATTGCAGAACTGTCTGTTCGAATGAAGGTGGCATGTGAGTCTCTTAAATGACTTGAGAAAAACGATATCCTACTCGACTTGATGACATTTCCAACAGCATCATCGAGTGCCTTTGCGGGTAGCGTTGTTATGACAAAACCCTGAAAGAACGCACCTTTTGATAATCTGAAGCACTGTTTCATGAGACGAAAAGTCCTCAGCACAGGCGATTTGAGTGTAAACAAGGATGTTTAGCATGCTGTTGATATGTAGAGCTGTGGTTTACACGGAAGACGGAGAATCTTTGATGCAGCGGGACAATGCGTCTGCAACCACATTAATATTACCCCTGATCGCTCTAATTGAGTAGTCGTAGGGCTGCAGGGCAAGGCTGGCCCTAGCTGCCTTTGGGTTAGTAAAACGAGCAGTCTGTAGGTAACCCAGGGCTCGTTGATCTGTCTCCAGCGTAAAATGAGCGCCCAGCAAATATTGCTGTAACATTTTGAAGCAGAACATAATTGCCTGCAACTCCCGCTCCACTATAGGATACTTTTGTTCTGTACTGGTGAGTTTTCTGCTTACGTAGATGATTAGCTGCTGCTGCCCTTGATATTCTTGCATCAATACGCCACCTATTCCGACATCGCTGGCATCGACCCTAAGATTGAAAGGTAGGCGAATGTCAGGTAAACGTTGTATAGGCGATTTGGAAAATGCACATTTAATCACCTTTAAAGAATCATCACAGACATGGAACCACACTACCTTTTTTGCCGCATCCTTCTTCAGCAACGCAGACAGCACTGAGGCAACATCACTGAAATTAGGCAGGAATCTTCTGTAGAAGTTAATCAAGCCTAACAAGCTTCTAACTTGTTTCTTAGTACGTGGAATGTCTAAGTTTAAAATTTTGGAGACCGTGGAATCTTTAGGTTTCAAGACTCCACCTCCAACCTTATGCCCGTGAAAAGTTATTTCTGAGAAACCTATTCTCGTTTTCGATGGTCTAGCTGTGATGATTTGATTACGTAGAGTATCTAAGAGAGTGTGAATCACGTGAACATGATCACTCCAAGATTGATGGAAGAGACATATGTCATCAATATAGGTGATCAAGTCTTCACGGTCTGAGAACAATCTTCTCATGATGCGCAAAAAAGTGGCAGGAGCATTAACAAGTCCGAAAGACATATAGTAGAATTGAAATAAACCCAACGGAGTAGCAAAAGCTGTGTAAGGTTTAGATCTACAAGACAACGGGACTTGCCAATATCCCTTTGAAAGATCGAATTTTGTGAAAAAGGTAGCCGTTGAAAGTCTCTCAAGAAGAGAATCGAGCACGGGAAGAGGTTCCGCGTCTCGAACAGACACTGCGTTGAGTTTCCTATAATCTATACAAATACGTATAGATTTGTCCGTCTGACTGTCTGTCAGTATCCTGCCGACGACGTCATTTGTGACAGTGCGAAGACGATGTGTGTAGAAGAATTGAAGTACGGGTGGGGTTCGTTTGTAAAGTTGTCGTTACTCTCTCTGGGCTACTTTCACACACGTTCCGCAGTTACAGAAAAACTATCTTGATGACAGGGGTCCCACTTTTATTAATGAAACCGTATCAGGTGGCATATAAATCATACAGAAAACAGAGAATGCCAACATGAGCACACATACACACCGTAGACTAGATCGACAAATATTACTCAGTCTAAAATTACACCTTTCTGGCAATACGGTCACACTAGGTACAGCAACAAATACACTGTCAAGTAAACAGATACTACACATTAAGCCCCAACTCTAACACCTGACTACATATATTACATTTTTTAAACTAGGTACAGCAACAAATACACTGTCAAGTAAACATATACTACACATTAAGCCCCAACTCTAACACCTGACTACATATATTACATTTATTTAACTAGGTACATCAACAAATACATTGTCAAGTAAACAGATACTACACATTAAGCCCCAACTCTAACACCTGATTACATATATTACATTTATTTAACTAAGTACACAACAAATACACTGTCAAGTAAAAAGATACTACACATTAAGCCCCAACTCTAAGACATGACTTCATATATTACAGTTATATAACCAGGTACATCAACAAATACACTGTCAAGTAAACAGATACTACACATTAAGCCTTACCTCTAACAACTGACTACAGAGATTACAGTTATATAACTACGGGTAGAAAAATAAAGCACACAATCCGTCAACAACGATCAAAAACCGTAGAACAAAACTCACAGTTTATCACTGACATATATTTTTAAAAAAAAACGCAGTGAAACAATATTTTTATACGATAAGTAAGACACACTGAAACTATAAATAACTAACGTGAATTTCAGAGCGCACATGTCGTCCATTACTTAAAAAAGTGTTATTAACACACGTGATACTTTTTGTTGTTGTTGTGAAAGTTGCTCTAGACAAGAAGAGAAGAATATATCAAACAACATAAATACAGGACTTATGACAATGGTTATAACGAACATGTGACGTGGAATGTAAATATTGATACAGTAATCTGACAACCTTTGCTTTCCCATTTGGTGTCTACCATTTGCTAAGCCAAACAGCGTAATTTTCTAACTGCATTACTCATATCTAATCCACACCATTTTTCTTGATATGTAAACAAACAGACATTTACCAATTTTCGTGACCTGCCAGCATAACAGGCAGCGATCCCTGATTCGTTTACCTGAGTTCTCATGCGAGCTGATTTGCCAATTATCGGTCATTAGGCAGACGCGTGCAGAAAATAACGGATTGTTTGAAGAGAGACATGAGGCGATACTATTTTCCCGACAACCTTTGATGTTAGCACGTTCCAGAGGGGAGATAATGTTTGATCTGCGCAAGGGGATGTAATCTAAAGAGAGGCCAGTGCACGGCAACAAGTTCTGATGTCGGTCAGCATCGCTGAGTAGAATGAACGAACAAACCTTTGATCCGGGAATCGCAGTTTCCTGAATTCCCTGCTATACAGAGGTGCGAATTATAACATCTTCTAGTGATAATAACAACATAATCTGCATATATACCGCGGTCTCTAAAATTCAGTTATTACAGTCGCTCAGAAATTCTTGCACAATCTAAGCACAACTGACTAGAACCATTTCTTCGCTTAATGGGTTAAATTGTTCCGTGGGAATTTCATTTTCTGATTTGTATTAATAGAAATTGCGCCTAAGTGTTAAAATGTGTAAGGATTACTATTTTATTCACTATAACTCCCTGGCGTTTAAAACAAGTGAAATAACCTAACGCATAAATATTTCTTGCCAGTCGTTCAGAGTAATGTAATTTCAAATACCCCATTTTTCTTACACAAGAAAATACGGCTTAGCGGACTGAGATTATTAAGTGTGACGGATCAGTGACCGAATAGAATTCTCATTATACAAGGTATTTCATTGTGTGAAATTAAATAAGTGGCTAGAGTTAATGTTATGTGACTAAACAACAGACGCCGACAAATAGCTGGTAGCGACAGGCGATTTTTGTTAAAGTCCGCGTATGGATAAATTGAATAATAATTGACTTTGTGCGCTGTGCATTTTATTGCGGGCCATAACATGGGAGGGCACATACCGTCTTTTCCGTACATGCCATAGCGGAAAACTTACGGGTGGATAGGTTAGTAATAATAATAGTAATAATAGTTGCCCATCGCAAGCAAAGATGGCGACAGCGTCAGACTTGAATTGTGAGACATCAGTGCCGTGATCTCATGTGGCTAATTAGTCCTATTTTGGCCCTACAGGCCATGCCACATACGGGGCACACATGGTTAGAGTCGATAGTAGTGTTGCTGCGCATTCTGACTTTCCTTGCAGCACGCTTGCCTTGTGCCTTATCAGCTAAATTCTGTTCTGCAATGCGAGCGCCTTGAGTAATGTTTGTCCGCCAGGCAGAGCGATCATGTGCGATAGTCTTCCAGGAGGAGACATCAATTTTGAAGCTGCTCAACGATGATTTCAGTGTGTCTTTTGTGGTGAAATTACAGTGATGCAACGTTAAAATTCCTCTATTTATAAAGATAACAGGTAAAATAACATGTAGGGATAAAAATATAGGTAAGATACGCGGATACATTCTCGCCCATGCCCGCGTTTTCTAGCGCCATTGAAAACTAACTAGTTAGAACATGCAGACTAACCGCCTATCCTTTTAGACGGGGGGGAAACGGAGACAAAAGAAAAAAATGTGACGGTCTGAACACGTGTTTGAATCTAAAGTCTAAAAGACGCAATTTGTAGTTTTAAAGAAAAAATTATGCCACTAGTTGACACAATGTAAGGAAATGGACACAAAACGACCTTAGCTCTTGTTAGAAACAGACGTATCTTTGACGTTATACGGTAAATTGTCGTTTTAGTTTTAATATTGCGGCCAACGCCGTGAACGAAGGTACAAAAACAAATTTCAAAACTAACCTTGTGAAAAGTAGGTTTTTTCTTAATAATAAAGTTAGGAGAATAAAAACTAGCTAGTTTGATAGCCCATATTTACCAGAGAAATAATATACTTTTAATTACACAGACGGACAGATAACACGAAAGATATTGACGAAAGACTGTATTGTTTAATACAGACTAGCCGACAGTTTTTTGTGCATATTTTCACTAAAGTTACATCTTGACGTCCTTGAGACTAAAAATGCAGAAAAACATTACATGTGGACTAGGGGCAGGATAGGAGGGTAGAAGCTAAAAATAACTTAGCATAGAATCTTAGAGGTAGGGGGAGACAAAATTTGTGTAGTTTTTTCTTGTAGTTAGTCCAAAAACAAGTGTAATTTTGGGAAAAACCAAGTTGGGACGGACAGACCGACAGAAAAATACTACACACTAGACTGAAACTGGACCTAAATTAGACATTGTAGCTCGAATATTTGAAAGGTAGAGGGGAAGTCCGCTGATTGGATGGAAGCATTCATATTATAGAAAGAAAGACGCCCGCTAGTGCCATTTTTTAAAGGACTGTCTATATACACAGTTCGTTAATGCTAGAAGGGTGATTTTCAGGAAATATATATATTATCAGTGTGACGCCATAATCTAGCCAGCAGCTCAGCTGAGTTTTGCTAGAACAATGTAACTGTGTTTTCAATTTTGAATTGTGGTAAGGAGAAAAATTCATTAACCCTTTTATTTAACATTTAATATTTTGAGTGATTGATACTGCCATATCATGAAAAATGATTACGACAAGTGAGTGTTTATTCTAGGTCCCCAGCGACAGTCCAGGGCCTAGAGACAAACAAATAATATAGGAAAACATATCTAAGACTATAGAAGACAGATCTATATTTGAGATCAGTGGGAACATATCACCCACCTTATTGGATGGAAGAAGAGACTATTGAACATATTTCGGATGTAATGCAGTCATGGGAAACTGGTGCTATTTGATACCACCTGGGTGAGATGTGCTGAGTTGGTCAGAGAGATCTGACCCGATCTTTGTAAGTTTTGCTTTGCTTTGTTGTGTATAAAAATTGGTGCAGTAGGCAGTGTGTTGACACGTGGCACAAATTTTGGTTTCAGAGTTCCTGGTCTGGCACTACGCTAGTGCCAGATGCTTTGTAGAGGTCCAAGAGTGGATGCCTAAGAAGCCTATCATTTTACTCCATCACTTGTGAGGAGTGGGCCACTTGAATTCTTTACTGCATCGTCACAGGCCAGATAAGTGGAATACCTGGCCTGCTGTAGATTCATCAAACTTGTCCACAATAAAATCAATAAACAATATCCTGGTGTATAAAAACCATACCTCGATTCCATATTTCAAAGACAATGAACATTATAAACATAGATCGGGAATGATGACACCACCCCGACTAGACATCCAGTGCTAGTTTTCCAAAGACACTGTAGTTAGTGTTAATATTAACCAATGTAACAATATATCTATGTACAAAATTTTCATTGTGATTATTCAATATATATATATGCACTTTTATTGATAAATACATATTGTTTCATACGTCCTGACCAGAAGAACATTTTGTTCAGGACTAAATAAATTTTAAAAATTGTCAAATTTAAATTCTAAAGCCAGTGTTAGTTGATTTGATCATAGAGCTTATTATTATTATTAGACTTAGTGTTTACATGTGGGTGTCTGTGTATTTAATTACCTACACATCACTTTTCATTACCCTAGACATTAAACGTAGCTAACATACATAATAGTAGAATAAGTCTGTTTGAGGTCATAAGTGGTAGCAGAAAGGCATTCTGTAACTCACATAAACTGTTATCTTCAGGAGCCTTCACAGCTGACCTCATCCAGTACACTAGGTAACATAGCAACCATATAATAACATCAAAAATCACTACAAATATTGGGTAGCTCTTGTCCGGGATTTAGGTTTACCAAAGATATTAGGGTCTCCTGGTCCGGGAATTAAACTATTGGGGGCATAAGTTGTATAAATTTAACAGTGTCCCTAAAATTAAAAGTGGAAAATAAAAGTTGATGAATCTTCACAGCCAGTGGTAATTAATTAATTAGCATATTACCTTAATAATTAGAGATTATAATTTACCTTAGTCATTGTTAAATTGTGTGATATAGTATGGCAGAGCTAGCCAAATTCAGATCGGCTGCTGTGCTGACGGCTAAGGAAATGAACATGGATGGTCAGGTTTTAATTCAATATGTGACGGCAGAATGTGACAAGTATATTGAAAGGGAAGATAGGAGGTTAGCTGAAGAGAAAAGGTTACAAATTGAGGCTGATAAAGAACTTAAGAGGCTGCAGATTGAGGCTGACAAAGAGGCTAAGGCATTAGAGGCAGATAGGGAGGCTGAAATAAAGAGGCTCCAATTAGAAGAAAAAAAGGCTGAAAGGGAAGCAGAGGAAAGGAGACAGGCTGCTGAAAGAGAGGAAAGGAGACAGGCTGCTGAGGCAGAAGATAGAAGATTGCAACGGGAGCACGAATTACGACTAAGGGAGTTGGAAATTCAAGGCCATGCTCCTGAAAATGGTGACAGCCCCTTTCCCTCCGATGCCACGCCTAGTCAGGGAGCCTCAACCTCACCTATGGGGTTTCATTTAGACCATTTTGTTGAGAAAGACGATGACATAGAGGGGTACCTCAGTAGATTTGAACTATTGGCTACTACGTATGGGTTAGAGAGAGAGAGGTGGAGTCTTAAGTTATCCCAGTTGCTTAGAGGTACTTCTTATGAAGTTTTTGCTAAAATGAATAGAGACGACCAAGAACTTTATGACATGCTAAAGCAGGCTCTGTTATTGAGATATGAAAAGAATGGTGAATTTTATCGTAAGAAGTTTAGAAATGCCAAACTTTTGTCTGGGGAGACATACCACCAATTCCCTGCCAGACTGGAAACCTATTTGGAGAAATGGACTGCTCTGGGGAAGACCCAAGATCTCAAAGAAATGATCATGATAGAGCAATTAATAGAGTCCATGGCTCCAGACCTGAGAAAATTTCTCATGGAACAAGGTGCAGAGAGGTTGGGGGAGGTTTTGAATGTCGCTGAGAGGTATCAAGCAGCCCAGGTAGAGGTAGTTGGCTCTAAAAAGAAACAGATAGAAAATTTTAAAGCCCCACAGCACTTTAATAAAATTGATACCAGAGAACAAGGTAATAAAGGTAGGACAAACTTTGATAGGCCACGAAATGATTATCGTGATAGAAACTCACAGTTCAATGACCAAAAATATAATGAAAGAAAACCTTTTAACCAAGGAAAGAGGTGGTGCAAATGGTGTAAGAAAGACAACCATAACACCGAATATTGTAGAAGGAAACCTTCAAACATTGCTGCAATGAAATCGAGGAATCAGAGATTAAAGGTTAATCCTAATGGACAGCAGGAACCTTATCACCCCCCAGTTTGTGAGGATGTTATTTGTAATGGAGTCACCACAAGGTGCCTATATGATACAGGTTTGGATAATGATTCAGTTGTGAAGGCTAGCCTAGTAGACCCAAGTCAGTATACCACGGAAACAGTGGAAATACAAGGGGCGACTAAGGACATACCACTCATGACCCTTCCCATCGCAAGGATAACGGTGAAAACTCGCTATGTGGAAGGAGAAATCAGAGCAGCAGTGATAGATGAACCAATCTACCCTCTGATATTGGGGTGTAGATACGTCTTCTTGGGGAATCCCGAGAGACCTGTGATCATGGCGACAGTGCAGACCAGGTCACAGTCAAAGGAGGAAGAAGGTGAACCTATAAATGCTCATCCAGAAGAGATGAGGAAGGCGCAGGCTGAGGATAGGACACTCAAGCCACGTTTTAAAAAATTGCCCAAATGCCACACACCTCCAAGCAAGGGAGAGTATTTTATAAGGAACAAAGTATTATACAGGAAGACAGGAACTAGATCCACTGGTCAAGGACAGTTGGTTCTTCCCAAGGCATATAGGGCAAATTTAATAAGGAGCTTACATGTTGGAAAATATGGTGAAAATGAGAAAGTAGGTACCATCTGCCAAAAGGTTGCTCGAAAATACTATTGGCCCGACGTAAATGTCGACATTGAGAACTTTGTAGAAGCATGTGGCGTATTTCATGAGGGAACACCGACAAAGGGAAAAATGTGCAGGACCTAGAAACGCCACGGGGCAAACTTAGGCCTGGAAGGAAAAATAATTATAATAAAGTAGACAAAGTGGAATGGGAGCCCCCTTTTCACACCCAGTCTTCACTTGAATGTATTAACATGGCCATTATGCGACGAGTACAAAGAGTAATTTTACCCCAGAATAAGCTGACAATCCCTCGGTCAGCATTATATAAACTGGAGGAAACTAAAAGCGAGCGATGATCTCTCACAAGTAATCTAAAGTGGGGAGACAAACCCAAGAGAAAAATTGGTAGTGGTCGATTTGTGAGTGATGATTCTAGGAAGAAAAGTCCTCACTATAATGCTTCTAATGGAAAGGACCCGACGGGTGCCATGAAAAATAAGTATAAAAATTTAAAAGTCCATATGTAAATTATTAAGGACCTGGACAGATGAGAAAGCAGAAGAGACTGTTACCTCATCATATCAATATGTGAACGAGCTGACCACTCGTCTGAAAGCTGGATGGAAACTGGCAAATGTTAATTTGAGACAAGCCAGGAAGAAACATGCAGCTTATTTTAATAGGAAAGCAAAGGACAGAGAATTAGCTGTGGGAGAGAAAGTGCTTCTTCTACTACCCAGGAGCCAGAATAAGTTGCAAATTGGATGGCAAGGTCCATATACGGTTCTAGAGAAGGTGTCTAGAACAAACTATAAAATTGACAAAAAGGGGAAGGAGAAAATATATCATGTGAACCTTTTAAAGAAGTATCTGGACAGACCAATCCAGGAAAGCACCCCCTTACTGACCTTGGCTATCGCAACTGAAATGAAAAAGGAACCACTCACCTCACATGAATACCCATTACACCCCTGTGAGACAGCCGCACAGGTAAAAGTCAGTAAGCACCTGACTAAAAATCAGAGGGAGAGAGTTCAACAGGTTCTGGAGGAACATACGGATGTGTTAACAGATAAACCAGGACATACAAATTTGCTACAGTATGACATGAAGCTGGTAGACTCAACACCAATCTGTATGAGAGCCTATTCTGTTCCGTTCGCTAAGGAGAAGGCATTGAAAGAGGAAATAGATTATTTGTTGAAAGAAGGGATTTTTTCTCACAGTGAATCTTCTTTCAGCTCCAGTGTAGTTTTGTTGAGGAAACCGTCTGGGGAACATAGACTGTGCATAGATTACAGGAAACTGAATGCTGTCACAGAAGGTCAGGTGGATCCATTACCGGACACAAAACAGTTATTTGCCAGATTGAACAAGGCAAAATACTTTTCGAAGGTGGATCTTAGCAAAGGCTATTACCTGATTCCAGTGAAGCCTGAAGTTAGGCCTTATTTAGCTTTTAGCACCTCGGAAGGACATTATGAATTCAACATGCTACCATTCGGATTGAAAAATGCTCCGAGTGTATTTTCTAGGATGATGCGAAAATTGTTGGATCCCTTGAATAATCCATGTATCACAAATTTCATGGATGATATTCTCGTCGCCACAGAAACATTTGAAGAACACATTAACTCTCTGAATATGTTATTTGATAAGCTCAGAGAAGCGAACTTAACTGCTAGACCAACAAAATGTTGTATTGGATGCAAAGAGTTGGAATTCTTGGGACATACTGTATATCAGGGTAACATGACCCCTGACCCCAAGAACTTGGAAAAACTGCAGAGAGCACCTAGACCGCAAACAAAAAAAGACGTGCGATCATTCGTGTCGTTATGTGGGTTTTACCAAAAATATATCAACAATTTTAACTCTATATGTGCTCCTCTGACTGATCTGACTCGCAAGGGAAATCCAGATAAAATTGTTTGGTCAGCGCAATGTGAATTGGCATTCCAAGAGTTAAAGGAAAAACTCACTAGCAAGCCTATTCTCAAATTGCCTGATTTGACTCAGGGCTTTGTGGTGAGAACAGACGCAAGCAATGTAGGCCTGGGGGCTACTCTGTTGCAAAGGTCCTCTTCATCCAATGGGGAACTGAACCCAGTCGCTTATGCAAGCCGCAAGTTGAACAAAGCGGAGCAAGGATATTCCACAAGCGAAAAAGAATGTTTAGCGTTAATCTGGGCAATAAAAAAGTTCCAAATCTATCTGTATGGTAGGACTTTTGTGGTCCAGACAGATCACCAGCCCCTCGTGTTCTTATCTCAGGCCAAGCATGAAAATGCAAGATTGTTAAGATGGTCTTTATTGTTGCAACCATATCAGTTTAATATTGAATATATCCCGGGGTCACAAAATGTCGGTGCAGATTTCCTCAGTAGGCACCCCTGTGATCAAAATTAGAGTAGTTGGCAGGCGTGAGGAGTTAATTTTATAGGTAAGATACGCGGATACATTCTCGCCCATGCCCGCGTTTTCTAGCGCCATTGAAAACTAACTAGTTAGAACATGCAGACTAACCGCCTATCCTTTTAGACGGGGGGGAAACGGAGATAAAAGAAAAAAATGTGACGGTCTGAACACGTGTTTGAATCTAAAGTCTAAAAGACGCAATTTGTAGTTTTAAAGAAAAAATTACGCCACTAGTTGACACAATGTAAGGAAATGGACAAAAAACGACCTTAGCTCTTGTTAGAAACAGACGTATCTTGGACGTTCTACGGTAAATAGTCGTTTTAGTTTGAATATAGCGGCCAACGCCGTGAACGAAGGTACAAAAACAAATTTCAAAACTAACCTTGTGAAAAGTAGGTTTTTTCTTAATAATAAAGTTAGGAGAATAAAAACTAGCTAGTTTGATAGCCCATCTTTACCAGAGAAATAATATACTTTTAATTACACAGACGGACAGATAACACGGAAGATATTGACGAAAGACTGAATTGTTCAATACAGACTAGCCGACAGTTTTTGTGTGCATATTTTCACTAAAGTTACATCTTGACGTCCTTGAGACTAAAAATGCAGAAAAACATTACATGTGGACTAGGGGCAGGATAGGAGGGTAGAAGCTAAAAATAACTTAGCATAGAATCTTAGAAGTAGGGGGAGACAAAATTTGTGTAGTTTTTTCTTGTAGTTAGTCCAAAAACAAGTGTAATTTTGGGAAAAACCAAGTTGGGATGGACAGACCGACAGAAAAATACTACACACTAGACTGAAACTGGACCTAAATTAGACATTGTAGTTTGAATATTTGAAAGGTAGAGGGGAAGTCCGCTGATTTGATGGAAGCATTCATATTATAGAAAGAAAGACGCCCGCTAGTGCCATTTTTTAAAGGACTGTCTATATACACAGTTCGTTAATGCTAGAAGGGTGATTTCCAGGAAATATATATATTATCAGTGGGACGCCATAATCTAGCTAGCAGCTCAGCTGAGTTTTGCTAGAACAATGTAACTGTGTTTTCAATTTTGAATTGTGGTAAGGAGAAAAATTCATTAACCCTTTTATTTAACATTTAATATTTTGAGTGATTGATACTGCCATATCATGAAAAATGATTACGACAAGTGAGTGTTTATTCTAGGTCCCCAGCGACAGTCCAGGGCCTAGAGACAAACAAATAATATAGGAAAATATATCTAAGACTATAGAAGACAGATCTATATTTGAGATCAGTGGGAACATATCACCCACCTTATTGGATGGAAGAGGAGACTATTGAACATATTTCGGATGCAATGCAGTCATGGGAAACTGGTGCTATTTGATACCACCTGGGTGAGATGTGCTGAGTTGGTCAGAGAGATATGACCCGATCTTTGTAAGTTTTGCTTTGCTTTGTTGTGTATAAAAATTGGTGCAGTAGGCAGTGTGTTGACACATGGCACAAATTTTGGTTTCAGAGTTTCTGGTCTGGCACTACGCTAGTGCCAGATGCTTTGTAGAGGTCCAAGAGTGGATGCCTAAGAAGCCTATCATTTTACTCCAGCACTTGTGAGGAGTGGGCCACTTGAATTCTTTACTGCATCGTCACAGGCCAGATAAGTGGAATACCTGGCCTGCTGTAGATTCATCAAATTTGTCCACAATAAAATCAATAAACAATATCCTGGTGTATAAAAACCATACCTCGATTCCATATTTCAAAGACAATGAACATTATAAACATAGATCGGGAATGATGACACCACCCCGACTAGACATCCAGTGCTAGTTTTCCAAAGACACTGTAGTTAGTGTTAATATTAACCAATGTAACAATATATCTATGTACAAAATTTTCATTGTGATTATTCAATATATATATATATATATATATATATATATATATATATATATATATATATATATATATATATATATATATATATGCACTTTTATTGATAAATACATATTGTTTCATACGTCCTGACCAGAAAAAAAACTGTTTGGAGATGTCGGGAACCTTGAGTTGACTGCTGCCTTTATTAGAGTCATAAATGTGGAAGTCTGAAGGCGAACGAGGAAGAGGAAGAAGAAGAAGACCAGAAGAACATTTGGTTCATGACGAAATAAATTTAAAAAATTGTCAAATTTAAATTCTAAAGCCAGTGTTAGTTGATTTGATCATAGAGCTTATTATTATTATTAGACTTAGTGTTTACATGTGGGTGTCTGTCTATTTAATTACCTTCACATCACTTTTCATTACCCTAGACAATAAACGTAGCTAACATACATAATAGTAGAATAAGTCTGTTTGAGGTCATAAGTGGTAGCAGAAAGGCATTCTGTAACTCACATAAACTGTTATCTTCAGGAGCCTTCACAGCTGACCTCATCCAGTACACTAGGTAACATAGCAACCATACAATAACATCAAAAACCACTACATCTTTGAAGCGTTTCTTTTGTCCCCCTACTGTTCGCTTACCCATAGAGAGTTCGCTGTACATCAACTGCTTTGGGAGGCGTTTTTCGGGCATGCGAACAACATGTCCGGCCCATCTAGTTTGGGCCCTCTGCAGCAATGTGTAGATGCTTGAGATATGTGCTCTGTTGAGGACCTCAGAATTAGATACTCTATCATGCCACTTGATCCTGAGTATCCTGCGAAGACAGCTCATGTGGAAATGATTGAGCTTCTTGGCGTGTCTGTTATACACTATCCATGTTTCACAGGCATACAGGAGGGTAGTGAGCACTATTGCATGATATACGTTTATCTTGGTGGCGGCACTAATTCCTTGTCGATCCCAGACATTTACTCTTAGTCTTAAAAAATCTGCACTTGCCTTTGCAATTCTGTTGTTGACCTCGGCGTCGATATTCGAATCTTTGGTAAGGGTACTGCCTAGATAAGTGAAGCTGTCCACCACTTGAAGACGGTGGTTCTTTACTGTGATATTTGGTTCACAGTAAGGTTTCCCAGGAGCAGGTTGAAACATTACTTCAGATTTCTTCGTATTGATGGTAAGACCAAAGTCATCACATGCTACAGAAAGCCTCCTCATATTGTTCTGCATGTCTAGTTCTGTGCAGGTGTTGAGGGCACAGTCGTCCGCAAAGACAAGGTCAGAGATCATTGTTTCATTCACCTTTGTAAAGGACTGTAATCGTCTCAAATTAAACAGCTTCCCATCTGTCCTGTATCTGATGTGTACGCCGTCACTACTGCCATGCGTAACGTTAGACAGCATGGCAGCAAATGTCATACTGAAAAGTGTCGCAGCGAGCACACATCCCTGTTTGACACCGTTTGTGACCGAAAAGGGTTCAGAAGGTTCTCCATCATTCAATACGCGAGCCATCATACCTTCATGAAACTGGCGGACAATTGAGATGAACTTATCGGGACAGCCGAATTTCGCCATAATTTTCCATAGTCCATCCCTATTGACAGTGTCAAAGGCCTTGGTCAAGTCAATAAATGTTGTGTATAGGTCACTGTACTGTTCCTGGCATTTCTCCTGAAGTTGGCGAGCGGCAAATATCATATTGACGGTCCAGCGGCCTACTCGGAAACAACACTGACTCTCTGGAAGGAAGTCCTGCGATTCGAGATGAACAGTCAAGCGATTGAGCAGGACTCGAGCCAGGATTTTGCCTGCAATAGATAATAGGGAGATTCCCCTATGGTTATCACATGATTGATGATTTTCCTCTCGCTTGTATATGTGAACAATAGTGGCATCTTTCAATTCCTGTGGTATCTGTTCTTCATCCCAGACTGAGTGGAAGATGTCTGTTAATCTCTGCAGCAGCGTGCTGCCTCCAGCTTTATAAATCTCAGCAGGAATAGCATCTGATCCAGGTGCTTTGCCGCTGGAAAGTAGACTGGTTGCTTTCTTGACCTCTTAAAAGCTAGGTGGAAGGTCAAGTCTATCATTGACTGTAACTTGCGGTATGCTTGCAATGGCCTGGTCGTTCACGGTTGATGGATAATTTAAGATGGCATTGAAGTGTTGTGCCCAGTGTTCTAAAATCTGCGTTTTATCAGTGAGCAATGCTATGCCATCAGCATTTAGGACCGGCGATGATTGATTCGATTGAGGGCCATAAATTGCTTTCAGTGCATCATAAACGCGCTTTGAGTCATTTCTGTTTGCATATCTCTGTATCTCGTCTGCTTTATTGCTGAGCCATGCATCATGCATCTTCCTGAGCTTATTCTGGACAACTCTGCGTATGTTGGTAAAGGCTGCCTTTTTGGATGTTGAGGAAGGGTTGCTTTGATAGTCTCTGTGCAAGCAATATTTTTCAGCCAGCAGTGTTTTAATATTTACATCATTCTCATCAAACCAGTCAGGGTTCTTGCGTGTTGTATATCCCAAGCTCTCAGAGGCTACAGAGTACACAGTGTTTTTTAGAGTGGCCCATTTTTTCTATAGTGGTTTGACCGAGCTCAACGTCCCTCAGACGGCTGTCCAAGTCCCTTGAGAAGCTCTCTGCGGTTGCTTCGCTTTTAAGTTTTGTGACGTTGAGCCTCTTCATGGGTTTCTGACTCTGGTGTCTTCGCTTGGGCTGTATGTTAAGGTTGAGTTTTGATACAATCAGCCTGTGGTCAGTCCAGCATTCGGCACCACACATGGCCTTGGTCACTCTCACGTCACGTCTGTCGCTCCTTCTCGTGATGACATAATCAATGAGATGCCACTGTTTGGAGCGGGGGTGCATCCATGTTGTTTTATTTCGAGTGGGTAGGCGAAACATGGTGTTCGTGATGGACAAATCATGTGTGGCACACAGGCTGAGTAATAGGAGCCCATTACTATTACATTTGCCTATGCCATGGTTTCCAAATATTCCTTCCCAGGTGTTGTGGTCAGTGCCTACTCTGGCATTAAAGTCGCCAAGAATAATAAGTTTCTCAGATTTAGGAACTGATGAGATAATAGAGTTAAGTTCGTCATAACATTTTTCTTTTGTTTCCTCTGGGTTTGTCATTGTTGGGGCATATGCACTGATCAGTGTGGCACTTCTGTTGCTTCCTAGTGGGATATGAAGGGTCATTAGGCGATCATTAATGCCCTTAGGAGATTTGACAAGTTTACGTACGATATGTGATTTAATTGCGAATCCAACGCCAGCCTCACGCCGTTCCTTGCTGTCACGGCCCCTCCAATAAAATGTGTAGCTACCTCCAATTTCAGTAATCTGACATTCTTCTGGTAGTCGTTTCTCACTTAGGGCTGCTATATCGACATTATAGCGCGCCAGTTCTTTGGCCACAAGTGCAGTCCGTCTTTCAGGTCTGTCGGTCATGGTATTATCGAGTAGTGTTCGCACGTTCCACGTGCCGAAGGTAAGCACCTTCATTTGTTTCTTATTTTTTGTTCGAACGCATGATTGGGATACCCTCCAGGAGCGTCAAGCTGGTCAGAGTAGGTTGAAGCAGGCTATGTTCAGGGCATCTTTTCTAGTCCCTTCCTCATGCCATGGAGGTGAGCAGAGTGATCCTAAAGAGGGCTGCTCAGTCGCTCAGGGGGCTGCCGGATCTTGCCGATGCTTCAAAGTTCCAGCGAGAAACGACCCTATAGCCTGAGCTGCCTGTGTGCAGGTTTTTTGCTGCAGCTTGAGTGTATCCACACTTTCTAGTTCGCCACTACCTCATCGCCACAGGTCTTTAAGTGTAGTGTCTGTATGTTTCTGTCTGAAGCTGTGACTTACGCTGTAAGTAGATTTAAGTGAGGTAGAGTTGCGCTAATCGTCATCCTCACTCTCTCGTCCAGAATTATCTGGTCCAGTGGCAAGATATTATCGAGACGACTGGAGACAATACAGGATGCAGTGGATGACCAGGGCGTTCTAAGTGTCTCGCCGTGCTCTTTGCGTTCCACTCCGCGCTGCTGGTAGTTGCCTTCATATCCGTTGAGTCAGCTGATGGCTTCGTCCGCATAGTCCGCCAAATCCAGTCTTCACATGCTAGGTAGACAAGCCCTGTTTTTCACCAAGGGTTTTAATGCCCCTCGGCTACCCTCATCTGGTTTAGCCCACCAGTCGAGGTGGTGTGCCTGGGTGTGGCCGCTGTGCATGCACCAGCTGCTTGGAGCCACAGAGAAGAGCTGAGAAGTAGGTGGGGACCAATTGTGGAAGAGCCACTTCCAAAGGAAGTGCGACTGCCCCTTCACCAAAGTTACTACCCCTCCCTGACCTCTCCATACATCCCATAGTAGCAGTTTTTCATAAATGTTCTTTTGTTCCCAATATAGCATCTAATCAAAACTAGCGGCCAGCGGTCTAATATTACGAGTAACGTAACATTGTTATTAAATTTGGGTCTTCTATTTTTGGACCTGTTCGGTCCTCTTTCTTCATTCAGAGAGAGACCAATAGAAACAGTAATATTAATTGTAACTAAACGGTACTATACCAAGAATTATTTATCAAAATTTTCCAGCCCACTGGGCATACGAAAGAACATATATTCCTGACGTTTGACAACCGTAGCAACGGAGTGATCCAGAAAACTACACTGTTTCATAATCGGCATTCACCATAAGAGTCAGCCGATAAGATTTACCATCAGTATCAGTTTTACATATTGTAACATTTGTCGTAGAAACTAGAGGCTAGACAATACAGGAACTACTTTTCTCCTTTTGTAACTGTGAACGTCCAGAGAACGTCCTGCTTCAGTAACTATATGCGGTGATACAGGACTCATCCAGGAAAAAATTAAACCACCAAATTTGGCGTCCACCTTGTAATTATTATTCGATTTAAAAAAAGGCTGGACTGGGGCCAAATTTGGGCAACCCACCTGACAATATCGGTTTAGACTATTGTAAATTGTTCAAGGGATACGTACACCATTATTATGTAAGCAAGAGTATTTGTGGCCACAGATGACAGAGTGAGAGACAGAGAGAGAGAGTAAATATTTTCCTTTGTTACAATAATTGTACTAACTTCTTTTTTTTTATTTCGCTAACCTGAGTACTTTACTGAGTAGTAGTTTAGTGAGAAAATGTTCTTCACAGTCTATTCTGTAATCTAGTGTTTATTCTTTGACCTTTGGGTTATTAACTTCTTTCGGGATCTTTTCTCAACAAGGGGAGGGCACTTAATCGGTTATTTTCATATATATGTAAACTTGATTTATTTGATGTCTCTATATGGTTGATGTTGTAAAAAGTTTAATGATAATAAACAACAAAAAGAACTTACATATGCGTGTTGGTCAGACCCATACCCAATTAACCATAGTTTTTCACGTTTTGTGTGTATTGTTGACACATAATTGTGTGTGTGGGTGTTTTTAGTATAACTTATATTTCATATAGGGAGAGAAAGGTTGTAAATAATTATTTTCGTGACTACCACGGTCACACAAGAGAAAACAATAGCAAGAGATCCAGATCTCCAGGAATACCCAGAGTTCGCTGGGCGGACAGCATTCGATAATCCCTGAGGGACCGAAGACTGGACTGGAACCAGGCCAAAAGAAACACAGCTCAAAGGATAAGATATCCGAGAAGGCTAGACATCATATCTCACTACCCAGGGGATCGGGGAGGAGTATATCATTATTGTACCCACTAATTCTGGAAAAAAAATGCCATCAAAAATATTCCCTATACTGGGTTTGAACCCGGTACCTTTAGAATTAGAGCCGGACGCCACACCTCCTATCTACTCCAGCCCCCAGGGTAGAAGAGGAACGACCAAGTAAGAACAAGTGTTTAAAAGATTGTTGTAGTGCGCTATTTGGCGCCAATAACACATTTTGTTGTGCTCATCTGCGACTAGAGCCATTCAACTTAAAAGTTATCGATCATTGAAAGTGGCAGAGGATATAAGTGTTGACTACTTTGACATGGACATCAAACTCATTATTATTTCAAGTACTTTTATTTTAAACATGGAAAACAAAACATGTTTCAACAATTTAACACAAGTACTAATCAAAAAAAGAGAATATTTTATGTCTTAAATAATTTTGTAAAATTAATTGACAAAATTAAATAAATAATCAACCACTTTTTTTTAGTTTGATATGTTTTTAATAGTTGAATTGTTCCCCTTTGGAAGTAAATAGAATGTATTCCCCTAAATTTATTTTCTCTCTGCTGTTTAAAGTATCACTTCGAGTGTTGCTGCTTACTCAGTTCATATACTTATTTATTTATTTATTCTAAGTGATGATTATACCTCCATATCTATTATTGCTAGTTTATCAACGTGTTGTTAAAAGTACTACTAGCTGAAATGAAGATCTATGTGTGTTTTTTTTTTTTGTTTTCTCTTGTGTCTACCGATAGAGTGGTCTTCCTTAATTCCAGCTGATTTATGACTTTGTCAATGTTGATTTGACGTACGATGTCTAAAATTGCAATAAGTAATTCTTTCTTTGGACTGTTTATTGTTTTACTGTGTTGCTTTATTTGATATGTCAGTGATAAATTGCCTCTCCTGTTCTACGGTTTTTGTTGGTAGAATGTCTGTTTTATTTTTCTATTAGTATTTATATAACTGTAGTCTCTGTAGGCAGATGTCGGAGTTGGGGTTTGATGTGTAGTTTCTGCTTACCTGACAGCGTATTTTTTTGTCAATTAATTGTCTTAGTTAAACTTTTCAACAATCATTTTCATACCACTATGATACATATTAATAATTTCATGAAACATATGTGATAGCGTTGCAGTTCTGCTCCAGTCAGACCATAAGTAGATCTGTCAGTATTACTAATCTATTGCAGTTGGATCGTCTGTACAGGCATTTCTCTGTAGTTCTATCAACATTATATATCTTTCTCAGTTATCTCATCTCATGTGTAGTTCTGTCATCAATACAAATCTGTCCCAAGCAGATCATCTGTAGTTTTGTCAACATTACAAATCTGTCCCAGTTATCTCAGCCCATCTGTAGTTCTGTAAAGAATACAAATCTGTTCCAGGCAGATCATCTGTAGTTCTGTCAACTTTACAAATATGTCCCAGGTATCTCACCCCATCTGTAGTTCTGTAAAGAATACAAATCTGTTCCAGGCAGATCATCTGTAGTTCTGTCAACATTACAAATGTGTCCCAGTTATCTCACCCCATCTGTAGTTCTGTAAAGAATACAAATCTATTCCATGCAGATCATCTGTAGTTCTGTTAACATTACAAATTAGTCCCAGTTAAAACAGCCCATTTCTTTTCAGGGTAGCAATCGTTCTGGTTTCTGAGGAACAAAGTCCATAATTTATTACCAGTTTTATTAAATTTGGGTTAACAAAAACACAGGTACAGATTTATACTAGGACAGTACACACACAAAATTGTCAACGTTTCGGCCAGGACTTCATCAAGGACACTGTCGTAAATTTTGATAAAATAGCCCTGAGATATTTATGGTCCCGTACAAGCAGAGGTGATAGCGATAGCTATGTGAGAGGAAGGTGTAACAAATAGTTTATGTTTTAATAGGGTGGTGATAGTGGAAGAGAAAGGACAGTCTTGGATTGAGTAATTGCTCTAATCCAGCCTATCGTTTACGACTATTTAAATTCAGACGCACTTTCTCACTTGGTACAGATTCAAATTACACTACACTCACGTACCCACAATTTTGTGAAAGAAATAAGTACAGACGTGAAAACGGATAAACTATGGATCACATATAAGGGCCGGGGTTTGACCAACACTATCTCGTAAGGTTTATTATGTTTATTCTCACTAGAAAATATCACAACATCAAGAAAAGCATTAACATCAATGAATTATAGTTTACAGACAAGGAATTAAAAAATATAATCTAATAGGCCCTCCCTCTTGTATAGGTAGCCTAGGAAGATCCCAACAGAGGTAATTAACCCTAAAGATCAAAATAATTAACAGTGGGGTGGGGGGAGGGAATAGTCAGGACGGGTAAAGACTAAGTCCTTAATTTAACCTATCCTGTGAACACTCAGATTAGTGAGAGATAAATAAAAGAAGATTGGTAGGTCAGTAGTAACATAAGAAAATAAGTTTCTTTCTTTCCGTTCCCTCACTACACTCAAACAGTGGCCTACTTTCAGATTTGCTCACCCAACTGTCGACGCTGCATACATTCTTTGGAATTAAACACTAACATGTATTGAGACTATTCAGTCATGTTCATGGTCAATTTCAGCACCAGACTATCCGTATTTGTCACTGCTATTCTCCGGGAGTCGCTGAAATTGATGCGTTAGTATTGTCCAGGATATTCCTGTTTTTCACTGCAGGTATAGGTTTGGAATATGTTTTTTTCTTCTATGTGGTGGCACTTTCCTGGGAATTAATATGTTAATATATTGTTCCAGTGCGGTCTAGCCTCAGGTGGCTGTGACACTCTGTGACGTGATTAGGAAAATGTTAAATGATAATAATCGGCTGTTCGTTTAGGTGATGGCCAAGAATGAACCATGAGTTCTCTTGAATATATCCTATGAAAAAAACTCTCGTCATGGGTCTGATAACCGAGTACAAAGTTTCTGCCTCAGCAGACTGATAACAGATTATATCAATAAAAAAAGGTGTATTCTGGGAATGTCTCGTTCCAATTAAAATTTATAATTATTGTGTTTTTCTAGATTGGATCTCTCGTCATAAATGGAGAAGGTGGACCGCACAGGGGTTACAACATGAAGATGGTTACACCAGTAATTTCTGAAAAGCTGATAGAAACATCAGACCGTAAAACCGCTGGATCGCAAGGTTTATGTCCAGCCAAGATTATATTGGAAGAAAATAAAAACGTTTTAACAATATTATCAATATCCTAATCTAAGACACGTTTTAGATATGACCTGTTAAGCACTCCGTTATTAAATTTAATTTAAAACTCACAAGTGTCTAGCTAATCTCATCGCTTTTAACACGAGATATAAACACTAATCACTAAGAATTTACACATGATGAAATAGAAATAAATTGCGTTCTCTAAATTATTCACCGCCTAGCGTCTATTAATTAATTCAAAACATCTCTTACTTGGGACATAGCGAGTAACTAAATTTACGTTTGCAGCAGGTAAAATTTGCTTTACGTTATTTAATTAACACAGAAAAGAACCCAGTGAAATATAATGGAAACACTTTAACAATGAAATCACTCAAAATTGTAATATATATATTTTACCGCAGCTCAGAAAAATGAATTAATCTCCACGTATATAAGTGATCCAAATTGTAGTATGGCTCTTATAATGCGAGCTAGGTACTTTCTTCAAAATCTCTGGCGCTACTGATAACAGATTTTTAAGAGATGCCTATATATAATAAATGGGTAAAAAATCGTTAGCTTGTGCGAGATTTTGCGAATCTGCTCGGATATTTGGAGAATCTGCGGTCGTTTTGCTAGCAAGCGGACGCCCTTTAGCTCCCTTCTCTCGGTGAGCAAATTGCGTCCCATGGAGCACGAACAAAGAGAAGTCGGTAAAAGTGGTTATGCTCCTTTCTGCATCCGCTTAATTGCCCCTTTATTCTGCAATTACTGTCCCGTTCTCTTTAAGGAAACTACAAAAACCGTTGCCTCCTGTAAAGGGCAATTTTTACTATCTTGCAATATAATACATTTATATACTTATTATGTTCGCAAATATTTGGTAATCAAAGTATTTCCTTTTTAAGTGCTTAAGGAGAAGTCATTTTTGAGTTACTTCCCTTGAAAGTAGTTCCGTCATCTTCTATCGGACTCCGCGGACGAGTCTAGGCCTACTGCGATTTATTCTTTGGCTGGGTAGGAATAGATTGTTCTTGCTTCAGTATATCTATGGCCTGAATTTATACGTAGTGTTTGTATGAGTAGGACGAGTCTGTCTTATATATGGATATCTTTACATTTCTAAGTCGAACTATGTTGGTTGTGGCTAGAAAAGGTCAAAGGCTATGCAGCGGAAGTATCGCTAGCAAGGGGTGTGATTCATGGCTGTCATCCTGTCTGGATGTAGAATTTTGATGTAGCAGGCCTATCGCCGAAAAAGTGATCTATAAGTCAATGGGGAAAAGTGATAGTCATTTAGACATGTTGTATGTACTTTACCCCAGTGTTTATTCTCTTTTGCCAAGGAATGGCAAAGTTATATTTCGCATAGAAAGGTAAAACCACAATTTATTATGAACTTGGGCTTCGCCATCGTTGTCGATAAACAGATGCACAGTGGTACTTTTGAAAAGAATATTTATTCAAAGGAAGACGACATTCCTATGTATCAGCACTAGATTGTATGATATTATTCAATTACCTCTATGAGAGAAGCTATGAAGAAATGAGGACATTTAACGAATGACCAATTTTGGTCTGGGTCCTATAGTGAGTGAAACTCACGAGAGAAGAACAGCCATGTTGAAATTCATATACTTTGTATTTATCGAGTGAGAAAAAGGGATGCCTGTACTATCGCTCGATGAACCAAGAGATCACTGCTACATGTGAGAACCCATGTCTGGGATTCCTATATCTTTATGGAAAATATATATATTGAACTTTACGTGAAGGGATATTCACTAGACGAGGTTAGGTCTAGGAGCCTTCCTATATATTGGTTATGGTCTGACGTGCCCAGTCAGTAAAGCCAGATGATTTACATGATGGAACTCTGAATGCTTATTTACGAATGCTCCATTATGATATTTGCCAAGCATGAATGCTAACTTAAGATGATATTCCTGTGATCAACATTATGCTGTCTATGTCGACATTTGTTCCTGTAACCATACACGTACTGTCCAAGTGTGCGTCCCATTAAATGTTATAAAAAGACCACCGTAGTTCCAGTACTTCTTGAATTCGAACAGTGTGAGTATGAGTGATGTACTACCAACCTGTCAACTCTATCGAATCATTCTACCATTCGCGTTCTGACATTCACATACACACTCATTGTTTACACTCACATTCTTGTCGGAGCCTCATCACGTTCCAGGACAAGATGACCTGTATGACCAAAACTGTGCTGGGTTTAATGAGTTGACAATCGTTACACTTTACTACACCAGTCCCAACATCTACATTTATCAACTGGTGGACATTCACGGTATTTAACAAATAAAGCGTGATTTAACAACTAGTAGCCAGTATGAGTTAACAACTATACAGAGTTTAACAACTGGTGGCCAGCTTCCTGGGTCAACCTGCACAGTGACCATATTGAGAAGTAAACTACTGGGACCAGACCGTTCCTTGGGGTCTGTTACGACACACAAATACATCAGCAGTACAACTCTACAGTGATGTCAGCGTGACCTGTCCTGTCGACAGTATGCAGTAACTAGGTCAGCGTTTGTTGACATTTGGTTCGTTGGACATTTGCCATACAACTGACAGTGTTACACAGCAAGCTTGGTGAAACATAGAACATTACACATCAGGACTGGAGAATATTTGACAGTGTTTGCGAAAGGAAATGTTATTGAACTGAGAAGTCCTACATCGATTGTTATCATTCACATCAACGATGGAGCTTCTATTTCTGTGTTGAATTTAAAATAATTAGACCAGAAGTATTTGTTTAATAAAGTACCACAGTACTGTACTATTAGGCAGTGTAACTGAGCCTTCTTTACAACACATTCTTTCTGCAACACTCTATTTACATCATATTGCCATACTATTTATGCAATTTTGTATTTATGTTTAAATATTTATATGTGATATTTGTTTGTATCCAGCGGGTTGTTGTTTTGGTTGGGCGGTGTCACACAGCAGAGTATCCCACGTAATAGAGGGTCTGATGTGTGCGTTTCTATAGGTGCAATTTTCTTGATTGAAAATTTGCTGCGACAGCTGTTGCTATTAGTGTTAGCTGTGAAGACTGTACTCATTGTTGTTTTTGTAATATTCCTCTGTTCTTTAGTTTGTTTTGATTTGTTTGTAATTTGTTGGTCTACCCTATTCTATCTTTCAGTTCTATTCTCAATTTATATTTATATACTGTGGCGTTATTTGTATTTGTTATCCTCTTGCGGTTTATCTTTTATTGTTTTTCCCATTTGATTTATTTCATCTCCGCAAATGTTTTCATGTTCTCCTGTATAACTGTTTTGTTTTGTGCCTGATCGACATACACTATTTAAAATATAGTTGATCATATAAATTGATGTACAAGAATCAACTGATAGTTAATTGCTATTACTAAAGGTACACAGTTGATGATATAAAACACTATTTCTGGTGCACTGCACTTATATTATAGAGTGAACCAGCAACTTATAGCTGTTATTATATAAGGATTTATACAAGACCTTTGTAAGGCTTGTTTCCCACAGTGATTGGGATAGTTAAGTACTATTTTCCACAGGTTACAAAGTTATCATACAAGGTCTTTGATTAAGACTAAGAAAGTGAATTTATTTACTTTTGCAAATTACTGATCTTATTAGACAAGATGTCTACTTTAGATTATTTTATCACACAAGGCAAGATTCTTGATAAGACTGGTCAGCAATTAGAAGAATGGGCAGTTGCTCAATATGACAAAGCATTGGCTGCTGAAGAAAGAAAAGCATTGATTGAAGAAAAGAAATTAGCAGCTGAGGAGAAAAAATTAGAAGCTGAGGAAAGAAAATTACAAAGAGAGTATGAACAAAAGAAATTGCAGATACAGACTGATGAAAAAAGATTCCAGATGGAAATGGAAAAAGAGAAAAGAAAGGATGAAGCTGCTGCAGAAGAGAGAAAATTACAAGCTGAAGCTCAAGAGAAAAAAGCAATAAGAGAACATGAACACCAAAAAGAACTTTTAGCATTTGAGTTAGAAAAGTTAAAGTTAACAAACATAAGTGATGGTAATCAAGCATCTGGTGGTAATGGTAAACCCTTTACTTACAAGGTCAAGGTACCAGCGTTCAACCCTTCCAGTGATGACATAACATTCTGGCTAAATAGATTTGAACGCTCGTGTCGAGCCCATAATGTGGACAAATCACAATATGCTAACCAGTTATCAGAAAATCTGAAAGGTGATTCTCTGACTAGTTTAAGTTTGGTTGAAGAGGCTGACAAAGATAACTATGATGTTATTAGGGCAGCCTTATTAAAGAAGTATCAGTTGTCTGAAGAGGGTTATCGGAAGTTGTTTAAGACAATGGTGCCTGAGGCAGGTGTAGAATTCTCAGAATTCATTGCAAGGACACGTCTTACATTTGATCGTTGGATTGAGCTATCCAAAACAGAAAAGACTTATGAAGCCCTTATGGACTTGATACTCAGAGACAAGATTATGTCAAGTATAAATAAACCTTTCCTCGAATTCTTACATGAGCGTAAACCTAAGTCTCTAAAAGAAATGGAACAGTATTGTACCCAATACGTCACTGCACATCCGGACGTAGCTATTAGCAACAATAAGGTTAAAGAAGGTATGCCAGTTGCTTCTGCAACACCATACAACCCTAATCACTCTCACAAATTCCAAGGACCTCAAAATAAGTTTAATAAAAAAGGTAACTATTACAGTTATCAGAACCAAGGTAACCAATCATTTCAGGGTTCTTCTTCGAATACCTGGAGAAGAGCTGACAGCCCTCGATTCAGGGGTGGTCATAATTACAGGAACTTTCGCAAAGGAAGTCATTCTAGAAACTATCCAAGTTTTCCTTTATGGAGACAACAAGATCATAATTACAGAGATACTCATTATAATGAATATGATGATAGTAACCAAAGGAGCTATGATTCAAACCCGAGTAGAGGTTATAATAGTGGAAACAATGATAAGTACAGAGGCAATAATAACAGAGGTAGAGCACAATTCAAAAAACATAAAGCTCATTACCAGGCGAACTCTGCACAGCAAGAGTCCCACGAAGCCTATAAACAAAATAAAGATAATGATGACTCTAATAATATGGCATGTGCCGCTTTTGATTTTGGGAGAGCATCTCAGTGCCCCCAATGCAAAACATTATTTGAGCCAACCACAGTGTCTACTTTAAGCTGTGGCCATCCTCTTCCCGCTCTTCCTGCGTCAATCGCGCATGATGGGAGAGGTTCTCTTGTCTTACACAAAGGTTTAGTAAATGACAATCCAGTCTCAGTACTTTTTGATTCTGGATGCACAACTATTGGGGTTAGGCAGTCACTCATAGATCCTTCTCATTCTACAGGCAAAGTAGTCAAATGCGTAACATTTGGCGGCACCATAGAGAAATACTCTACCGCTATCATTAGGATTGCTACTCCTTTCTTCACAGGAGATGTACACGCATGTCTTTTGCCGGATCCGATCGCTGATCTTATCATCGGTCGCATTCACGGAGTCAAAGAATGCACTCCGGAGCAAATTTCCGTTTGGGAAAATCAAAATATGCAATCTGCTAATGCAGTAGTCACTAGAGCTCAAGCTCTCAATATGCCTGAAACTTCATCTGTTGAAGATAATGAAGTGCATAACCAAGATGATCCCTTGGTAATTTCTCGTGACTCGTTTATAAAACAACAAGAAGAAGATCCGACTCTTAAGAAATTCTTCACTCTTGTAACGAAAGGTGATCCGAATAAAGATTCAAATTGTAAATCTTGGATTACAATGAAGAATGGCGTACTTGTACGTATGGTGCAAGACTCCACTAAGTCAAGTCATTCTCAGATTCTTGTACCCAAGAATTTGAGAGTTAAGATCTTACAACATGCACACGACTCTCAGTGTGCTGGTCACATGGGTTTTTCCCGTACAAAGTCAAGAGTTCTAGCGGCTTTCTTTTGGCCTTTTGTGAACAAGGACATACGGATCTATTGTCGATCCTGTAAAGTATGTCAAGAAGTCAAATCCAAAGGTCCTCGTCATGCTGCGCCTATTCAGGCTGCAGATATTCCTATTCGTCCATTCCAGAAAATGGCGATAGACATCATTGGTCCATTCAAGATCAAATCTGCTAGAGGACATCAGTTTATCTTAACGTGTGTAGACATGTGCACACGTTGGCCAGAGGCTATCCCTCTAAAGAGCATTACTACCGCTGACATTGCAGATGCTCTTTGGCTTATATTTTCTCGGCTGGGATTCCCCGGAGAAATATTATCAGATCATGGCACCCAACTGATATCGGATACCATGTCTCAAGTAATGTCTACTCTACAGATAGAGAGATCTTTGAGTAGCATCTATCATCCTATGTCCAATGGGATGGTCGAGCGACTAAATAGAACACTTAAGAACTTATTAGGGAAGATAACTGAGGATCATCCTCAAGATTGGGATAGGGTTTTACCCGCGGCCCTCTTCGCGTACAGAGAGGTCCCCAATGAACATACAGGGTTTTCTCCCTTTGAACTTGTCTTTGGCGCGCGACCGCGCGGCCCAATGTCTTTGCTGCATGATCTTATAACAGCTGACAATATTGACGATGACACAAAATCTTCTTACGAGTATGTCATCGCGCTGAGACAAAAGATTATCGAAGCATGCAAATTGGCAACGTCCTCTTCTGAATTTGCTAAGCAGAAGGCAAGACAATTTGCTAATAAGAAGAGAACTTTACGACAACTTTGTCCTGGTGACAAAGCATTTGTTTTGCTACCTTGTCGTGAAAATAGACTCCTTATTAGTTGGAAAGGTCCGTACGATATAATATCGAAAATTTCAGATGTTGACTACATCGTCGATATCAACGGGAAGCATAAAACCTTCCACATCAATATGCTTACGGAGTTCCATGAACGTCCTGACTATCTACAGCCTATTTTCCAGGCAACGGACGATTCTCATGTCAAACATGGTCATTACTCATCACTGTCTGTAATACAGGATGAGGAAACAAGTTTTTCGGATGTTAATCTTCCGCTTCCAATGATCCCACTTCATTCTAGTGAATCATGGAAAGACGTTACTGTTTCTCCTGATTTGTCTCTAGGAGAACGGCGACAAGTTTCGTCTATGTTACAAACATTTCAGGATGTCCTCACTGACATCCCTGGACAAACTCATGTCATTGAGCATGACATTGTTCTAACTGAACATACTCCAATTAGGGTTAGACCTTATCCTATCCCTATACATTTCCAAACACAGGTTGAAAAGGAGTTGGATGAAATGATAGATTTACAAATAATCGAACCATCCACTTCTGCATATTCTTCGCCGATGGTTATTGTTCGAAAAAAAGACAATAACATACGTCTTTGCGTTGACTATCGCAAATTGAATCAAGTTACGAAGTTCGATGCTGAACCTATGCCTTTACTAGAAGAGCTACTTACTCGTCTTTCTAAATCGCATTTTTTCACTAAACTTGATTTGTCTAAAGGATATTGGCAAGTTCCATTATCCGAACGCGCCAAACCTCTTACCGCTTTCTCTACTCCCAGAGGCCTTTTCCAATGGAATTTTATGCCTTTCGGCCTTATGAACGCACCAGCTACATTTGTACGCATGATGCGTCGAATCCTATCGTATCGGTCAGATGTCATTGCTTATCTAGACGACATCTGTCTTTTCAGCGATACTTGGGAAGATCACTATTCAGGGTTAGTTGAATTATTATCAACTCTGCGTGAGTATAACCTGACAGCAAAACCATCTAAAGCTTGTATTGGCTTTAGCGAAATTGCTTTCTTAGGCCATCGAGTAGGTCACGGTTTCTTGAAGACAGAAGACCATAATATCACTAAGATACTTAACATCTCTATCCCTAGGACTAAAAAGCAAGTGCGAAGTCTTTTAGGTCTCATACAATTTTATGGACGTTTCATTCCGAATCTGTCCTCTATCATGGCACCTCTCTCTACACTATTAAAGAAAGGGTCGCCTAACATGGTTCACTGGTCTCATGAATGCCAATCTTCACTAGAGAAGATCAAAACTATGTTTTCATCACCACCTATTTTAGTGTTACCTACAACAGATAAGACATTTGTTCTTCGTAGTGACGCTTCATCCACTGGGATTGGAGCGGCACTAATGCAAGAGTACTCTGGAACTCTGCATCCTGTAATGTATATATCCAGAAAACTTAATGCTGCAGAAAGGAATTACTCGGTTTTAGACCGTGAATTATTGGCAATGGTTTGGTCAATTCTCAAACTCCAAAGATTCCTTCTGGGCGCGCATTTCGTAGTGGAAACTGACCAAAAAGCTCTTACGGCTATCCAAAGTAAGAACTTGAAGAGCTCGAGATCAACTCGATACGCAATCGCTCTTCAACCTTTTCATTTCTCGGTACGAGCTATCCGTGGTTCAGAAAATGTGATGGCGGACATTCTGTCCAGATGCCCACATGATGCCACTTAACTGTTAAATATTGGATCTTTTTAATATGTATAACTTTACAACAGTTATTTTTTTTGTTTCTTTACTAAGATACACATTTGTAATTTAATAATAGAATGATGGTATCGCTACTTAGCGGTTTATTGATGTTAATTCACCGCTGTTCTTTGATAATTGTTTCTTCATAAATCATAAATTTAAGATTATAGTGTGAATTTTTGGTATGCATTGTATAATTACCAGAATTGTATTATACGTACATCACACCTTCCTGGAAACATTTATTCGTAGAGAAACAATTTCTCTCAGATTTTGAGATATATTCTCACCGGTCATATTAGGAATTATAGTTATTCCTGATATTTTCATCTGCGCAGTATTCTTGCGTTGTGAGCCTATTCTACGTGCTCCAAGATGTATTTAAAAAAAAAAATTTTTTTTTTTTTTTTCACGGGACTGTAAAGGGCAATTTTTACTATCTTGCAATATAATACATTTATATACTTATTATGTTCGCAAATATTTGGTAATCAAAGTATTTCCTTTTTAAGTGCTTAAGGAGAAGTCATTTTTGAGTTACTTCCCTTGAAAGTAGTTCCGTCATCTTCTATCGGACTCCGCGGACGAGTCTAGGCCTACTGCGATTTATTCTTTGGCTGGGTAGGAATAGATTGTTCTTGCTTCAGTATATCTATGGCCTGAATTTATACGTAGTGTTTGTATGAGTAGGACGAGTCTGTCTTATATATGGATATCTTTACATTTCTAAGTCGAACTATGTTGGTTGTGGCTAGAAAAGGTCAAAGGCTATGCAGCGGAAGTATCGCTAGCAAGGGGTGTGATTCATGGCTGTCATCCTGTCTGGATGTAGAATTTTGATGTAGCCGGCCTATCGCCGAAAAAGTGATCTATAAGTCAATGGGGAAAAGTGATAGTCATTTAGACATGTTGTATGTACTTTACCCCAGTGTTTATTCTCTTTTGCCAAGGAATGGCAAAGTTATATTTCGCATAGAAAGGTAAAACCACAATTTATTATGAACTTGGGCTTCGCCATCGTTGTCGATAAACAGATGCACAGTGGTACTTTTGAAAAGAATATTTATTCAAAGGAAGACGACATTCCTATGTATCAGCACTAGATTGTATGATATTATTCAATTACCTCTATGAGAGAAGCTATGAAGAAATGAGGACATTTAACGAATGACCAATTTTGGTCTGGGTCCTATAGTGAGTGAAACTCACGAGAGAAGAACAGCCATGTTGAAATTCATATACTTTGTATTTATCGAGTGAGAAAAAGGGATGCCTGTACTATCGCTCGATGAACCAAGAGATCACTGCTACATGTGAGAACCCATGTCTGGGATTCCTATATCTTTATGGAAAATATATATATTGAACTTTACGTGAAGGGATATTCACTAGACGAGGTTAGGTCTAGGAGCCTTCCTATATATTGGTTATGGTCTGACGTGCCCAGTCAGTAAAGCCAGATGATTTACATGATGGAACTCTGAATGCTTATTTACGAATGCTCCATTATGATATTTGCCAAGCATGAATGCTAACTTAAGATGATATTCCTGTGATCAACATTATGCTGTCTATGTCGACATTTGGATTCACGTTTAATCTGACAGCAGGCAAACCCCTTTCGCCCTTCCCCTTTTAAATGAAAGACAGTTTGAGATATGAATAGCTGTATTAATAGCGCTTGAAACAAAGACAGGTAGGCGTGGCTAAATTAGGAATCTTTTTTATGTTTGACAACATAACGTTTACTGAGGGAAATGCATACAATTTTCTCCATATAACTCTGAATTATTAGTGACCTTGTTTTCTTTTTTAACTGAGAATTTTCATCCTTTCATTTTGTTATCCAATTTTTTATAATTCCTATTTTTACGGCATCTTTTTAATGATTTTCTAAATTTGATCATTAATATTGAGAAAACAAAAACTATGATAATTAGCAAAACAGACGATAAACCCACATTAAAGATAAGCGTAAATGAGAAAATCCTGGAACAAGTCAAGAGCTACGTATATCTTGGTCATATAAAAACAGAAGATGGCAGATGTGAAACAGAAATCAAGAAGAGAATAGAAATGGCCAAAGCTACATTCAACAACATGAAACATATACTGACATCCAAACAGTTATCTCACAAATTAAAACTGAGAATCATAAAGTGTTATATATATATTCTGCATTTCTGTATGGTGCGGAAACATGGACGATGAAAAAGCATTAATTTTGAAGAAAGAATTGAGGCTCTTGAAATGTGGATATATAGAAGAATGCGGCGTATCTCATGGAAAGAGATGAAAACAAATAAGGAGGTCCTAGAAAATCTAGGTATGAAAAAAGAACTAATGAGGGAGGTCAAAGTTCGGCAGCTAAAATACTTTGGCCACATAAAAAGGCATAACACCTTGCAGAAGAAAATAACAGAAGGGAGAGTTGAAGGCAAACGTGCAAGGGGAAGACACCGCTATAAGTGGGAAGATAACATCAAGAGATGGACAGGAAAGAGTCTTTCAGAGTGCACCACCAAGACAAGAGACAGAAGACGTTGGAGATCCATTACAGCCAACCTTCGTTGTGGAGATGGCAACTGATGATGATGATGATGAAATTTGATCCGAGCGCATAAAGATAATTCACTTTTCTTAATTACTGTGCTGTGTTTAGCAGTTGATGAAATGTTCACACAGTGACATCCTTGGTTATTTATGATTTAATTGTGTCTTAGATCTGGATTGTACACACGATGATAATGAATTAACTTAGTACACTCGCAGACACCACTCACACACAAGGTCAATGCAAATAACGATCTCTTTGCTTGCCGTTCAATTGATAGGGAAGTAACTTTAAGACAAGCGAACCAATTATTTTAGAAAACAAGTAACAAGTTTATTTAAAAAAGTATCTTTTTGAAATTATTATTTCCAGAAAATCTTATAATTGTAAAAATTGGACAATGTACGTTATTTTAACAGTATAAATTTAATATTTAGTATTTTAGTTATGAAAATTTTAATTATTTTAATCAATAAAAGTATAAATTATGTGCTTGACGCACATGTCGGTCAAGTCAAAACATGTGGTCTCTGTAACCTCCTAATGGTAATACTTTGTCAAAACTGACCATTTCTGTACTTGACAAAATGCAGTTTAAAAAAAATAATAAATTGCAATTTGCTGGATGTTTCCTGTACCACAGGTGGGGCTAAAGTTTACTGTCCCGAGTTCTATAGCCCATTGCAGTTGTTCCACAGTCAGCATGATGCCTTTTGTGCAGTTATACTGAGCCTCTTCAGTGCCCTTGTTCTTAACTGCCCCTCAACCTCAACAGTTTCAAAATATCATACACTGAAGCAGCCACGATACCTCTTGCACTCACCTTAACAGCCATGACCCTTACAGTGAACCCATCGTGTCACAGGTCCGCGGCCAGATCACTATACTTGGCCAATTTGAACGAATGTTGCTCGTCCAATCTGGATTCAAATGGCACGGTCAGTTCAATCATTATAACAGGATGCGATGATGAAGAATGCTGCACTATGTCTGGCCGTCTTCGAGATTTTCTGATACTCTCTGGATATGCCCCTAGCCCAAGTAGGTCTACCGTTATCTCCCAGTCATTTGCAGTCAAAAAGAGATGGTAAACTGCTAGTACAGTCAGAGAAACAGTCGTTACTGATAAACACAACGTAAAGGATGTACAACGATTTCATTGACGTACTTTTCGTCATTTACAAGAATGTCTTGTTACTACCAAGAGATGTTTGACCTGTCAGAGACTAAATTTATTGATGTCTGTTGATATTTACTGTTGTGTGTAGTAAATGTTGGTAAATGTAATGAGACACTGCTGGCTGTCAAACATCCTCACATACCAAAGCATAATCACGAAGCCTGAACACACTGGATCCAACTCGACACGTTTTAATCAACCATGTTATTAGAAGCAGAAAAACAGAAAAGAGGAAGTTAGCATAAGGGCAAGTAACTTTAGTAGGAAACAAAGTAACCATGGGGATATATATATATATATATATATATATATATATATATATATATATATATATATATATATATATATATATATATATATATATATATATATATATATATACAAATGACCCCATCAACAATGTCATAACATGGATACGTTGAATATCGGCTTATTTGATATAGACCAGGGTTTCTCAACCGAGGTTCCACAGTACCCTAGGATTCCAGAGAGAGGTCGCTAGGGGTTCCGTGAGAGATTGGGAATGAAAAAAAAAGTTAAATTTTTGCGCCTGGCAATGTTAGCGCACGCAGTGGTGGACAGTGACTGCCAATGTTAGCGCACGCAGTTGTGGACAGTGACTGCCAATGTTAGCGCACGCAGTGGTGGACAGTGACTGCCAATGTTAGCGCACGCAGTGGCGGACAGTGACTGAGCAGGCTCTATTTTTATTCTTATTGCTTTGGCCTGTAGTTTTTAGCAGCTTTACAATTCAACATTGCAATACATTTTCATGTTGTAACTAACAAAATTAAAATTAATTTACAACCTTTATTTAAATTACATGTACCGTGCCTGCCGCAGACAAATTACATTACATTTTGGCTTTAACCAGTTTTAAAGGAAGGTTTGCTTAAAAGCCATTTTTAGTTTTAAATATGGAAGAAGCGAGCCGCTTTGGTGTAATGGTTACCACATTGCGCTGGCGATCAGGCGTTCAGTGTTCAAGCCCTAGCGTAGGCTGAAGGAGTGTCATCGATCGGGATTTTGACTGAATAACCTGAACGGCTCCTGAGATAAACCCACTGTGTATGGGAAGGAGCGAAGCTCCTGACCAGGTTGGAAGGACAGTCCACAGGCTCCGCAGCCTCGCAATGACATGTCATTGGGCCTAAGGGCTGAAAGCCCAAGTGCCGCTCGTTAAGGAATAAAATGGTAAAGACTACTCTTGCAGATTCCATATTTTATTAGCAACTTCAGAGTAGAAATTTATGATCAGACTTTTAGGCCCCACTTGAATAGAGTTAAAAAAAATTAAGTAGGAAATTAAAAAAAGGAGAAACTGAAGTTTCTTCTACATACACAACTAACATGGCATTAGAGATGATATTCTTTGAGAGGAGGAGGAACCACGCAAAAAGAGTAGGCTAGCAAGTTAACAAAAAGTAACAGATACACAGAAAAAGATCATTATCTACAGCTAGACAGCGCTGTCAATTATTGGATTACTAGCAATAACCCGTACCCGTCAACTTTGACAGGTTATTCATTATAGTGTGTTGTTTCTGTTACATGTATTACAGACGGTACTCTCATTACTGTGGTCATTTCATTGCAGGCGACCGTCATTAGATATCTGTAGTGAAAATTATATGAAAGTATTATATATGAAGACATGAAGTACGCTAAACAGTTAAGTACAGAAATTTGTAAAAAAAAAAAAATAATAAATAAAAAAAATGTCTTTACTCAACTGTTTTTTTCCATGCTGTTTAAAAATATTCCATAAACGCCTGAAAATAAATGTTGCTGAAACAATTTCCTACATAAAGTCAAATTTTGGACGTCTGCCTAGTGCCATTACTTCCTTAGAGAAGTCAGCAGTTCTATTAGTGGATCAGATGGATTTGATGAAGAAAATCGTTAATGACTTGGACATTGTGAGTGGAGACGTGGGTAAAGCTGTGCAAAAGATAATTGAGCAAGTTTCGAAATAACAAATATATTAAGTATGAAAATCTGTGCTTGATTTCAGATGTGTTAACTTTTCCATTGTTGAATTTTCAGAGGACTTAGCACCGGTTCAAACAGTTAACTTCAAGTATGCTCCTGTCGTATGGTGTATATTGGGGCAACTGCAACAGTAGTTTTGGCCCGAAATAGCCTATGAAATATTATGAAGTTCTCCAGAAATTGGCTCGTTAAGAAAGAATAGAGACCTATTCGGGATAAGGGCAAGAAGAAGAAAATGCGAATGCTTTACACTTGATAATGTTTTGTAGTGAATTGTGGAAAGAGTTATGTTTCCCCACTAGGTTAGCTTCTGCTCTTAGATCCCGTAACAGAATAGGCCCGCAACCTCATCTGTAAGTAAATGTTTAACACCGACAGCACGAGTGATACATTAACGAAGATCAAACGGTTATTGGGTTTATTAATTAAATATCTACACATATAGTGTAAGTAGTAATTAGAACGTGATGACGGTGAACGACGATTCACACAAAAACACACAGATGAGATATTAATATTGTAGTTAGTTAACTAGAAGAATGAACTTAATATGAAGCGAAATGATGATATGATATGATACTTGCTACCAAAATTATGAGTATTTTACACAGTCCATGTGTCTATAAATGCTTTACCCGGGTAGGATGATTCGCATGTATGCATAGAATGTTCAATGTAGTTATAGGTTATGTTGAGTGGGTTATCTCTAAGACGAGGACGTTCTGATGAGAACTGTTGTGGTACTGCGAACGTTGACGATATACAGTCTTTCAATGTTTGACAATATCTCTGTAGCGTTGATAAAAAGTTGACAGTTGTCGTATGAACAATGTCTGTTGTCTAATCTCCGAACGGTACTGGCCAGACTGGAGATCTTCACGGAATGATCTTGATATGAAAGTGATCAACTTGAGTATGTACGCTGGATTCTTAAGATACACTCTGGAGTAAACTGCACTGGCTATCTGTATATCTGGCTCAACATGTGACTATGGAGTCTGTTTCATAAAATGCGCTTAGGAGTGCGTGGCACTTGATATAAATATGAGAATCAACTTGTAAATATAGAATCTTGATTCTCAAAATGCGCTCTTGATAAAAGGTGAATAAAAATGTTGTGACCACCTTATAAACGTGGTCGAGAATTCTTCCTTCTTAACTGATAAAGTTAAGGATGTCCTAAAGGCGAATTCTGTTATACAGATGTATACTGTGCTTGTTCCTTTCTGGTTAGACGTTCTTCATGTAATATGTTAACTCAGACTTCTGTTGGACTACTTTTTCGGTTTTGCGAATTCCTAGTATAAATTCCAGATATATTTAAATTAAATATCCACACAAGATTTAACACGTCTAATAAGGCTAGTCGTCTGGAATATGTTCTACACCACGCTGTACTGAAACTGTACTGATCTCTGATGAACGCTGCAGTACATTATATTCCTAAATCACCCATATGTTCCAAAATCTTGCCTGTGACTTGAAACCCCACCTCTAAACCAATACCAAGGCATCCATCTTGTGGCTCAGACCTTGGATCTCTCTTGCCCCTGTCAGTCTAAAAGCGGGTTGACTATTCGCCACCAACTTGCAATGCCGTGCGGAATGGCGAACCGAGAATTGACAACTGGTTGGCCAATGCAAAAAAAAACATCTGCGCTTTAACTGTCACAAAGCCCTCCGTGTCAACTTTGTTTTCCCATGCATGTTGCGACCCTTTAATATCCCTGGTTCATGTCTAAGATCCCTATCCTTCTACCGTCGGCTACTATCTGGAAACAAAAGTGGTAGTCCGTGTCATGGGACTTTTTATCTCCCACTCCCGGAGTCTATTGTTTGCGTGCGTCCATTGTATTGTTTGCGATGACAGTAGTTTGTTTAAACAGCGGCTTAGCCATGAATAGATTACCGTGTAGTGTCAGCCACGTGTGTTCCAAAACAATCAATACTTCTTGGTGGTATGTCTGACGATATCTGCAAAGGGGCATATGTATCAAAAGAAATCGTTCTATAGCCATGTGTGTTTCCCAAGATTATGATGAAACAAGATGTATTTTGTAGGATCCTTAATCAAAGGAGCGTTAAGTTACACTTTAGATACAAGTCGCGAGTAATAAAGGTTACAGTTTAAAGTCCAGTCGTGATTACAGATTCCTTGAACAACGATAAAAGAGAAAATGTGGTTGAAAATTAAAGAAAAGAGAGATGATGGGAAAAGAGCGATACGACTTGGCGCTCGTTGATCACAGCTCCTTTGAAACGGATTGAAATGGTATGACAAAGTCACAAATGTGGAACTAATGACAAGAGCCAGACAAGTGCCGGTGGAACAAGAGTTGAGAAGAAGACGCTAGCGATGGATAGGACACACATTGTGGAAGCCTTTTGATATCATTACAAGGCAGTCCTTGTTCTGATATCCCCAGCGAAAGAGAGGCAGAGGTAGACAAAAAAGCACACGGAGAAGAGAACTAGATACAGAAGTGAACATGATGAGGAAAACATCGACAGATATTGAGCGGATGGCAAGTTACAGGAGGACTTTTCATGCATTTGTTGAAGGCCTATGCTCCTTGGGGAGCTAACAGGTATTGATTGATTGATTAATGCTCCTATGGTGTTAGTAGTAGAGAAAAGGAGCTTTTACGAATTACAGATGGGCTAATTGGGACAGATTTGTCATACTGACAGAACTATAGACGAGTTAACTGAGACATATTTGTAATACTGATAGACCTATAGACGTGTAACTGTTACATATTTGTAATACTGACAGAACTATTGACGAGTTAACTGAGATACATTTTTAATACTGATAGAACATTGGACGAGTTAACTGGGACATATTTGTAAAACTGACAGAAATATAGACGAGTTAACTGTGACATTTTTGTAATACTGAAAGAACTATAGACGAGTTAGTTGGGACATATTTGTAATACTGACAAAACTATTTACGAGTTAACTGGGACATATTTGTAACACTAACAGAACTATAGACGTGCTAACTATGACATAGTTTCACTACTGATATAAATATAGTCGAGTTAACTGGGACAATTGTGTAATACTGACAGAACTATAGACGTGCTTACTGGGACATATTTGTCTTACTGATAGAACTAGAGATGGGCTGACTGGAGCAAAACTGCAACGCTGTCAGAAAGGTTTTTTGATTTTTCTAATATATACCATTGCGGTATGAGAATGATTGTTGAAAACTTTAACTAAGACAATAAATAGATTGCCAACAAATAAACTGTCAAGTAAACAAAAACTACACATCAAACCCAACTCTGACAAGTGACTGCATAGATTATAGTTATATAACTACGTGTTGAAAAAGAAAGCAGACATTCCACCAACAACGAACCAAAAGCGTAAAAACGAGAGACAGTTTATTACTGACATATCAAATAAAACAACACAGTGAAACAATAAACAATCCAAAGGAAGCATTACTTATTGCAGTTTTAGACAAAGTCATAAATCAGCTGGAGTTAAGGAAGACAACACTATCGGTAGACACAAGAGGAAACGAAAAACGTTTCAGCTAGTAGTACTTGAAAGACACGTCGACGGAGGCCGCGCTGGTGTAATGGTTACCACATTGCGCTGGCGATCAGGTGTTCACGGTTCACGCCCGGGCGTGGGCATTTGAAGGGGTCTCATCAACCGGGATTTTGACTGAATAACGAGAACGGCTCCTGAGATAAACCCTCTGTGGATGGGAAGGAGCGAAGCGGGTTGGAAGGAAAGTCCACAGGCTCCCCAGCCTCGCAATGACATGTCATTGAGCCGAAGGGCTGAAAGCCCAAGTGCTGCTGGTTAAAAAAAAAGGAAAAACGATACGTCGGTACACTAGCAATAATAGATATAGAGGTAAAATCATTACACTCAGAAAATATAAATAAATAACTATATGGATTGAACAAGCAGCAACACTGTAATAAACTTACGACGTGACGGACAGACAGCCAGTTAGCAGTCCTTCACAGAAATAGACCTTTTCATAAATAATTTAAAGGTGCCCCCCCCCCCATTCATCTCCCCCCTCCCCCCTTCTTCCACAAAATTAAGTAAAAGAAGGACAGAGATAACAATCCAGCGGTCAAAATGTTATAAAAATGTACACAATATACCCCGACTTATAACAGAGAGATTACACCTCTTGTCAGGTTTTGACCCTTATGTCGAATCTCAGAAATAACTGACACAACAAAAAAAATAACTTAACCATGTGATACTTTAAGCAGTATAGATAGAGTAGTTAAGGGAATGCATCCTATTTATTTCCAAAGGGGAAAAATTTAACTATTAACAAAAATCGAAATAAAAAACAGCTGCTGCAGAAGCATTTGGTGAAGTCCGACTTGGGAACAAGAGAAAGAGGACACCTTGGTGGACAGAGAAAGTCAAAGAGAAAATAAGAGAGAAGAAAATGACATGGAAACAATACTTAGGAGCTAAAAACACAGCAGGACAAATAGAAAAATATAGAGAATATGTGATACTCAGAACAGAAGCAAAGAACAAGGTGCTAGCAGCAAAACAGAAGTCCTGGGAAGAATTTGGTGAAAAGCTAGAAAAAGATGCGCAAGAAAACCAGAAATTGTTCTATAAGACCCTAAAGAACATGAGGAAAGAAAAACAATGCCCTCTCAAATTTATAAAGGACAACCAAGGCAAATTGCTTACTGCCCCGAAGGAAGTAATGGAAAGATGGAAAGAATATTTCTCAGAACTCCTGGATGGTGAGCAAGGTCAAGCATCAGAAATGATAACCACTAGATGAGAAGATGAAACAAATGATGGTGAAGATGACATAAAGATGGAAAAACTGAAGGCAGCACTGGAGAAAATCAAGATGGGCAAAGCAGCAGGGCATGATGGTATAACACCAGAAATGGTTAAGTACATGAGAGCATCAGGCGACCTATTACTCTTAAGGGTCCTACAGGCAGCATGGTGCAACAAGACCATACCAAAGGATTGGGAGATTGCCATCATAACACCAATTTTCAAAAAGGGTGACAATCGACAATGTGGAAACCATAGAGGCATATCCCTTCTCAGTGTCCCTGGTAAAATCTACTCTAGAATCTTAGAGCAGAGACTCCGACGCCTAGCTGAGCCACAATTGGATGAGGTCCAGTGCGGGTTCCGAGCAAACCGAAGTACTCAAGACCTAATCTTCACACTCAGACAGCTGAGTGAAAAGGCCCTTGAGTATAAGAGTGAGATCCATCTTTGTTTCTTAGATCTGGAAAAGGCGTTTGACAGGGTCCCCTGGAGCAAACTTTGGGACTGTTTGACAAGGAAGAACATTCCAGCACCTCTGATTCATGCTATACAGAGTTTCTACAAGTCTTGCAGGAATTATGTGAGGACAGCAAACCATAAGTCAGAAGAGTTCAGGACCACCACTGGTGTAAGACAAGGTGATATCCTGTCACCTTATCTTTTCATACTCCTCATGGACGATGTTATCAAGTCATGTAAGGAGAGAACAAGAAAGTATTCAGTGGGGTACTGGAAGATGAGACAGGTATGTATGTCAGAGCTGGCATTTGCTGATGATGTTGCCCTGATTGCTAAATCAGAGGCACATCTCCAATCCAACCTGCAAATCTGGAAGGAAGAGCTGGAGAAGAGAGGGATGGTCATAAGTAGCTCTAAAACAAAATCAATGGTGATATCACGAGAAGAAAGAAGACATCAGATTAAGCTGGTAGAACAGGTCCTGGAGCAGGTCGACCACTTTAAATATCTCGGAGATATTATAGACCGAAAGGGAGGCATCAAAGAAGAGTTGGCAACTCGAAAAGCAGCAGCTGGGAGACTTTTTCAGGCCATAAATCGAGGATTCCTCAGCAAGAGGGAGGTTGGTAAGAAAACGAAGATGGCTGTACACCGCTCCACCTATGTCCCAGTCTTGACATATGGATGCGAGTCATGGGCAATGACTACAACCCACAAAAGCCAGATCCAAACCTCAGAAATGAGGTATCTGAGGAAGGTGGTTGAAGTAACAGGAAGAGACATGGTCGCAACCAGACGATACGTCAAGGCCTAAAATGCCTCCCCCTGCAGACCCTAGTAGAACAGTCCCAACTAAGATGGTTTGGCCATGTCTGCAGAATGGGAGAAGATCGGCTACCACGACAAGCATGGGAAACAAAGAGCCAGGGATCTAGACCCCCCAGGACGACCCAGAGTCCGCTGGGAGGACAACATTAGACAATCTTTGAAGGACCGAGGACTAGAATGGAACCAGGCCAGGAGGAAGACAGCCGATAGGATAGTCCGGCGCTCTCTCTTCCAAACCTCTGCACCTCATGGTAGAAGGGGAACGACTAAGTAAGTAAGAAATAAAAAACATATTTTCATTATTTATTTAATTTTATCAATTCATTGTACAAAATTATAAGGCATAAAAGACTCACTTATTTTTATTAGTTAAAAAAAGTTAGTTGCTTATCCTTTACAGGACGTTGCAATCAAGCCCAGCTTTTATTGGCTGTTTTGTGATTTTTCTAGGCAATGTTTTTTTCCTTTAGTTGTATGCCATTGCTTTTTATTAGTACACTTTTTTAATTGTTAACATGTTATTTTGTGTCTCATTGTTAGAGTCAAAACACTTTCAATAATATGGAATTTGATGTACATGTTAAAGTAGTGATATATGCTCTGCCACTTTCAAGAAGTTATTTCCAGTCGCAGATGTGCACACCGAGATGTTTCATCGTGTAATAATTCTTTTATATACAAGGTATCGCCTCTCGGCGTTTTGGCTAAGATAGTTCCCTGCGACTCATGCGAGCTAAATAAAAATGCGCCTCATGCGAGCATTTAAAAAAAAATGCGACTCATGCGAGCATTTAAAAAAAAAGGAGTTTCATCGTGTAATAATTCTTTTATATATCGCCTCTCGGCCGTTTGGCTAAGATCATTTGTGTTGGTGCATATCTAAGCCAGAGCCGACATCAAACACATTTTACACAATAAAGTTAATACACCTTACTTTAAGCCCCAGTAGGGGTATTCAAAAAAAAAAAAAAATCTAACTACGGCAATCTTTTAAACTCATTTTCTTACTTAGTCTTTCCTCTTCTACCCGTGGAGCTGGAGTTAATAAGTGGTACGGCGCCCGCCTCTGCTTATAAAGGCACAAGGTTCGGTTTCCAGTAAAGGAATAATTCATACTCTCCCCTGGGTAGTGAGATTGGATGCCTGGCCTTCAAGGATAAAGGAACAAATAGTAGGTTCCGAGTAAACGATAACAATCAATCGGCAATTGGAAAAAAGTAGGCTATACGGCCGCTGCCCTGTGTGCCAGTGCTGGTTACCTATTGGTTGCTGCCCACAGCCTTTGCTTACCCAGGATCTTTTGCCTCAAGCGCTAGTGACATCTTCTTGTAGTTCTGTTAATACCGTTTAGCTCTCCACGTACAAATACTTTTAACAATGATGTAAAGGAAACAAGTAAAGTGTCTCAACTGTCCTTTATTCAAGTGTTTTAATTCACTGATATATAATATAATTACAGAGGTCTATACATCGTTAAGTTTGTTATCTACCAAAAATGGACGTAGAGAGAGTTATAGTACCTCACTGTGACTGACAGCCTAAACCTTCATGAATAGTCAGGATCTTATTTGATTTCCCTCCCATTATCTAGCTCATGTATGGCTCCACGGACAGCGCTTGTGTTTGGCGGTGACAAATTTCCGGGCAACAGCATTGGCTGACTAGCAAAATTACATGAGTGAGTTAGGAGTATTCCTACTTAAGGGAATGTCCTTCCCTAGTACACACAGAGTGAGACAAGGAGTGAGGGGAAGAATCTAAATAGATCAACGGCTTACGAAGGAAACAGCAAAGTATCTGGCATACTAAAGGCCAATCAAGGCACACACAGAGATAACCACTAGCCACCGTGAAAGAGACTGGGGCCTTACCGTGTAAAACCTACAGAAATGAATGGAGTTACAATGAAAAGATACATACAGCTATGTATAGAACGCCTTGACCCCTGGGGAGGAATCTATTGTACAAAACAACAGGGAAGAGGAAACTCCTCTATTTAGTCCGGAAGTACTAGTGACGAGTGTTCAGCAAATTCTGTGAATGGGAGCATTGTGAGAAAGACCACACAAAAACTAGTAGGAAGAACCAAAACATAGACACACGGAATCTCAGTGCGTTAATTTGAGCAGGGAAATTATATAATCTAATTTTAGTTGCAGGCAATATTAAACTCGATATACTGGGAGTGGCATAGGCAAGATTGATAGACACATGTTACATAAAAAGAGAACAATACACTCATGAGGAGAAATACGAACAGCGAGTGTTATTTTTGATTTTTAAAAACCTAGGGAAATATGTATGTGGATACTGGACACACAATAACAGAAATATGTATGTGGATACTGGACACACAATAACAGAAATATGTATGTGGATACTGGACACACAATAACAGAAATATGTATGTGGATACTGGACACACAATAACATAAATATGTATGTGGATACTGGACACACAATAACAGAAATATGTATGTGGATACTGGACACACAATAACAGAAATATGTATGTGGATACTGGACACACAATAACAGAAATATGTATGTGGATACTGGACACACAATAACAGAAATATGTATGTGGATACTGGACACACAATAACAGAAATATATATGTGGATACTGAACACACAATAACAGAAATATGTATGTGGATACTGGACACACAATAACAGAAATATGTATGTGGATACTGGACACACAATAACAGAAATATGTATGTGGATACTGGACACACAATAACAGAAATTTGTATGTGGATACTGGACACACAATAACAGAAATATGTATGTGGATACTGGACACACAATAACAGAAATATGTATGGGGATACTGGACACACAATAACAGAAATATGTATGTGGATACTGGACACACAAAAACAGAATTATGTTACTTAAAATGAGAGTAAAACCATTTGACATCGCAATTTTATAAACATATGCACCAACCAAAGAGCACAGCCAAGACGCAATAGAGGATTACTATGAAGAGCTACAATACACACTTAAACCAGTTAAATCTACAGATGAGTAGATAGTAATGTGAGACATGAATGCACAAATAGAAAATATTGATTGAGGAAAAGAAAAGATAGAGGAGACAGGCTTATACATTTTTGTGAAGAAAACCAACTACTTATATATAATACATTTTTATACACCATTCAAAGTAAACTATACATATGGAAAATGCAAGCCCATGAGATATATCATGAAATCAAATTGACTTTATCATGATCAAACAAAGATTTAAAAACAGTGTCACAAGTGGTATGCGTATCCTGGAGCAGACATAAATTAAAATCACAATCCAGTTGTCATCAAAATAAATATAAAGCTAAAATCAACATGACACAGAAGGAACCGCAGACACAAATGTCAACATTAAAGCAACTAAATATGAAACACAAAATATACATTGAGGTGAAAAAAATAAATACGAACACTTACTGACAGACAGCATGGTTCAACACAGAAGAGAAAACCCAGTGAAAGAAACTTAATATTATGGGTGTCGTGTGAGATGGTGCACAACAATGACTCATATTAAATAACTTGACACCAATAGTACAGTTCCGTTGCATTTATTCACATGGTTCCACAAATCCTGAATATTACTCACAATGTCAAGCACACGGACATTATACGCAGGCTAACATTGCCTGTAGGAAATGGATCTAACTACAATGTTTACACTGGCTTTACCGACACACAATGACAGTACACAGTAAATAAATATTAGACAAACATAAAGGTATGTTTTCAGGCACTCGTAAGAAATAAAGAAGTAGAAAACTAGACAACAGAAAAACAACAGACGTGAGTGGCTTACCAGTACACAAAACATCCTTATGTGCGGCATACACCCCTCGCATCATTACATTCACCATCCAGGCGTGAATAACTTATCACAAGTGATTGGCGGCATGAAACATGGCCATATAGATTCTCTAAGAATCGCTCTCAGGTGCGAACCAGACGAAGCCTGTATTTACTCTAAAATAGCTACAAGGCAGAAAATACACAACGCCGTACTCCACAGTAGCTCCAAGGTGGGACCAACTCATCGCCTTAACATGTTCTACACGAACACTACCAAAGTTCCTCCAGCAACAGTCCTGGGTGGGACCAACGCATCGCCTTAACATGTTCTCCACGAACACTACCAAAGTTTCTCCAGGAACAGTCCTAGGCGGAAAGATATCTCCTATACAACAAAAGGTAAGACCTATACCACAATCACTATATCCATCACAACTGTTTTTTCCCACTGTCACAGAATACGAGCTCGACCACAAATCACAGGCTGCCTCTAGTCACAATCGTGTACTCTCTCAGTCACCATAATTGTGTTTACTAAACACGCTTTCTCCATGTGCACCCACAAGTCACCAAATACTGGCATGAAGTCAGACATGAACTGAGTCCCTGAGTTAAACTTAAACAAGTGTTGACTACCTCAGTGACCCTTACTTACACTTACTCCGTCATTCACCCATATGAAACCGTAATATGACTTAACCTCTCTCCAGATGGGAAACGTAGTTTTTAACATAAGAATTGGGCACATACCCCAGAACGCCTCATGTACCAACTCCTGATAGGATACAATTATATTGTCTCACTAAAAAAAGTTTTCATATTGCTGTGACAGGAACATTCACACACAAAAAACTTGTATTGGTGAATCACATTCTAACCGATTCCACAGTTCTCTACAATACCTCCCATCACATGGAGCAAATACTTAAAACATACTGTCCTACCTTTTCAACAAATTGAAACAAATGATACAGATGTATACAATTACATAACATAATAAAGTAGAATAGAAGGACTGAAATGGTATGACACAGTCATAAATATGGAATTGATGACAAGAACCAGACAAGTGCCAGTGGAACAAGAGTTGAGAAGAAGACGCTGGCGATGGATAGGACACACATTAAGGAAACCTGTTGATAGCATTACAAGGTAGTCCTTGTTCTGGAATTAACAGGGAAAGAGAGGCAGAGGTAGACCAAAAAACACACGGAGAAGAGAACTGGATACAGAGGTGAAAATGATGAGGAAAACATGGAAAGAACTTGAGCGGATGGCACAGGACAGGAAGATTTGGCATGTGTTTGTTGAAGGCCTAAGCTCCTTGGGGAGCTAATGGGTATTGATTGATTGAATTACATAACAATCTTGAAAAATTTTTCCATTAACTATGAGCTATTTTTTCCGATAAGAAATACATCAATGGTGACGAAATGGACGACCTCTGTCGATCTTTGGTTCTCTCCGGCAGCATCGGTACATTTGTCGTACTAATTTTTATTAGCTGCTGTCAATTATCGCACTTGTCTGTCTTTCTTTATTTATTGTTCTGCTAAGTGAAGATATTTGATTTTATCAAATGACCCTGTAGGTGATAAATATCACATTTGCAAGGAGTGATACCCAGATTTGTGGTTATAGGCGCGGCAGTTAAAAACGTAAATCGGTCAGCGCCATCGGCTTAAATCTCCGATAAGACACGGAGTTTGCGTACTCATACGACAGATAATGAGATGGCTGTCTGCATGACACATGTGGGCAGATAGGGTGATATAATCGCTTCCGGTCACTTGGTTAAAAGTAATCATGGATTTATTACATTTTAGACAATATGAGTCAACACATGTGTTAGAGAGAGTGTATGCAAGACATCATTTTACCATAAATGGAAGACGTGGCCTTTTGCAAAATTTGTCCAAGTAGGAAATATTTTGAAAGTGCCACACCCAAATTAAAGTTTGAAATGATTGGATTTTTCTAATTAGATTCATAACAACATTGTGGGGAATATAGCCTGACCATTTTCGCAGTTTTGTCTGACTGTAAATTTCAAGCTCGCCAAGACTTCAGACCTCGCCAGAGTGAAGACTAGATTCATAATTCCTATTTGTTAACCGGACCTTTTATTGGAGAACCAGATAAGACTTACAAAAGCAAAGGAAATCTCTACATTTTAATAAGGAACACCGGGACTAGGAAACTGAAAAAAACACGGAGTCAGAGGGAGCAATCTATGTTAAAGCTAAAGACCTCCCAGACGCGTGTAAGAGAACAATTCTTTTTTGTTTATCTGAGCAAACAAGTCAGTAGCCAGGATTGGCGTAAGTTGTAATGACATTTCATTTTTTATTACTAGCATGTGAACTAAAATATGAATGTATATATTACCATGTGAAGGTTAATGTTTGAAACTCGCTATTGGATGTCAAAGTCATTTGGGGCTGGCAACCTCAGTATCTAGACTGATGATTCATGAACCGTGTCACATATGAAAATATTCGCAGCAGTGACCATCCACTTTTGCCCAACCCCCCCTTCCCCCATCTAGGTTTATATTGTTTTGCTACACGAACGCCTGATTCTCTATTGCAATTAACACGTGAGCCGTTTGGCAATTAAGCACAGATGGAACAGAGCGAAGTGCGCAGCATGGCGTAACCGTTCTTTGTTCAGGGAAACGCGCGGGCCAGGCCAGGCGTTAACAAGAGGCCAGGAGTTAACAGTTTCTTTGAAGAATCAAGGGGCGATCAGTCTGAGATGTACCTTGAATTGTTACATTTTCAGGGGAATTAACGTACGTAACTGATATTCGGCAAGGCGGAGATAATCGAAGACAAGCCAGAGATCGTTGATCGGCAGAGGTGAAGAAATATCCTTTCATTCAAGAATCGAACGGCAAATTCGCCCAGCCCTGGACGTAGGTGTGACTTTCGCATTAAGAAGCGAAAAGAACGGAATCTATGAATATATACCTTGTCTCTCCTATAGTCTTTATTAGTTGCTCAGAGATTTTTTCTGAATTCAATATCTCGTTATCCTAGATCTCTCGTACAAGAGTGAATTATTAGATTTCGTGGAGTGTTTCATTTTTCTGTTGCGGTAATTTATATACTAGCCTTTAAGTGATTTGGTGTGTTTAAAGTTTTCATTTATATTTCACTGAGATTTTCTGTGTTAAATGAATAGCATAATTAAATAACTTATAGCAAATTTTTCCAGCTGTAAAGTAAATTTAATTACTCGCTATTTCCCAGTAAGAGATGTTTTAAATTGACTAGTACATACATTAAATAACTGTCTACTGACGGTATATATTATTTACTTCTATCTATTTTTATGTCATTTTATAAATGACTAGTGTTCATATCACGCCTTAAAAACGATAGGATAAGCTAGACATTTGTGTTTTAAATCTAATATATAACGGAATGGTGAAGAGGTCTTACCTTAACACGTATTAGATCTAATTATTGTCATTATGGTTAAATGTTTATATTACTTTCCTAAAATATAGGCTGATCAAAACCGGCAAACTAGCGGTCTAACGGTCTTTTGGCCATATGAACTTACGTTCTTAGAGTTTTATAATCTATAAGCATCCTGCGATATTTAATAATGATGAGGTTCTTGCTGTGACCTGTGCGGTCCCTTTTCCTCATTTCATGAGAGAAACCAGAATAGAACCATTAAATAATAATATTAACTGGACCAGAACTATTACCAGATTTCATTTATATCAATCTCATCAGCCAGCTGTGGTAAAATATATTGTCAGCAACATTTGTGTAACTTTACATAGTGTCTCAGCAACCAGAGGCTAGACAACCCAGAATATATATGTATTATTCATCCTATGTCGGCGATCACCATGTATGAACCTTACTCCAACCAACTGAAGGCAGAGATACCGTATTTCATTCAGGAAAAATTAAATCACCAGCTCCAGCGACTCCCGTGCAATTTGCAGTCAACAACTACAGCGAGTCTGGGGCTGGATTTTGCAAAACTTAATATGACACTGTGTAGTCTTATTACTTATTAGTGTTTATTTCCACGGAATGCCTGCGACAACTATTGGGTAAGCGAATATGAATGTGGCCACAAGTATGAAGGAATGAACTGTAAGAGAGTAACATAATTTTCTGTTGTTACCCCTATCATACAAATCTTTTCTTTTATTCTCATTAATCTGAGTATTTACGGGATAGATTAATTAGGAACTTGTTCTTTGTTTCTTTAATGACTATTCCTTACACTTATTGCTAACTTTTGATCTTTCGGGTTAACTAACCTCTGTTGGGATCTTCTTTTTCTTTTCCTTTACCAGAGGGGAGAACCTATTTGATTAATTTTCATTTTTTCTGTAAACTATGATCTATTGATGTATATGATTTATGTTGTAAAGTTCTAGTGATAAATAAACCTAATAAATAATTGTGTTGGTTACCGCTGTCCATATATGTTATCCATAGTTTGTTTTCACGTTTGTGCGTATTTATCACAGAATTGTGTGCATGTGGGTGCAGTGTAACTTGTAATTTGTACAAGAAAAGAAAGTGCGTCTGATTTAAATTTAGTCGTCCAGATAGGCTGGATTAGAGAAATTACTCAACCCAGAGACTGTCCTTTCTCTTACACGACCACCTCGTGAGAAAAAACTATTTCTTTCACCTTACTCTCACATAGTTATCACTATCACCTCTGCTCAGACAGGACTATAAACATCTATTACCTATGTGATAAAATCTACGACATAATGGTCGCTCGTCGCGGGACTGAACTCTAAGTCTGAGTCTAGATAAATGTCTAAAGTCTGATATTGAATCTGATTTTCATCTAGATGGAGTCTGTTTGTGAATATGTCTTGTGAGTTAAGGAATAAAAATAATTTTCCCCTAGACAACGATCTTAGTTTCTGGGTGTTTGACCACACACACATATAGCACTGTTTTTCTTTCCACATCATCATAGAGTTACGTGCAATTTGTTATGATAGTAACCTTTGTCAGATATATGAGATATATGGTAATTTTGTTCAAGACCGTTAGTATGCGTGATTGTTTAACAATCACTAGGGTTTTTTTTAAAGCAGCAGGGTTTGAGCTTAAGTTAAGGACCGCATTCTGACTTCACGTCAAAGTTAATAACGTCCCTCACTCTTAACTGACTTCAGCTGGGCGAGTTTTGGTGTATTTATATAATAAGAAATTTTGTTTTATCCTTCATTGTTATAATAAATTTTTTTTTCCACCGTTAGTAATAGTACTTTTTCCAGTATTAGCGTGATCTACAATTTATTTGGCTTAGTCGTCTGTATTAGGAGCCTAGTGCCAGAAAATAACAGCGATAGATTAGATAACTGATAACGGGACAGGAGGTATCTCAGTTAAATAATAAATAATTCTTGTTTTTAGTTTTTCTCGTAAGTTGGTTAAGGATAGAGTTTTTCTCTCCTTCTTTTCTTTTTCTTTCCTCGGGTTAACGGCATTCAGTTATTTGACATGGCTGATGGTGCTAGACCTAGAGCAATGGTAAGAGAGGAAGCAAAATAAACTGGATTGCAAGGAGAAGAAGTGACCACGTTTGTCCACGAAGAAGCTAGGAAGAAGGAAGATAGAGCGGAGAAGAAGGAAGCATAAGATAGAGCGGAGAAGAAAGAAGCGGAAATGCGTCAAACTCAATTGGAGCAGAAGAAAATTGAGGCAGAGATGGAAGCTCGCAGGGCAAACGAAAGGGAGAAGAAGAGACAACATGAGGAAAGAGAGAAGGAGAGACATCATGAATTGGCGCTTAATGCCCTAGAGGTCCAAGGTCGCGGTGCTATATCTTCCTCCAGCAATGGAGAGTCTCCACCTCACAGTTAACTGATCAATCCAGTACCCAATCTCCTCAGCTCGTAGCTATGTCTTTCGCCCTGGAATCTTTCCCAAGCCCTAATGAGAAAATTGACTCGTTTCTAGAGAAATTTGAGAGAATGGGGACACTGTATGGGCTAGAGAGTTCATGATGGTGCCTAAAGCTTTCACAGGCTTTGAAAGGTAGTGCTTATGACGTCTACGTAAAACTGGGAAGCAGCCATCAAGACAACTACGACATGTTAAAGAAGGCTTTACTGGAAATGAACGCTCGCAAATTTTTGAACCTGTTCAGAAACAACAGGAAGGAAAGCACTGAGACATTTCCCCAGTTCTCTTCACGCTTGACGGGCTATTTGACAAAGTGCATGGAACTTTCCGAGCTACCTCTCAATTTTGAAGGCTTTTTGGAATTTCGTCTTACAGAACAAATAAAAACCACTTTGTCAAACGAAACCCGTAGATTTCTGGCTGAACAGGGCGCAATAAAGCTGGATGACATTATCAGTAAGTCTGAACGTTACGTAAATGCTTTGGCCGAGCTTCCCAGCTGAAAACGCAAGCCGACAGATGAGCCTTCTCGGAAAAATAATCTAGAGCCGTCTTCCCATTCTTCCTATCACCATAATCAACGAGAAACTTTACCTCAGAATCCTCCCCAGGAAAAATCGAAATTCTACAAAACCAGATACCCCACCAACAAAAACTCTTATCAGCCTGACCGGCGTACATGGCAGAGTCGCCAGAAAGGTCAGGACAAGAGAAAGACCCCTGCTCATGGGGCATCTGATCAGAGCAAGAACACCGGGACGAATATAATCGGTTGCTTGTTAACAGACTGTCAACGGAGAATTAGTGTCAGTGATTCTTACCTGAGGGTGAGAGGCCATCAACGCGAGGAACTGTTAATTTGAACGGGACTTCAACATCTTGTCTTTTTAACACAGGATTATTATTTGATTGTATTGTCGCAAGTCATTTGGTCAAACATGGTCAAGAGACAAGACACCGTCAAATTATATGGAGTTTTGAAGAGTGATGCACCCATGACGCTTCACATCGCATTGGTGGAGATACACTCTGATTTTGTCAGAGGTGTTATCAAAGCGGCTATTATGAATGATCCTATCTACCCAGTCATACTTGGATGTAGATATATGTTTGTTGGGAGACCGAAAGAGCTGACTGTGGCTGCAGTAACCACAGGAAGTTAAACCAAGTAGAAACGGGAGCCTGCGCCAAATTCGTTACCTAAGGAACTAAAAGAGGCGCAGCAAAAGGCCCCTACCTTGGAACCCTGCTTTAGGAAACTGCCCATGGCCAAGGACCCCAGACACAACGGAGACATCTTTATCGTAGAACGGGCAACCCTGATCAAGGGCATAATCAGCTCCTAATGCCGGTATAGTACAGAGACCAAATCTTAGAAATGGGACACTCTCTTCCTTTCAGCGGCCATATGGGACAAAACGCCACTATTCAGCGAATATCGACTCACTATTGGTGGCCAGGAATGAACAATGATATTATCAGATACGTGAAATCCTGCGGCAAGTACCAACGGGTAGCACCCAAGCATTGGACACCCCCAGTTCCCATGGGTGAAATGCCAATAGTGGGGACTCCAATTTAACGGGTTGTTGTCGACATTGTAGGACCATTAGAAAAGACTAAAAGAAGGAACAGGTTTATCCTGACCTTAGTCGACACATGCACTATGTGGGCTGAAGCTATAACGCTAAGCATGTCGCAGAAGCTCTAGTGCAGATATTTACACGGTTGGGATTCCCTCAACAATTTTTGACGGATAATGGATCCCAAATCCGTAGCCTGTTAATGGAGGAGATCTTTAAGATCTTGAAGGCCAAACACATCCACGCCAGCCCATCCCATCCGGCCGGAAATGGGCTCGTGGAACGCTTCAATGGCAGCCTCACCATGATGTTACGTAAGCTGGACAAGAGAAACCTGAAGATTGTGACCTATTCATTCATGCAGCCGTATTCGCCTACAGGGAAGTCCCCCAGGCCTCTACAGGTTTACCACCAGCTACTCTTTTATTCGGCAGACCTAGTAAGGGGCCGCTAGAAGCCTTACTCCGGTCCCTGACAGATCGGAAGGCCGACGAGACAGTCGTCTCTGCCAGCAAATATGTATCGGAACTTAAGGAAAGGTTACAACTAGGATGGGATCTAGCAACAACCAACCTTAAGAAACCACGCGCAAAGCACGCTAAACGATATAATAAAGCGGCTAAAGAGAGAGAACTCCAACCAGGGTATAAGGTTTTGTTGTTACTGCCAACCGGAAGCAACAAACTACGCATCGGATGGCAAGGACCGTTTACCGTCATTAAAAAGATCTCAAGAACGAACTACTAGATCTCTACTAAAGGAAAGGATAAGGTCTACCACGTAAATCTGTTAAAGAAATACTTGGAAAGACCAGTGCCGTCCACCGAACATCTCCTGGCGGTAGCCATAGCAAACGAAGATGACGGGATATGGCGGCCAAATTTTAATTCGCATAACTCTTATATGATAAAGGGGCTCTAATCCACACTAAAAGAAAAACTCTTCAACTGAAATTTCTCTCTGTTCCTTTCACACTGAAGACCAGACTTGAACTGATTCAACGCACAACTTGTTGCGCTATCTTCCTATCTGTCACGTTGTGGTAAAGTGGGATGAGATAAATAGTTATAGGGGACTTAGTGTACTGACTGAGATCAGCTGTGAAGGTATCTGTATCTAATAGGTGTAGTGTTTTACAGATAACCTTACTTGCTACCACATTTATACCTCAGTCAGAATTATTCTGGAATATTGTGATGACTACGTTGAATGTCTAGGGTTATGTAAATGATGAAGTGTAAGTCACAACAACAACAGACAGATAAACAATTTAATTTTATTTCACAACACTGTACAACACTGTGACACTCACACACATATAACACTCTATAAGACTATCTTAAATGAGTCAATGGTAAAGTTTCAAATATATATGTATTAATTACTTTTACTAATAGATATCCTGATTCAACTACACAGTGAACCAGGAATCACAATCAAATGTAATCACAATTTATATGTACATAATTTATAAATATGAACCTTGTAGTGACATATTTTTTAGTATTATCCTATGTGTGTCAGTTGTGTAGTAGTACTATGAGGTAATACTGGTTTTGTTTTTCAAGCTATGTTGTTATTTGTCATCATGACTTCAAGTGTTTGTTTATCTTGGAAATAGTATGGGGAAAAGTTCACAGTTCCTATCAATTTAAACAATGTATTGTCCCTCTGTTTTACTATAATGTCAATTTTAGAGGGGGACACATAATGTTGAGCTCCTCTGGCCACAGAAGCTTATCTTTCGTGATGACGGCAGGAAAAGACTCCTCTGCTCGATTGCTTCCTGTGTTCTGGAGACACCTCACTGGTCGCTATCTGGACCAAGGAGTATGCTGTCAGCCTCCGGATTCAGCAAAACTCAGACCAGGTGCTGCTTCAATAACATAGGACCACGGTCCCTGAAACAAGAAGGTTGTACCTCCTATTTCAGAACTAATCTATAATCTATTTCCAGACTGAACACAATACATAACAAACACTGAGTTCAGAGCGGTAGGCCAACTGCCAGCTTCATCTGAAACAATTTACACCAGTATACTCCTCCCTAATGGTTACTACGCCTCTGCAATTCCAGCATTAGTTCTTTCTAGTCAATAAGATAGGTGTCAGTGTACTGTTTGGCAATTCCATGCAGTTTTACTTTTCTCCGACACCTTCTGTTCAGGTTGGAGCACTATATAGGTTTTGCCTCATGTTCGCTACTGAACCACATACATATACAGACATAAATTATCAATTTACATTCAATTTTCATTAAAAAGATATTGAATATATCAAGCTTACCACAATTCATGGAAATAATACACAGATACGTTGACTGGCGATGAATAATGGCACAAATTCCGATCTGCCTCTGTCCCAGGCTTTTATTTAGAAAAATATGCACTGGCTCTCAACGCACTGTTTCTTTGGTAAGTTTATTTTAACATGTGGCACTGAACTGACGCTCCTAATTGCCTATATTGGCGGGTCTAACCAATCGGGCCATGTTTACACAGCTTTTCAAAAAATGTACTCCTACTCACGTTTCCCTAACAACAAAGAATTAGTATTTGTAGCCCGACTAATCGTGTTTAGCCTTACATTTACTTCTATCCAATCAAATAGGATTTTACATGGTGGCCCATTTCCCGTAAAATAGTGGTTCCAAAACATGCCACTGTGCGATTATTATTTGGTGTTATCTGACACCCTCACTATTTACTTTTGGCTATAATTTGTTAATTCCTAGACTATTTGCGTAACACTTAACATATTCTTTGTCAGCAAGTCCTAAGGAACCCAACTATATAAATTGTATGGGGCTAAGGGGCTGCGTTCAAAATATACATTTTCTTCTACCTCCCGTTCACTTCGATCGATGTGGTGTCTGGGTACTGTCATGCTTTCAGACATAAAACAGTATAATGTCAGGTTTCCTAATAAGCGTTTTACAGGTTTTTTTAAACCTAACTCTCGTATGGGTAGTGTTTTTTATCACTATCACGGTCTATTTGAAAAAAAAGTTAGTGCTTGTGGCCTTACACGCGTGATGGCATTAATTTTGTATCGCGAGACGCGTGTTAGGGTTGCATGCGTTCCTGCTTTCAGCCCTACCTCTCTCTATCCTAATTCCATCTGTCTTTTCATCACGCAGTGTATAAAATGAAATTAATGGAAGTATTAATTTAGGTCATTACGCAGCTACGTATCTCAAGGTTTTCTTAGAAATGCAGTACACGTTTTATTGTAGAAAGCGTGTATTGATGCAGTAGGCTTTACTATCAACGTGAAACGTTACGATTTGAAGACGAAGCATAAAAAGGGGTTTTTATTGTTCAACTAGCATGACGTTCTATTAACACAGGCTTACGCTATTTGAAAGCACGGGTCTTTAACCATTTCTCTTTCCTTTTATTGAATTTATGTGTTAGGCTTTACATGTACCTTTAAATTTATATATGTGTATTTAGAATGTCTCACGACAAATTCTCCCTTCTTAAAACAGACGTTATATGTCAGTCTATAATTCTATATACACATAGAGAAATTTATTATTATTTCTGGGGCTTACGGTGATTCTCATCACACGGATGGCGGCTTAAAAAATCAGCTCCCAGATTTGTCTTTCCATTTATATACTCTATGCTAAACTCATATGGCTGCATCAGTAATGACCAACGGAGTAATCTAGAATTTTCATGTCTAGCCTGCGCTAGAAACGACAAGGGTTTGTGATCCGTTTGCAACTTAAATGCCTTCCCATACAGATAAATATTGAATTTCTTTATCGCCCATATTACTGCAAGACATTCTTTTTCGCTAGTTGAGTAGTTGGTTTCAGCTTTATTCAACTTTCTGCTAGCATATGCCACTGGGCTTAATTCCCCATCCAATGCATCTGATTTCTGTAGCACAGCCGCACCTAACCCAATATTACTGGCATCCGTCGTTACAATGAATTCTTGACTTAAGTCAGGTAGTTTCAAAATAGGTTTGCTTGTAAGCTTTTCCTTCAATTCCTGGTAAGCCAATTCACATTGTGGTGTCCATGTAATTCGATCTGGATTTCCTTTACGTGTCAAATCAGTTAACGGTGCACATATGGAATTAAAGTTTTTGATATACTTTTGGTAGAAACCACATAATGAGACAAAGGATCTCACGTCTTTCTTGGTTTGTGGTCTCGGGGCTTTCTTTAGTTTCTCTAAATTCTTGGGGTCAGGGGTCATGTTTCCCTGATGGACTGTGTGTCCCAAGAATTCTAATTCTTTACATCCAACGCAACATTTGGTTGGTCGGGCTGTTATATTCGCTTCTCTAAGTCGATTAAACAGCATGTTCAGAGAGTCAGTGTGTTTCTCGAATGTTTCTGTTGCTATAAGGATATCATCCATAAAATTTGTGATACATGGATTATTCAGAGGGTCCAATAATTTTCTCATCATTCTAGAGAAGACACTAGGTGCATTCTTCAATCCAAATGGCAATCTGTTGAACTCATAGTGTCCCTCTGAGGTACTAAACGCTAGGTATGGTCTAACCTCATGCTTTACTGGAATCTGATAGTATCCTTTACTCAGATCCACTTTGAGAAATATTTAGCTTTATTTAGTCTGGCAAACAACTGATTTGTATCCGGCAATGGATCCACCTGTCCTTCTATAATAGCATTCAGTCTCCTGTAATCTATACAGAGTCTATGTTCTCCAGAGGGTTTCCTTAAGAGTACAACACTGGAACTATACGAAGATTCACTGTGTGAAATAATTCCTTCCTTCAACAAATAGTCTATCTCTTCCTTCAAAGCTTTCTCCTTAGCGAAAGGAATCGAATAGGGTTTCATACAGACAGGTGTGGGGTCTATCAGTTTCATATCATATTCCAATAAGTTTGTATGCCCTGGTCGGTCCGTTAACACCTCTGTATGACTATCTAGAACCTGTTGCACTCTCTCTTTCTGATTTTTCGTTAAATGTGTACTGATTGTCACCTGTGCCGCTGTCTCACAGGGATGTAATGGATATTCAAATGATGAAAGTGGTTCCTTTTTCATCTACATGGCAATGGACAAGGTCAACAAGTGTGTCTCTTTCTGATGTTCTTTTTCCAAGTATTTCTTCAGGAGATTCACATGATAGATTTTTTCTTTCCCCTTCTTATCTATCTTATAATTTGTTCTAGACACCTTCTCTAGAACTGTATATGGACCTTGCCATCCAATTTGTAACTTATTCTGACTACCGGGGAGAAGAAGCAGTACCTTCTCTCCCACAGCCAAATCTCTGTCTTTAGCTTTCCTGTTATAATAGGCAGCATGTTTCTTCCTGGTTTGTCTTAAATTTTCATTGGCATGTTTCCAGCCAGTTTTTAAACGAGTGGTCAGCTCATTCACATATTGGTATGAGGATGTAATATTTTCCTCTGCCTTTTCATCAGTCCACGTTCTCAACAGCGTTACATATGGACCTTTAATTTTGTGGACCTATTTGTCCATGCACCGGTATGGTCTCTTCCACTCGAAGCGCTATAGTGATGATTTTTCTTCCCAGAATTATCATGCACAAAACGACCGCTACCAATTTTTCTCTTGGGGCTGTCTCCCCACTTAGAATTCTTGATGAGAGATTTCCTCTCTACATCCTCTTCCTCCAGTTTACATAAGTCCGATTGAGGGATTTTCGGCTTATCCTGGGGTAAGACATCTTTTTGCACTCTCCGCATAGTGGCCATTGTAAAACAGTTAATTGAAGCTTGTCCATGAAAAGGGGCTTCCCATTCCATTTGGTCCACTTTATAAAATTTATTTTTCTTTGTATTGTCAGGCCTAATTTTGCCCCGTGGCGTGTCCAGGTCCTGATCAATGTTCCCACTTGTGGGTGTTCCCTCATGTGCTATGCTACACCTTTCTACAAAATTCTCAATATCCCATCTTGCCTTGGGCCAATAATAATTGTGAGCCACCTTTTGGATGATGGTACCTATTTTCTCATGGTCCCCATCTGGTTTCACATGTAGGCTCCTTATTAATTCAGCCCTATATCTCTTTGGGAGAACCAACTGTCCGTGACCATTGGATCTAGTTCCGGCCTTCCTGTAAATCAACTTGTTTTTCATGTAAAAATCTCCTTTGCCTGGAGTTGTATGACAAGTTGACAATTTCCTGAAACAAGGCTTGAGGGTCTTATCCCCAGCCTGTGCCTTCCTCATCTCTTCTGGAGTGGTATCTAACAGAATATCCTCCTCCTTTCTTGAGGTCGACCTGACCTGAAGGGTGGCCATATACACAGGTTTCCTTCTACAATGGTCAGTGTCATGATTGTTCATCTGACAATTTTTACACCATCTCTTTCCTTTGTTGAAAGATTTTCTTTCATCATATTTCGTTTCATCGAATTGTGGGGTTTTATTTTTATTGTCATACCGTGAACTATCAAACTGGTGCTTACCTTTGTTTTGATCTCTAGGATCAAATTTATTAAAGTTCTGTGGTGCCTTAAAATTATCTACCTGTTTCTTTTTATTACCTGATACCTCTGCCTGAGCTGCTTGATACCTTTCAGCAACATTTAGCAACTCACCCAGCCTCTCTGCACCTTGTTCCATGAGAAACTTTCTCAGGTCTGGAGCCATGGACTCTCTTAATTGTTCTATAAGGACCATTTCCTTAAGATCTTGGGTTTTCCCCAGAGAAGTCCATTTCTCCAAGTATGTCCATAACCGTGCAGAGAACTGGTGATAGGTTTCACCTGACAGTAGTTTAGCATTCCTAAATTTGTTCCTATAAAATTCTGCGTTCTTTTCATATCTTAACAAAAGAGCCTGCTTTAACATGTCATAATTTTCTTGATCACCTCTGCTCATTTTGGCAAAAACTTCATAAGCTGCCCCACGAAGCCCTTGAGATAACTTTAAGCTCCACCTTTCTCTCTCTAACCCATACGTGGTAGCTAATAGTTCATATCTATTTAGATAGCTCTCAATATCATCGTCTTTCTCAACAAAATGATCTAAATGAAAATTCATAGCTGCGGTTGAGGCTCCCTGACTAGCAGTGACATCAGAGGTAAAAGGACTGGCACCATTTTCAGGAGCATGGCCTTGAAACTCAAACTCCCTTAGTCGTAACTCATGTTCCCTTTGTAATCTCTTATCCTCTGCTTCCCTTTCTGCAGCTAATCGCTTGTCTTTCCTTTCTGCAGCCTGTCTTCTTTCCTCGGCTTCCCTTTCTGCATTTTTTTCTTCTCTTTCTGCCTCCAATTTCTTAGCCTCAGCCTCAATCTGCAGCCTCTTAGTCTCAGCCTCAGCCTGCAGCCTCTTAGTCTCAGCCTCTAACCTTCTTTCGGCCTCTTTTTCTAATCTTCTTGCTTCCCGTTCAATATATTTGTCACATTCAGCAGTGACATAAGCAATCATAATTTGCCCGTCCATTCCTAACTCTTTTGCAGTCTGCACAGCAGCAGATCGAAGTTTGGCTAGGTCCGCCATTTTCTAACAGGTAAATGTATAAAATATTTAACTGAACAATTTTATCTATGACTAATTAACTAAGGACAACCACAGGCACTGAGAGCTCAACCTTATTTATTTTCACCCAGGGATACCTTTTAAATTTTTATTATTCCCAATATATATATATATATATATATATATATATATATATATATATATATATATATATATATATATATATATATATATAATAGGAGAAAGTTCAATATCCCGGGAGCGAGACCCCAATATATGTGGTAAAGTGGGATGAGATAAATAGTTATAGGGGACTTAGTGTACTGACTGAGATCAGCTGTGAAGGTATCTGTATCTAATAGGTGTAGTGTTTTACAGATAACCTTACTTGCTACCACATTTATACCTCAGTCAGAATTATTCTGGAATATTGTGATGACTACGTTGAATGTCTAGGGTTATGTAAATGATGAAGTGTAAGTCACAACAACAACAGACAGATAAACAATTTAATTTTATTTCACAACACTGTACAACACTGTGACACTCACACACATATAACACTCTATAAGACTATCTTAAATGAGTCAATGGTAAAGTTTCAAATATATATGTATTAATTACTTTTACTAATAGATATCCTGATTCAACTACACAGTGAACCAGGAATCACAATCAAATGTAATCACAATTTATATGTACATAATTTATAAATATGAACCTTGTAGTGACATATTTTTTTAGTATTATCCTATGTGTGTCAGTTGTGTAGTAGTACTATGAGGTAATACTGGTTTTGTTTTTCAAGCTATGTTGTTATTTGTCATCATGACTTCAAGTGTTTGTTTATCTTGGAAATAGTATGGGGAAAAGTTCACAGTTCCTATCAATTTAAACAATGTATTGTCCCTCTGTTTTACTATAATGTCAATTTTAGAGGGGGACACATAATGTTGAGCTCCTCTGGCCACAGAAGCTTATCTTTCGTGATGACGGCAGGAAAAGACTCCTCTGCTCGATTGCTTCCTGTGTTCTGGAGACACCTCACTGGTCGCTATCTGGACCAAGGAGTATGCTGTCAGCCTCTGGATTCAGCAAAACTCAGACCAGGTGCTGCTGCAATAACATAGGACCACGGTCCCTGAAACAAGAAGGTTGTACCTCCTATTTCAGAACTAATCTATAATCTATTTCCAGACTGAACACAATACATAACAAACACTGAGTTCAGAGCGGTAGGCCAACTGCCAGCTTCATCTGAAACAATTTACACCAGTATACTCCTCCCTAATGGTTACTACGCCTCTGCAATTCCAGCATTAGTTATTTCTAGTCAATAAGATAGGTGTCAGTGTACTGTTTGGCAATTCCATGCAGTTTTACTTTTCTCCGACACCTTCTGTTCAGGTTGGAGCACTATATAGGCTTTGCCTCATGTTCGCTGCTGAACCACACACATATACAGACATAAATTATCAATTTACATTCAATTTTCATTAAAAAGATATTGAATATATCAAGCTTACCACAATTCATGGAAATAATACACAGATACGGTGACTGGCGATGAATAATGGCACAAATTCCGATCTGCCTCTGTCCCAGGCTTTTATTTAGAAAAATATGCACTGGCTCTCAACGCACTGTTTCTTTGGTAAGTTTATTTTAACATGTGGCACTGAACTGACGCTCCTAATTGCCTATATTGGCGGGTCTAACCAATCGGGCCATGTTTACACAGCTTTTCAAAAAATGTACTCCTACTCACGTTTCCCTAACAACAAAGAATTAGTATTTGTAGCCCGACTAATCGTGTTTAGCCTTACATTTACTTCTATCCAATCAAATAGGATTTTACATGGTGGCCCATTTCCCGTAAAATAGTGGTTCCAAAACATGCCACTGTGCGATTATTATTTGGTGTTGTCTGACACCCTCACTATTTACTTTTGGCTATAATTTGTTAATTCCTAGACTATTTGCGTAACACTTAACATATTCTTTGTCAGCAAGTCCTAAGGAACCCAACTATATAAATTGTATGGGGCTAAGGGGCTGCGTTCAAAATATGCATTTTCTTCTACCTCCCGTTCACTTCGATCGATGTGGTGTCTGGGTACTGTCATGCTTTCAGACATAAAACAGTATAATGTCAGGTTTCCTAATAAGCGTTTTACAGGTTTTTTTAAACCTAACTCTCGTATGGGTAGTGTTTTTTATCACGGTCTATTTGAAAAAAAAGTTAGTGCTTGTGGCCTTACACGCGTGATGGCATTAATTTTGTATCGCGAGACGCGTGTTAGGGTTGCATGCGTTCCTGCTTTCAGCCCTACCTCTCTCTATCCTAATTCCATCTGTCTTTTCATCACGCAGTGTATAAAATGAAATTAATGGAAGTATTAATTTAGGTCATTACGCAGCTACGTATCTCAAGGTTTTCTTAGAAATGCAGTACACGTTTTATTGTAGAAAGCGGGTATTGATGCAGTAGGCTTTACTATCAACGTGAAACGTTACGATTTGCAGACGAAGCATAAAAAGGGGTTTTTATTGTTCAACTAGCATGACGTTCTATTAACACAGGCTTACGCTATTTGAAAGCACGGGTCTTTAACCATTTCTCTTTCCTTTTATTGAATTTATGTGTTAGGCTTTACATGTACCTTTAAATTTATATATGTGTATTTAGAATGTCTCACGACACACGTGAAAACATGAAACTGATGTTCAATTCTACTTGAATAAATCTCACCTAACCTCACGGACTCTCTTGTACCTGTTGCCCTTTCTAATAACTCTTTTTTTCCCACTGTACCTCTAGTCATGATTATTTTCCTTAATTCAACTCTTTCTATATTTTTAAACCCCTTTATAAAACCCGATTACATTATTATGCATTAGTCGATTTGATTTGATTTTTTGTCTTGCATTGTAATCTTGTTTACGCCAAGAATGTTCTCTATATGTGGGGAAAAAATGTGGTCACTACACGACATGCAAAAGAGACCATTAGATTATTGTTTTAATCAGTTCCTTATTTTCTGCCGGCTCTGCCTTTTTGTTAACCTGTTACTGTGATGTATAAGAGAATATTTGATAGCCCGTGCGATCTCGATAAAAAGAAGTTGCGGAAAGGAAGAGAACGAAAAAACGCGCAACAATAAAAAATTATGGACAAAGAAATATGACACACAAAAGAACATTAGTTAGAGACAAAATGAAAGGAAATAGAAGACATGGAAACAAAGCATAATACAAGAGACGAAGTGATGTAATTTTTAAAGCATGTAAGAGCTCTGGACTCACCTTGGAGTCAATACTCACAGCCTTTAGCAGGATATAAACCTCCAGCCAGACTGGCTGCCACCTTTGCCATCGACTTGGGTCGGCAAAATTGTCCGACCCATTGACAGCCAGTAAACCCGGAATAGCGTGGAGTATCTTACACGTATCTTTGCTGTGGATAATTGTCCTCTGCCGGAAGCTTGAGTCATCGTTAGCCACCAGATAGAGGCGCATCCCTTGAAAGACCTCAGCTATATTCGTTGTAGTCTTTGCCAGCAGTAGTTTCTAGCGTCATGCTAATCGGATTTACTAATAGTGCTGGGATATTCACACTAGTGTTGTCTCCTTCACCCATGCATTGGAAAGTGGATGCGCGATTGAATTATTTTAATTACTGGTTCCACGGGGAGCTTATATCCACATCATTTGGATATCAAGATTCAGAGGAACTGCGTTAGGTTATTCTGGTTGCGGATTACTTACATACCACGATTATTGTGCTCAAGACTGGAGAGGCTGTTTTCATCACCGAAAACTGGGGGCCCCCTGTTTGCTAGATAACCTGATTTGTGAGAAAGTCTGTAGGTGTTGTGTGGGTGTGAGACAGAGGCATTGACTAGTTTGATTGCCAGAGGAGGTGTGTTAGTTTGTCTTTCTGTGATTGGTGATTTCTAGCCTTCAGAGTTAATGAAGGCCTAGTTTTTTTTCTCTTTGATGTTTTTTTTTTAACTTCAATAAACATACACATATAACTTGTGGTCAGAATCTCCTCTATTCTAACCGTTACTTGATGTTGTGCCGTATGTCCTACTGTAGTAGATTAGTCTATTTGAACATTAGAGGACGGGTGAGAGATTCACATCATTAAAGTCAGTCGGAGTATGGTGGAGAAGTAGCCTCACTACTCCCTGGAAGTCATATCTCTCCCCATCATTTCATTAGTGACTCTGTTCTCTCGATATCGCATTACATCATTCATAGTATGTCTACCCTCAGACATTCTCTATTTATCCGTAACTCACTATACCCACGATACCACGACGGACGTGTTGCGGCCACCAGATTTGACCAGTGACGAGAGTGAACCAGTCCATAACCTGCAAAGAACAAGCATCGGCTGGAGCAGAAACCAACCAACATATTACTGGCAGCTAAATACCCATTCAAAGCTGCCATATGAACTCTTTAATAAAGAACTGTTCAAATCAGACCATCACCTGTGAGGAAATTTTAAAGATTCTATCTAAATTCACCCCACCTCTTATTTATTTTACACCTGTTAACGATAATTGATTATTAAATTTGTTATCTGTAAAAATACAAATGTACAGTTGATTTAGTCATTTTAAGTGAACTGCGCCCGTATGACTCAGTCATTTTAAATATTTTTAACAGAGCTATTTAGGTAATATTTATCTGAGTTAAATCAGATGGGTTCTCATCAGAACGAACTACAATCATAACTCATAAAAGATCAGGAAAGATAAAAGTTGACATGACCTTGACCCTATCAGCCGTTAGTACTTGATTTATTTAAATTCCTATGAGGCTGTCTAGAATTGAAGCACTATTTGTCAATTGACATCTGTGCCTAGAGTAATCTTGAACGAAAGGTGGACACATGTGAAGACCCTCAGTAGAAACTCTGACATCTGTGCCTAGAGTAATCTTGAAGGAAATGTGGACACATGTGAAGACAACTCAGTAGAAACTCTGACATCTGTGCCTAGAGTAATGTTGAACGAAAGGTGGACACATGTGAAGACAACTCTGAATTGTTGCCACTGTTGGACCATCAATGCAGAGCAAGGGCAGTAAATCACGTGACACACAGCTGTGGATATTATGATAAATAACGAAATACTCGTGGGAGGGAAGCGAGATATGGTTTCTTAGAAGAACAGTAACAATTCATTGACAGCCTAGATAACAAACGAAGGAAGTTTGAGCATTGTGCATGAATGTTGTTACTTTATGGTGACATTTGGAATAATTGAGGGATGCAGCGTGCGTGATGGAAACAGAAGAAAGCAAGTACAGAATTCGTAGAAACGTTTGAAAATAATAAAAACAATCAGTGAATAGATCAGAATATACACTAAGACACCCTAATATAACCAACATATCCATGCACATGGTTAATGGTTGAAAGTGACGCGTAGCGTGCAAGCGTACCAAAAACTTAATTAAAACAAAAATAAATACAACTCACTTAAAAATATTCACAATTTATCTTGGACACCACAACGTGCAGCTATCACTAAAAATCGGTGATCACCAGTCTATAAAGAGCGTTGTGTTACAAAACATTCCATATTGATTCACAAAATCCCGCGATGACTACCACTATTTTAATTTGTGGGTCGGGAGAAGGAATGAAGCAGTGTAAATGTCTTCAGATAATACTTGATATTGATTCTTGTGGAAAAAGAATAATTAAAAGCCAACAAACGTTTAAATAAATATTATTTTATCTGGAACATATGTTCTCTTATAAGAGATAAGTATAAGATATTTTGTAGAATGATAAAGTAGCTTAAATGACGTCAATGTATCTTCTTCTTCTTCCTCATTCGCCTTCAGACCTCCACATTTATGACTCTAATAAAGGCAGTACTCAACTCAAGGTTCCCGACATCTCCAAACAGTTTTTCGTTGACAGAAGTGGGTTGTTGCCATATGCTACTCCGTTCATTTATGTAGCTTGGGCAGTACTGAAGCAGGTGTTCGACTGTCATCGGGCTTGTTCCGCAGGTGAAGAGATCTGTTGCACCAATTCTGTATTTGTGGAATAGATGGTATCTCAATCTGTTGTGTCCAGTCCGTAGCCGAAAAATGATGACCTGTTCTTTCCTGGATAGCTGATGATATGCATCATTTTTCAAATGGCCCGTGTGCTCTCTTTCCAATTTGGACTTGAATTTAACCTTTATAGTAGTCTTTGCCGTTGCGTAAGTTGTCTCTATATCATTTTGTTGTAAGGCACCACCTTCCTTAGCAAGTTTGTCTGCCTCCTCATTTCCTGGTATGTTGCAATGGGCTGGTATCCACTGGATAGTGCACTTGTTGAAGCATTTGGCCAGTCTTTCAAGGGAGATTATCAGATCTTTCAATCCTTTAGCTTTGTTGCTCGTTAGCGCTGATATTACTGAGGGGGCATCTGTAAAGATTACTATCTGTTTTTCTGCCTGTGCTTTGCATTCAATAAGAGTTTCCGCTGCCTATTTCAGGGTTTCTGCTTCAGCACTGAAGTTATTGCAGTATTTGCCAGTGGAAATTGCCGTAGAGTGGATTCTATTCTTTAATTTTATGAGGATGCCGGCACCCCCATTTTCAGTTGCATTTGTTGCTGAACCATCAGTATATGCGTGTGTCCAAAGCTTTGCTGGGAATTTTTGGTTAATATACTTGGTTGCTATACACTTTGTGTATGATCCATATTAATCAATGTATGACTTCAGGTATATGTTTGCCAAAAATGTAGATGGACTAAAAGAGTACTAAGGTGACCAATAGGAACATACAATATACTGTAAATATACATATACACTGTGGTCATAAAGTCTTTCCCTGATTTCAAAAAATTAAAAAAAAAGTATTCTGTGCCGAGACACTTGGTTTTTTGGAAATTATTCCAGAACTAAAACAGTTTTTTTAATGCTATTTGTAGATTTCAACATTTGTGATTTTCAACACTAATATTCGAGGGATTGCAAGTTCTCTTGAGGCACGATAGGTGTGGTGAAAAATACAGTGATACAAAGTTAAAATATCTCCAATTATAAAGATAACGGGTAAGATAAAATGTAGGGATAAAATTATACGTAAGATACGAGGATACATTCTCGCCTACGCCCGCGGTTTCTACCGCCATTGAAACTAACTAGTTAGACATGTAGACGAAAAGGTTTACCCTTTTAGACAGGAGGGGAAACGGAGATAAAAAGGAAAAAATATGACTGAACCCGTGTTTGAATCTAAAAAGGCAAAAAGACGCAAGTTGTAGTTTAAAGAAAAAAATCACGCCACTAGTTGACACAATGTAAGGAATTGGTAGAAAATGGACCTTGGCTCTTATTAGAAACAGTCATATCTTGGACGCTTTTACGGTAATTGGTTTTTTTTTTTTTTTGAATACAGCGGCAAACGCAGTGGACGAAGGTTCAAAACAAATTTCAAAAAAACTAACCTTGAGAAAAGTAGGATTTTCTTTAATAATAAAGTTATGAAAATAAAACCTAGCTAGTTTGATAGCCCATCTTGAGCAGAGAAATAATATACTTTTAATTATACAGACGGACAGATAACACGGAAGATATTGACGAAAGACTGTATTGTTCACATCAGACTAGCGAACAGTTTTTGTGCATATTTCACTAAAGTTACGCTTTGGTGTCCTTGAGCCCTAAAAATGCAAAAATCAAACTGCAATGAACTAGAATGGAAAGTCGGAGGATAGAAGCTAAAAATAACTTAGGGGGCAGGTTTGTGCAGTTTTTGCGTGTAGTTGGTCCAAGAAACAAGTGTATTTTTGTGAAAAGCCAAGTAGAGACAGACGGACCAACAGACCATAATACACACTTGACTGAGATGTGACTGAAATTTGACTTTTAGTTTGAATATTTGAAAAACAAAGTTAGAGGGGAAGTCCGTGATTGGACAAATGTATTTATATTAGTGAATGGGAGACGCGCACTTGTACCATTTGTTAGAAGACTGTCCAGTAACACAGTTCTTGAATGCTAGAGGTGAATTCCCGGAATTTATAAATAAAAATCAGTGGGACGCCCTAATCTAGCCAGCAGCTCAGCTGAGTTTTGCTAGTCCTAAGTAACTGTGTTCTCAATTCTGAATTGTGAGTTTCTGATCTGGCACTACGATTGTGCCAGATACTCTTGTAGAAGTACAAGAGCGGGTGTCTGTGCAGCCTAACATTTTTCTCCAGCTACTGAGAGGAGTGGGCCACAAGAATTCTGTACTACATCATTACAGGCCAGTAAACTGCAAACCTGGCCTGCTGGAGATTCATTCAATATTTCCACCATAAATAACGAAACATTATAGAAACATTAACATCAGTCCATATGTTAAGGACTATAAACTTTGTAACCATAGATTGGGCATGATGACGCCACCCCAACTAACCATCCAGTGCTAGTGTTCCCAAGACAGTGTAGATACCATTAATATTAACCATTGTAATAATATACCTATGTACAAAAGTTATATTTGATTATGCAATATATATATGCATTTCATTGATAAATACCTATCATTTCATATGTTCTGACCAAAAGAAACAATTGGTTCAGGACTAATAAATTTAAAAAAAATTTTAAACTTAAACTTTAACAGCCAGTGTTAGTTCAGTGTATTGTAGAGTTTATTTTTATTATTAGACTTATTATTTACATGTGTGTGTCAGTGTATTTTATTACCTCCACATTACATTTCAGTACCCTAGACTTTTAACGTAGCTAACACTCATTATAGTAGAATAGGTCTGTTTGAGGTCGTAAGTGGTAGCAGAAGGGACTTCTGTAACTCACATAAGCTTTTATCTCAGGAGCCTTCACATCTGACCTCATACAGTACACTAGGTAACATATCAACCATACAATAACATCAAAACCCACTACAATAGGTTGATTTCTGAGGACTGCGTTGAAACGCCATGCGCACAGGCGTCCACAGTTTCTTCACTCACACTAGGCCTACCTGCTCTGGGCATGTCACCGACGCTGCCAGTGTCCGTAAACTTTATATACCAAGCTTTAATGCTTTTAATATCTGGAGGATCTCGTAAAAATTTGAAATCAGGCAAAGACTTTATGACCACTCTGTATTTCTTTCCGTGTCAACATTTAAAAGATAGGGGAGGTAACTTATTCTTTTGTTTCTTTAATTTTTAAATTCAGGGGAAGTAATTTAATTATTATACACAAGCTAAAATAACAAAGAATTCTAGTTCAATCTTATTTGCATCTGTTAAACGCAAAAATATATAAAACAAAAAGAACGGTGTTATGCCTACTTTAACAACAAACTGTTACATTCTATTTGTAAATGTTGTTATTTGCTGTTATTTATAAATATTAAAACAATGTTTTACTTGATGCACATAACGATGAAGTGAAAACTTACCTGCTGTGCTACTTTCAATTATAATATCTGAAGAACGGCACATTCATATGGTGTAAATTTAATCGCTCAACGCTAAAACGCGTTTTTCATCAATCCCTTAAGCATTACTGTATTAAACAGGAGGCAATCTGATCATCAGAAGTAGTCCCCGTTGAACAAGTGTTTCTGCCCTGTATACTCTCTTGTGCTCTCTAAGGAGGGCTGGCCCACTTGGGTCATGACTCTCAAGTGTCTCAGCCTCCTGTTGTCTTGTATCGAAAATGAACCCTTCTCACTTTGGTAGCAACTTTAAAATCCACAATTCCGCCAGCCCTGGAGGCAATTGTGAAAGTAACAAAGAGAAGACAAATTATTCCGTTCGTTCCGCCGCACACCACGACTAGGGACAGACACTGACACCCCTGCGCAAAGCCGTCGAGGCAAGCCACTGCGCGCTAGCTACTGTAATTCTGTGCCCAACACCTCTTTAAAAATATGCTCCGCGTTTTGCCCGTTAGTCACAGCCCTTTCACTAGTACACCGAAAAACTCAACTTATTGTGGACTTAGAAAAATTTCTGATGTTTTCTGTACCGCAGAGTTTACTGTGCCGAGTTCCATAGCCCATTGCCGTTGATCCACAGCCAGCATGATGCCTTTTCCGCAGTTTCACTAAGCCTCTTCAGTGCCCTTGTTCTCGACTGTCCCCTCAGCCCCAACAGTTTCAATAAATCATACACTGATGCAGCCACGAGCCCTCTTGCACCCACCACAACAGCCATGACCCTTGCAGTCAACCCATCGTGTCTCAGATCCGCGGCCAGATCCCTATACTTGGCAGCTTTGAACAAATGTTGCTCTTCCAATCTGGATCACACTTCTTTTCAGGTTTTGACGGGTTGTCGATTCTCGGAAATAAGTGAAAAAAAAATAATAAAAAATTAGTAACAACATTGTGATACTTTAACTCTTTGACTCCGTAATTATTTTTCACCCTGCACCGTACTTATGTTTTTGAAGAATTCTAAACAGTGAAGTTTACTGTCTTTTAGTGCAAATTTTATGTTAATATTGTATGTGTACATGTACATATTATATACCAAACTGTAGTGAAATAGAGAATTGTAATATATAGCGTCTTTGGCATTATTAACACAAGTATGTTTGGTATGTTAAATTGGAAAACACTAAATAGTTAACTGTAGGACACGAACTTACCAAAGACAACTTACTGTTGCAGATAATAAAAAAAGACATAGAAGTTAGGGGAATGTATCCTATTTCTTTCAAAGGGGAACAATTTACCTATACAATAAATATCAAATTAAATAACAGCTTTCCGTTACTTATTTAGTTTTATCAATTAATTTAACAAAATTATATAAGGTATAAAATACTATGTTATATTTATTAGTACATTTGTTAAATTGTTAAACACTTATTTTGTTTCCCGTGTTGAGAATGAAATAAACTTTAAATAATATGAGTGTAATGGACATGTTAAAGTAGTGATCACTCATGTGCTCTGCCACTTTTAAAGACATTATTATGTTGAACAACTCTGTAGTAGTCGCAGATGCGCACACTAAAATGTTTCATCCGCGTCAAACAGCGCACTTCGACAATCTTTCAATCACATGTTCTTACTTTATTGGTTTCTGATCTTCCCTGGTAGCCGGAGAGGCTATGAGGTTTGGTTCTCAGTACAAGGAATATTTCTCATGGAATTTTTTTTCCGATCCACTCAGTAATCAGTATAATGTCATAACCCTCGCCCTCAAACCCCCCCCCCCCCCCCCACTCAATGGTGTCCTCCCAGCGAATTCTAGGTCCTCCTGGAGATCTGGATCCTTTGCTGTTGGTTTCCCATATGTGTCGTGGCAGACGTTCTTCTCCAATTCTGCAGACGTGGCCAAACCATCGTAACTAGGACTGTTCCACTCGGGTCTGAACAAACTGTATTACAAAACATCCCAGAAAGTGGGTCTCCGACCAGCGCTATTATACATACGCACAGTCATAAATATGACAAAGGAAGAGACACAGCGGTTACAGAAAAACACATTTGTAATGAAGTTTTTGTTTTTGGATGTGCGACAACTTTATTTAGTGACTTTCGTAATTTACTGCTTGGTTCTCAAACACTAAGAGATGTTTGACCGGCCAGCTACTACATTCATTGCTTCTAAGATACTATGTTGTTCCAACTTGGATACATTGATTCTCGACTTAAATGATTTATAAAGTAACCCATATTCATTACGATGACAGTGCTGCATACATACATACTATTTGCTTCTCTGGAACTGGAGGAATGGTCTACCTAGCTACACATACTCTACTCCAGAAAGTCATTTTAATATAATAAATCGACGTCATAATTAATAGCATAGACTTACGTACCGGAAAGATGGGATTTTAAGTCCATGTAAAGCAGGGGTTCCCAGCCTGAGGTACGCCTACCACATGAGGATACGCCAAGTATCTCACAGAGTTGAGCAGGATATTTGCTAAATAGCGACAAAGCTGCTAAACGTCTGGAAATGTAGGTTATTTGCCTCACATAAATTATTTCTTTATTCTTACTTACATAATAATTTTTTTCAGTGCCAATATGGATTCAACGTAAGCAACAGATGAACGCACATAGATTGTTCTCATGTACATAAGACAGGGATCCTCACAAAGAGAAGAAGCTGCCGAATTATCTTTGAATCCAGACTTTTGGGCCACACTGTATATAATTGTTGCATACATATTTTTGAATGCACAGATTACAAAAATACGATATGTCTATTTAATAATTTAATTGTGTACGAAAATGCTTCCCTTGGGGAAAGCGAGATAATCCATGATTGATTTATACGTTTGATTCGGCGTATGAATTTTGAAGTCATGTTAGTTCTCGTTTGTTAGGGCCAGAAAATAGATTGATTTTGTTCTATATGTTTATGGCCTGAATTTATATGTATTACTTGTCTAGTACAAGAAGATTCAGTTTTATATTGTATATCTTCGTATGCTAAGGTCAGACTATAGCGAACTCTGGCGGAGGTATCCGTTGTCCTAGAGAGTGGTAGTGAGTTCCGATATAGACGGTCGTAATGGCCGGGTGTGTTTCCTAGGGCTGGTCCTGTTAAAGGTTTAAAGTGAGTTATGGATGATTTTTCCATAAGGAAGGAATGTCTCTGCAAGTGTGTGATGTCAGAGACTCTTCTCATGTATTTCATTATGTTTGAATTCGGACTCCAGGTAAAGCCAGACCCGTTTTTCATTTGATGATCTCCTTATGGTTAGACCTAGATGAAACATCGTATTTTCGAGCATCGTTGGTCGCTTTAATATAGATTGATGAAGATGACAGGTTCCATCAGCACTTATTTCTTTATGAAGCAACCTTCTGACTAAGGGACTGTATGGAAACTATAGGAAATCCTATATATTCAAGTTATGAATGAACTCTGGCTTATGATTATCCTTCTGCTGGGCGAGTGAGCGAAAACTCAGGGAAGGAGGCCATTTTGTATTCCTGTCATCATTATGGATCACTGTCCAAAGAACGGATCATGAATCTTACTATTCAGACAGTGGCACGGAGATCTCATTAAGATTACAACCCCTACTGTGGTTTAACTTTGTTATTTAAATATTTGACATATACAGCTGGAGAACTTAGCCAAGAAAAAGGTTCCTCCAGTGAACCCCTTTGTATGTTTACACACACCTACCCACTGATGTGTTCAGTCAGTTAGGGGATACGGCAGTAGTACGCCAGAAAACTGAATGACTTTATTGTATTGAATGCTGCATGAAATGTACTACTATTCTCCTACCTAATGATTTGCTATGTCAACATACTCATGACTGTATTTCGTGCTGTCCAAGTGTGTGCGTCAATATTAAAAGCATAGAAACGTCAACAACGGTTCCTAATATCTTTGATTTGCCTAAGAGTGTGAGTGAAATAGTATCAAGTGTCAACTACCTCGAACAGTACACCATTCGCGTGTTTTCCACTCTCACTCCATACATACACAATCCTGCGTCGGTTGAGTTGACCTTTGTTGTACTTGCCTGTCTCATGTGTAACGAGCAGGAAGAATACTCTACCCTTTACATTGATGACCACCAGTACCACCTGAGGAACGATTACTTGACAGTAATCCCATAGCAGACACTGCCTCGCTGGCTTTGCCTTCCCTAACTCAGGACTAGCGTGAGTTACCAATTTACAGCTGGGTAGACTGGAGCATGCCTGGTATCATCAACTCAGTACACTACAGTGGACTTTACAGTGGCTAGTCACCCAAAAAACAACTTTTTACAATAATCTAAATGAAATATTTCAAAAATAGTAGTGTTAGTGATAAACAAAAATTGTGTAATGCAGAGAGAACGACCAGTTCTTAATCTAATCCGAAGCAAGAAAGAAGACACAAAATTGGAGTTAGAAAATGATATGGGGTTGTCTCTTCCAGAAACTGTACCAAGAATAATACTGTTGGTTGACAAGACAAAGAATAAATGGGTATAACTAATTCGTTTGAATGTATTCTTATAAACAACAAACAAGAAAATTTCTTATACTAAAAATTGTTGTAATGTACCAAATAGTGTTTTATCAATGTCACATTAGTTGAAGGTTCCATCCTGATTTACAAAGTGGAATTCTTATTAGTATGGTATAGCTCTGTTTAGAGTGTATTTATTAAATTGACTAAGACAATCATGCAGTAATCAAAATGATTAAATCGAAGTTAAGTTTATATATTTACAAATAACTGATGTAATAATCAACTAATTTTAACAGTTTAAAAAAATTATATAATCGTTAGAAGAAAAAAACTAATCATCGTGTGATGGTATGGTGTTTTATGTAAGAAGTCACTTGGCAGCTTCTAGGTTTGACTTAGCTGCAAATAGTGGTTTCTGCTCCAGCTGGGGTTTTGGGTTCTATGCAGAAAAATCACTGGAGCTCTCGCGTCTCTGGTCAAGATTAATGGTACAGCACGTTCCAAGTAAGATCAAGTTGTAACAGCAAATATGGTCCAGCGTCTCTAAGACCCTCTGATACTGGTGTCCATATCGTCTTAAGGCCACTTCTACCCTCACTTTGTTCCAGAGAAAGTACCCTCACTGGTACCACCAATCCAATCTTGGTTCACAGACTGTTTGCTCAGAGGAATAAAGGCGCTTGACTAGGCCTCTTACACGTTTCTGGGGTGTTTTTTTATTTCTGTTAACAATGAATTCCCACTATTACTCCGTGTTTTAGATTCCTCAGATTCCAGTGGTCCTTGTTAAATGAAAGAGTTTATTTTGGGCTCTGAAGTCCTCAAAACTGCTCAAACAATGGCCCGGTTCCGGTATAAGAATCTTGATTCTAACTTCTGGCCGTCTGATTTTCGTCTTGGCAAGCGATTCTCACAGAGTACTAGACAAAAAAAATGTCAGATTATATTGCAAGTTTTTTTTATAATAATTGTAACAAAAAATTTATCAGAATACATTAAAACGAGTTAGTTATATCCCTTGGTTCTTTGTCTTGTCAACCAACAGTTTTTTTTCTTGATACAATTTCTGAAAGAGTCTCCACTTATCATTTTTAAACTCCATTTTGTTTTCGTTGCTTCCGATTAGAATAAGAACTCGTCGTTCTCTCTTCCATTCCACAACTTTGTTTCTCACTAACGGTACTACTTTTGGAATATTTTAGTTGAATTATTTACTCTTCCATTCCACAACCTTGTTTTTCACTAACACTACTACTTTTGGAATATTTTAGTTGAATTATTTACTCTTCCATTCCACTCAGTGTTAACATACAGCTGTGAAAGTTGGAAAATAACAAAATCATTGGAGAACAAGCTGAATACATTCGAGAACAAATGTCTTAGAAAACTCATGAACATCAGTTGGAAAGAATTCAAGACTAATCGACAAATAAGAGAAGACTCTAAGCAGAAATATGTCTCCGACTATATAAGGAAAAGACGATGGTCATATATCGGTCATGTCCTACGAATGCAAAACAACAGAATACCACTACAGGCGCTCACTTGGGTTCCTGAGGGTAAGAGGAAAAAAGGAAGACCAAAAAGAAACACTTAGAAGAACAATAATAAGAGAAGGAAGAACGTTGGGCCTAAATAATGTGCAAGCGTTAAGAGGAGTGGCGTCACAACGAACCACCTGGAGAGCACTGGTTTCTAAACGTGCATCAGAGTACCATCAGTCGACTTTGGCACCGGTTCCAAGCCACTGGCTCAGTTGAAGACCGGCATCGCAGTGGACAACCCAGAGTGACAACAGCAGTGGAGAATCGCTTTATTCGGCTTCTTCACCTCAGAGACAGGTTTACAACAGCTTCCTCAACTGCCCAGTCATTGCCTGCATGACGTCATTTGTCTGATCAAACTGTCTGGAATAGACTGCATGACGCTGGACTTTGGGCACAACGACCTCACCGAAGACCTGTCCTTACGCGCCGCCATCGCCAAAATCGACTTCTTTGGGCCAACCAGCATCGTCCCTGGGCAGCTGACAATCAATGGAGACGTGTCTGGTTTAGTGACGAATCTTTCTTTTTGTTGCAGCGTCATAATAGACGGCATAGGGTCTACCGTAGGCAAAATGAACGTTTTACTTAAAATTGCGTTGATGAAGCTCCGCCCACGGTTGTGGAGGGGCAATGGTGTGGGGAATGATCAGTTACAAGCAAGGAGTCAATTGGTGCACATTGAAGGAGGCTTGAATGCGCAACGATACGTCAATGAAATTCTTCGACCCCATGTCCTTCCACTTTTGGCTGCCCAAAGGTCTGTGTTTCAACAGGACAACGCCAGACGCCATTGTGCACGGTTGACCACGCTGTTCCTGACTGCCAACAACATTCTCACCCTTCCCTGGTGTTAAGTCATATTTTAATTAAGGAGAGTTAAGTGTTTAAGACTCGTATGTACCGGTTGGATTTTTGAACATGCTAGTTAACACGCTTTGCGTGATGAGAGAATTTTTAGTCGGGCGTTGTTGCGGAGTAATGTTTAAACTGTTACCCGACTAGTTAATTCTTTATTTTAAAAAATATGATAAGGAATCGGGACGAAGGCTCTATGATATTGTTTTGGGGGGAAAGACGGATGAGTTCTGCTCACATCTCAAGCTGCGAGTTTGCGCTTGGATGAATTTGTACTGAGCGGTTTTGAGCAGCGGTTATTTTTCGTGACAGTAGTTTCTGGCAGAGCTGGGAAATGGACGCTTACCATTTCACTAGTGTGTCCCAGTATTTTTTGTGTGAAAAGGAATATTTGATAATTCCAGGATGTACATTATTGTAGATTCAGATATTATATTCAATGATTCAAAGCCTTGGATATTTTGGCTTATTAAGGTACTGTGATTTTGCCTAGGATGGATTTTCTTTTCCTGTTACTAGATGATATTGCGAGTTTCTGTGTTAGCGAATAGTGATACGTTTGATATGCTAGGCCATGGATTATGCCGGCCACTATCCTCATCATTTATAAGAATACTGATTGAAAGGATGTATGCTATGAGTTATTACGTTCCCATGGATATTTTTTTGTACTTGACGCTCTATGAGCTGCTGTATCGATTTATGTAACAGATTTTGTCGGATAATTGATACCAGGTTCTGGAATCTATGTTTACCTGGATATTCTTCACCTGGAGCTCCATGTTTTGCTATAAAATGTTGTCTTATGATGTCTACGTGTGTGGCGTAATAAACAGTGAAAAGTTAAACTAGTTCCACCATTGTCTGACCCATTGTTGCTGTGATGTGTGATTGCAGTAGATAGGTATCAAGGAACTCACAACAGGCATATATGTATATTAAAACATCCTATTGCACCACCGTCGGCCATCTGTAAGCCCGACCTATACTGATCGCCACTCATCAGTGAAAATATATTAACTTTGTTCAGCCACCCCGCAAGCAGAAGGTGTTACAGCAATGCAAAGTTGTAACACTGGCCATCCCTGTCTCCAGCCATGAGTCCGATTGAGTACCCGTGGGATGAGCTGCATAGGCGTGTTTGTCGCCGAGACGTTGCTCCAGCCAATCGTCGTGATCTGTTCCAGGCACTCCAGAAAGAGTGGGCAGCCATCCACAGGCCCACATCAGACGTCTGATCGCATCCATGCCCAGGAGAAGCCAGTCGCTGATCAATGCAAGAGGAGGCCACACACCATACTAACGGAAAGCCCGTACGCCAAAAATTTCTCGTGACCCAGATGCAAAACAACTGTCAATTGATTGGTTGAACCCTAAGGTATTCTTGTGTGCTATTTGAACAATTAACTCATTAAATTAAAAAAGTTATTGAATGTCAAAATTATGGCTATGTGTGTGCCTTCAGTAGCTATGCGTTTCTTTTTTTTTGAACAGTATATATCTGTGCGTTTAACATTTTCATTTTCATGTAAGGTAAAGCTAAAGCTATTCAGTGTAAATGTAAAGGAAGTTTTATCCCGAGGGATTAAATTTAAATCTCATCGAGGGTAAATTCTGACATTGGATTGTAGAATAGAAGGGGGGGGGGGGGGGGGGGGGGGGGGGGGGGGAAGCACATAATTGTGTAGGAAAACGCCATACTCAGAAGAGCGTTTCGTTTCTATTTCTATTTCCAGTTATTAGTGGTACAAGCAGAAAGTACTATCTCTGGAACAAAGTGAAGGTCGAAATGGACACGTTTTGCGAGACGCAATCAAAAGGCGCAGAACCAACTTAGCCGTTACTCCTTGAACGTTCTGGGAACGTGTGGCTCGTGAACTTTGAACAGAGACAAACGAGAGCAGAGTGGAAAGGAACTGACCCAGCGGGAGAAGAAACTACCATTGGCAGCTAAGTGTAGTGAAGTGATTCCGTATGACAACACGCTCAAATTCCCCGCTTACAACAAACTAGCTATCGTATTTTTTAAATCTATTAATAACTACAGTATTTGAAATTTTTTTGAGGGGCAAGTCAAATTTACCGCCAACAATTTATCTAGTGTATTTGAATTTTTATAAGAAACAAGTAAAAATTTACCGCCCACCCCAAAAATTACCGAAGAGCATAGTACAAAATTTAACAATCAATCAAAACGTTTCCATTTCTTGTAGTGGTAAGAAAATTTTGGTTGACGGGGAAATAATGCCTATTTTGTGTTTTGGACCGAACGTAGATAATTTATTTCTTAATATCTAAAGATACTTACAATGAAAAGGATATCTCAAATTATAGCGCTGACATTGCTTAAATTTTATGGTAGTAGAAAATTTAAGACAGTGAGATTTTCACATCAGTGTAAGGCCCAAATAAATTACTTAAAAATTACCCAGATGGAAATGCAAAGAAGTAACTAAAGGAAAACTATATAGAACGATAGAGAAAAATTGGTCGTTTAATTATCACTTTTAATAATTAAAATCGGTCCACAAATAACTATGATATAAAATATTCAAATTTAGTCAGATCATACAGACACGCTTAGAATCGCATAAATACTAGAATCAAAAATTAACTTTTTGACTTTCTCTCTGATTGGCTGGGTGTATTGCTATAAATAGTAACAAACATTTGTAGTTTTCCGCCATTGAAATCCTAAAAATCACACTGAGCTGACGTATACAAAAAAGACTGCAGACCAAGCCTTTGCCGGTGGGACTGGTAGAGCAGACTAAGAACCCTTTTACAGCCAATCAGATTGAGTGAGTGTGAACTTATTTACCTGAGGGTTATATCATGAATTTACCTCGTGGCTGCAGTTACTTGAGAAGAAGAGCGTGTGGGAGTTGAGAGCTCCATATAAAGCCTGGAGATAGACCCCCATCTTCACAGCCAGGAGTCACGGAGTTGGTGATCCTGACTACTATTGAAAGAACTGAAGCAGCAACACTCTGAAGTTAAGTCCTTTAGGAAGGCAATGTAAATTCATCCAAACTCATTCACCCAAATATACTTAACCACTGTGGGATGATGAAAGTAGTAGACCTTGCAGTATAGGACTGGTAGCAGTATAAATATTAAGAATCAAGGACAGTATGTGTAGTCATTCCAGTGACCCTTTAAAAGACATGGAACAGAGTTTCCAAATTAATTATTTCCTTATGTAAATAACGTTTCTTGATTTTAATAATTCCTGACAGAAAAAAGATTGAGGTTCAGGACAATTAAATTGTACATAAACTTTCATACAGCCTTGCTTAATTAATGTTTATTAAGTTGAAGTTCTGTTTGAAATTAATCATTGAATAAAGTAAATGCATTCCCCTAGACTCGTAGCTAAATCATTTGGGATCAGTAGAGATAGCGGTTAGGGACTCAGAGATCATCATCATCATCTACTCTGAGAATTTACATAGCTTGACCCTATCTTGATTGTCTATACACCCTTGCTCTTTTCTGAGAAAAGGGTATTACTTATAAGACCAGTCTCTTATCTGGCACTATCCTGGTATCCTCTGATACAACTATTTGTCCAGGATAGCCTATACATTTAGTAACATCAAAACCTCTTATGACACTAAGTGAAAATATCAGCTGCTAAAAGGGACCTGCTTTATTCTGTTAAATCCAATCCAAGTGATGAAACCTTTTCCATCACTATTCAAATTATTTTCCAACTGTTAAAGTCATTATTAAATTGTGTTATTTGTAATGTTACAAATTTAACTTCGATTCAATCCTTGTAAATGTGCTATATGTTTGTCGCAGTCAAAGCTACTTAACACACACTGTAAACAGAGATATATCTACTATAATAATAAACTCCCCTGATTAACTCAGCGATGCGGTGTTAACGAGCTAATAAGCCATTGCAAAATTCTTCATAAAATGTCGGCAGATTATAGAATTAACGTGCTCATCAACAGCCAGTATGGTTTTTGCTTATCTGAATATCTAGTGATGTCTCCCATGTGATAGAAGCTTTATTACTCTTATATCGACATTTCTGCCAAGAGTAATCTTGTGTAAATGTAGACTCCATTGAAGCCTATAATATATACTCTTGAGTTTTGGCAACTTCTGGACCACTACTGCAAAGCAGGGGATGTAATACCACCACATTGAAGGAAAATTATCAACAATTTCTTACATGTACCCAAAATGTACTACACATCATTGTCAAAAATATTAAGTCTTATAAACAGGAGTTTCACAGTTAGGTACACAACAAGAAATAAACATTAATCGACAAACCATGTTGCTTTATCACACTGTTTCATTATCTATTATAACAACAACAAAAATTCAACTATAACAACCCAAGCTGTCATATTTTTAATGTAATAACCAAGTCGCATAACATTTAACGCATTGCATTATTAAATGAATGTAACGAATACTCCACAATTGTAACAATGTTAACGTATTGGGTGTAATTTATTTACTATTTAACACCAAGGCTTTTACTTCTTCCTAATCCATTCTTAGAAGATTTATATTTCCTTCACTAAGATCAGTTTGATTCACAAAGATAAATTTAACAATTCCTCTCACATTCCTCAAATTCTACAATCCAAAACTTTGCTTGTCAAAATTGTATCTGTGGAGTTCTATTATATACTGATAGTTCTTGCTCCACTGCTTCCTAAATGTCTAAGACTATGACCATTCCGGGAATGAGTTTTCCAGCAACCTGATTCTCTTAGGAAAACAAATTTGATATCCGCATTCCTCTAACTCATTGTAATCTTTACTAGAGAGGACTATCACACTAGTCTCATACAATACAATTTCAGTAAATGATTTACACATTGCTATCTCATTGGCGTATTTTAAATAAAAAGCGTTATGGAGTAAGAATGACATACACAACTAATTAACAATATGAGATAGTTTCTGGTTTAGTATACATGCAGATGATATAAACTTAACAACCATAACAATGTGAAATGTATATAATCAATTCATATCATGTTCAACATAAATTACCACTTAACATTTCAAGCTTCATGTATATATACTACTCTTCAAAAGTCAAGGGCCACCCTATTATTTTAAATACACTTTTATATAAGCGCATAGAATGATTAAATGAAGGAAGATTTTAGTAAAAATGGGTGGTACAATATCTTCCTCTGACAGTCCTCTATGCACCTTAAGCATAAAAACAACTCACCGACAACCATGGTGATCACGTGCAATTTGGTTTGCTGACCATAAATTCACATTTTTAATCTGTTTTTTTTCAAACTTCCGTACAACCAAACAGGTGAAGTAATCGTGCTGATTGACATTTCACGTGCAATGGCGACTTTTCGTGAACAGAGTTTACTCTTAATTTGTTTTACAATCAGCAGACTTAGGGTAATTTCATCACTTGCAAAAACCATGCCACCGAGAAGAAGTTTTGACCCCTTACAAAGAATGAGGGCTATAGCGTGGGTTGAAAGTGATTTATCTGTCCGTGAGGTTGCTAGACGGCTTGCAGTGTCACACTCTACTATCAAAAGAATTTTGGAGAGATTTCAGGCCACAGTAAGTGTGGAGGATCGCCACAGGCCAGGTCGCCCTAGATGCTCCAATAGACTTGATGATCGGTACCTCTAGTTGTCAGCCCTGCGCCATCGAACAGTGACTTGTTCCACTCTAAGATGTCAGCTGAGACAAACTGTACGCGTTAATGTCAGTCAAAGCACCATTCGCAGACGTTTACATGAATTTGGACTGGCTGCTCGACGTCCTGCAGTCAGAATCCCTCTTACTCTTGCTCATAGCAGAGCCAGTGTTGCTTGGTGTCGCGAGCACATCCGATGGACAAGGCAACAATGGAGTCAAGTTCTCTTCACTGATGAATCTCGCTTCACTGTGTCATTCAATGATGACAGGATTCGAGTTTGGAGACGATCAGGAGAGCGATTTACTGATGAGACAATTCGAGTGGTGGATCGTTATGGTAGGGGTTCTGTCATGTCTGGGGAGGCTTCTACAGACACGGCAGGACCCCACTCTACATCAACCAAGGCAACTTGACCGGCCCAAGATACCAGAACGAAATCTTGAGACGAATTGTTCAGCCTGCTCTAGAGGCCATAGGTGGTAATGCCATCCTCCAAGATGATAACGCTCGACCCCATCGAGCTCGTGTGGTGAATGAGTTTATTCAGCAACATGGGATCATCAGCATGGCGTTGCCAGCTCATTCACCTGACCTTTCTCCGATTGAGCACCCCTGGGATGTCCTTGGTCGAAGATTGTCAACAAATCACCCCCTGCCAATGGATGTTGCACAGCTGACTGCATTTCTGCTTCAGGAATGGCAAGCTGTTCCTCAGGATACTCTTCGGACCCTTATGGACTCGATGCTTCTACGCTGTCTTGAATGCCTTGCTGCAAACGGTGGTCATACCCGATTTTGAAATGTCTATTTGTCCAATATCTATTGTGTGACTTTTGAAAAGGTGGGTGACACACTTCACAGCTTCATTGCGTTTGAATGTGTGTTTCCATTTCTTTACGTGACATGTCAATTTGGTATTCAATAAATGCCGTTTTGACTGATACCAATTACGTTTATATCAGATTTGTTTTATGGTTTCAACCAAGGCTTTTCTAAGTGGCCCTTGACTTTTGACGAGTAGTATAGTATAGTCTAAACTATATAACTAATCATACCAGTGAAAAAGTAATGCGCTCCGGCATCAGGTACTCTGTAACCATGATCACCTTACGGGATAGCTTCTTAAGAACAGAGACTGTATAACATCTCAGCAGCTTGATGACTGATAACCAAGTCAAGACACTCTCTCAGTGGTGGCATTATAAGCTTCAAATAGTGTCAATCCAAGGTTTATCTAAACTACTGAATACATCAATTCTGGAAATAAAATGATGATCACGATTAACAAAAGCAAATTTGGCTATTTCCCCAAAATGTATTCTTTCCTTTCATGCCACATCATACTACACTGTCCATACCACTCAAACTTTCCTTTCTTGCCACTGTCGTAACTTTTATAGATAGGTCTAATATATTTATGGTCCCATTCGAGCAGAGGTGATATAGTGAGAGCTATGTGAGAGAAAGGTGTGAGAAATCGTCCTATTTACGAGGAGAACTGTGTAAAAGAAAATACTGTCTTGGATTGAGAAAATTGCCCAATCCAACCTATCTAGTACGACACACTTTAATGGAGAAGTGTTTTCTCACTTGATACTGATTCAAATTACACTACCCTCACGTACGCACACACAAACAGTTTTGTGACATAAATACGTACATACGTAGAAACAAACAGGTAAACTAGGGTCACGTATAAAGGGCCGGGGAGATTTTGACCAAGACCAATAGCTTAATGTTTATTAAGTTTATTATATCGTTAGAAAATAGATCACTACAAAAAATTATACATAGTTATCATTACATCAGTAAATTATAGTCACATAAGAGAAAGAAAATATACTCTCATAAACCCTCCCTTTGGTATATGGAAAACTAGGAATAGTCCAAACCGAGGATATTTACCCAAAAGATCAAAACCAAATGATTACCAATGGGGGTGGGGAGTAGTCAGGACGAGTAAAGGGTATGTCCTTAATTTTAAACTATCCCGTGGTCCTTCAGACTTAGTGAGAGATAGAAAAAAAGAGAAGATGTTATATTAGTAGTAGCTTACGAAAAAAAAATTTTCTTTCCGTTTCACTCTCTACATACATATAGTAAGCTCACTACAAGCAGGCTTACCCCTCTGTCGACGCTGCTTACGTTCCAATGACTTAATCACACACAATGTATTTTAAGACTATTACCAGTTCAGCCCAGAAAACTCTGTCTAGGCAACTACTATTTTTCACGGAGATTCGCTGAATTGGTTCGTTGATTATATTTTTCCTCGGGGGTGTATTCCTCTTTGTACTGCAGGTATTGGGTTGGGATAAGTTTTTTTTCTAGGTTTTTTTCGCAGTGAATGTGAAAATATTATCAAACCGCAAAATGTTACTTCCAGGCTGTTCTCGGAAGGAAATAGCCGAGTATGACCCGTGAATGTTCTCTGTAGAATTTTTGGGTGGTAGGAAAAAACTGTACCGTCATATCGGTTTGACTAAAGAAAATTTAGTACTGTAAGTTCTGCCTCATCAGGCCAGGGAACTTTATATGAATCAGATAAAAGAAAATCTTCTGGCATTGTCCGTTCCAGTTTAACATTTAACACAATTTAACATTGAGAACGTGGACCTTATTCTTCTTTGATCCACTATCACTGAGCGTCAGCTCTTGGTGACCTAACGTAGACCTAAAATGTCTCCTCTATCAGATTTTTTACTGTCAATGTTTTTGTATGTTTAGGAACATCAATTTTTGATGCCATCAGCCATCTGATCATGTATCTCTATAAAACCGTTAGATCGACAAGGTATGATCACCTAGATAAAAGAGAATATACAAAACAGGTAATCCTACTATAATTATATTCTAACACCCGCGTTTTTATGTAAGATCTGTAAAATCACTCCGGTATTTAATTATTTACATTAAAAAGAACTACACGAGTGATTAGCTAATGTATCGCTGTTTATCACTAGCTATGAACAGTTAATTACTTAAAATTTACACAAGATGAAATAGAAATATATGGTTATTAAACAATTACGATCACCTAGCGTCTTAAAATTATGTTACGCATCTATTACTCGGGAAATAACGGATAGTTACATTTCTGATTTACATCTGGAGAACTTCGCTATAGGTTTATTTAATAGGTTTAAATTAACACAAAAATCCAGTGAAATAAATGAACTTTACACGTTAAAACTGTAATATGTTATTACCGCTGCACACATAATGAATTTAGACTCCTCGTATAGAAGAAAATCCAAAAAAATCTTGTTAGATTCTAATATATGAGCTAGGTACTTTCTTCAACTCTCTGGCGCGAATGATAACTGCATTTTAAAGAGATTTCTATATATATGAATTTAATGACAATTAATAGCCCCATGCGAAATTTCTCGCCTCTCTTGATTCTCGGGAACTTTTTAGTTTTGGGCCACGAGTCAAAGCTCTGTTACCAAACTATCTACCGATGACTTACCCCGTTCGTCTTCGTCCTGCAGCGATTTATAACCCTCTTAGACCAGTTCGCGTTAGCGCGTCAACCGGAGGTTTTAAAACGTTGCTTCGTTCTAAGGGACTACAACAGTCTTTAGTAGCTGACCGCTTGCCGCTCTTCTGGCGACGTCTCCTTGAAGGGGATGACAGAAAAAGATAGAGAAGTAGCTTGATTCTAACAGCTCGAGAGATAAGACAGTAGGCATGGCTAAACTAAAATTAAGACAACTCGAATGTTGTGACTGCCCGCATGATAACTATTTGCATACTAATTAGCACGCGTGGGGAATTCCACGTGGGATAATGCATACTAATTAGCATGCGTGGGGAATTCCACGTGGGCCCCACGTTTTCGATTTAATTTCAACATAAATTCCGGTCCCCCGGTGCTATTCAAGGGAACTTTTATTATCATCCGACAATTGAAGGGTAGTTTCTATTACTCATCCGTCACATTCGTCCCCGCTTTGAGACATGAAACCATTTTTCATGTTTCTTTTATGACAATGAAGCTGCCCTGATCGGTAGCTTCTGGATGATTGGTATGTTCGTTTACGTTCTCTTCTTCCGTGGTTCAATTTCGACTCATGAAATCCGCTCCGACATTCTGTTTTCCCGGAATATATTCCACTTTGAAGGAGTACACGCTTAATAGCAGGGCCCAGCGCATGATTCTTGCGTTAAATTTATTATTTGCGCCAAGAAAAGCTAAGGGAGCGTGGTCTGTTTGCACCGTGAATAATACTCCGTAAAGATGTTTATGGTGTCTTCTTATGCCATGAATTAGTGCAAGACATTCTCTTTCAACTCTGGAATAGTTACGTTCTGCCGTATTCAGTTTACAACCGCCATACGCAACTGGAAATAACAGATTCGGATCAGTTTCATCTGCTTGAAGAAGGGTTGACCCGATGACCTAACCCGAAGCGTCGACCCGCAATATGAAAGGTTTCTTGAGGTTAGGTAGCCCCAAAATGGGGTATCTGGACAACTGTCCTGTTAAAGTGACGTGTGCTTGTTCGCACTTAGAATCCCAAACAACCCTGTCCGGTTGCCCTTTTCAGTAAGGTCAGAAGGAGGTGTGGTTAACCCGTTAAAATGTTGGATAAATTTGTGATAGTAAGCGCACAGTGATAGAAAAGAACGAGTGTATTTCTTCGTTCGGGGCCTTTTTGCTGCAACTAGTTTCTCAATATTTTTGGTAACAGGCCACATGCAGCCTTGAGAAATTGTATGCCCCAGGAAGTCTAGCTTTTCAAACCCGATGATACATTTGCTAGGTCTCGCTGTGAGACCAGTTTCCTGTAGTTTCCTGAGGAGCATAGCAACCGTTGCAATATGTTCATCATAGGTTTCCGATGCAATTAGTATGCCATCCATGAAATTATGGATATGGGGACTGTGCAAAGTTTCTGAAAGCTTCCTCATCATCCTGTCGAATACTCCTGGTGCGTTGTGCAATCCTAACGGCATCACATTAAACGTGTTATATCCTTCACTGTTGCTGAAATATAACAAGGGTTTAACTTCCTCCTTGACTTTTATTTGGTAATAACCTTTACTCAGGTCAAACTTGGAGAAAATTCTTGCCTTGCTAAGCTTGAAGAACAACTCAGAAACGGTCTGTAGAGGTTCGGGCTGGAATTAGGTTACTGTGTTTAGTAAACGGTAATGTATGCACAGCCGAACTTTCTTATTCGGCTTCTGCAACAGTACTACACTCGAAAAGTAAGGAGAGGTAGACTCACTAATAATTTCTGCTTGACGTAGCTTGTCTATTTCTCCGCGTAGTGCATCAGCTTCAGCGTATGGAATGGGGTAAACTCTGGTTCGAACAGGGGTCTCGTTCGTCAATTTCATATCGAATTCTGTGCGATTTTTTTGACCAGGTACATCCATTAAGACTGCCGTGTACTGTTTCAGTAGCGCCCTGGTTTCTGTCTGTTGTGCTTCCGAGAGATTGTCGCCGAATTTGACATCTTTAAAAGATTCCGTTTGTTGCAATGGATACTCCATGAAACTATCGTCATCTTCCTCGTCTTACGTCGCTACAGCGAACACCAAGAGATGCTCGGAGGACGGCACCGGTCTTTCCAAGTATTTATTTAGCAGATTTACGTGATAGACCTTCTCCTTTCCAATAATAGAGACCTTGTAATTAGTGCGGGAGATCTTTTTAAGGACGGTAAACGGCCCTTGCAATCCGATGCGAAGTTTGTTGTTTCCGATTGGAAGTAGCAACAAAACTTTCTCCCCTAGTTGGAGTTCTCTCTCTTTCGCTGCCTTATTGTATCTTTAAGCGTGTTTTGCGAGTGCTTTCTTAAGGTTGGTGGTTGCCAGGTCCCATCCTTGTTGTAACCTTTCCTTGAGCTCTGATACATATTTGCTTCCTGAGACGACTGACTCGTCGGCCTTTTGGTCTGTCAGGGACCGAAGTAAGGCTTCTAGTGGCCCCTTAATAGGTCTGCCGAATAAAAGTGTAGCTGGGGGAAATCATGTAGATGCCTGTGGAACGTCTCTGTAGGCAAATAAAGCTGCAGATATATAAAGGTCCCAATCTTCAGGGTTCTCTTGACCCAGCTTACGTAACATCATGGTGAGGCTGCCATTAAAACGATCCACGAGCCCATTTCCGGCCGGATGGTAGGAACTGGTGTGAATGTGTTTGGCCCTCAAGATCTTAAAGATCTCCTCCATTAACAGGCTAAGGAATTGGGAACCAATACCTGTCAAAACTTGTTGAGGAAATCCCAAAGGGTGTTCGTTGCTTGGGTGCCATACGTTGGCACTGGGCGCAGAACTTCACGTACATGATAATCTCAGAGTTCATTCCTGGCCACCAATAGTGAGTTTTTTATTCGCTAAATAGTGGCGTTTTGTCCCATATGTCTGCTAAAGGGAAGAGATTGCCCCATTTCTAAGATCTAGCTTCTGTACTGCGTCGGTACTTGGAGCTGGTTATTCCCTGTATCAGGGTCACCCGTTCTACGATACAATACGCCATCCTTCAAAAGGATGTCTCCGTGGTGTCTGGGGCCCTTAGCCATGGGCAGTTTTCTAAAGCAGGGCTCCAGGGTAGGGTCCTTTTGTTACGCCTCTTTTAGTTTATTTGGTAACAAATTTGGCGCAGGCTCCCATTCCTTCTTGGTTTGCCCTCTTGTGGTTGCCGCTGCCACAATCGGCTCTTTTGGTCTCCCAACAAACACATATCTACATCCCTGGATAACTCGGTAGATAGGATCATCCATAATAGCCGCTTTAATAACACCTCTGACAAAATCAGAGTGTATTTCTATCAGTGCTATAGGAAGAGTCCTGGGTGCATCACTCTTAAAAACTCCACTTAGTTTGACGGTGTCCTCTGTCTCCTGACCGGGTTTGACCAGGTGCCTGGCGACAATACAGTCAAAAGATAATCCAGTGTCAAAAAGACAAGTTGTTCAGGTACCGTTCAAAATAACAGTTCCTTGCGTTGAGGGTCTCTCTCCCTCAGGTTGATAATCACTGACATTGGCTCTTCCTTGCGAGGCCGTTTGCAAGCATCCGATGCAATTTGGCTCGGTGTGCTTGCCCTGAACAGACGTCCCTTCTGTTTGGGTCTTTCCCTTGCCTTCACTTTAGTGACCGCGCTGCCATGTAGTCCTGTTGAGTTGATCAGAATTATTGTTGTTTCTGGGATATCGGGTTTTGTAGAATGTCGAATTTTCTTGGGGAGGTCTCTAGATATTGGTTTCTCGTTGGTTATAGTGCTGAGAAGAATTGGAAGAAAGGGATGACAGTTCTAGATTATGTTTTCGAGATGGCTCATCTGTTGGTTTGCGTTTTGTGCTGGGAAGTTCGGCCATTGCATTTACATAACGTTCCGCATTATTGAGGATGTCCTCCAACTTAACTGCGCCATGCTCAGCCAAAAATGTGCGGGTCTCTTTCGACAAAGTTGTTTTTATCTGTTCTACAAGAACAAGTTCCAGAATTCCCTCATACGTAAGAGGAAGTTCTGACAATTCCAGGCACTTTGTCAAATAGCCCGTCAGACGTGAAGAGAACTGCGGAAATGTCTCCATGCTCTCCTTTCGACTGTTTCTGAACATTTGCAGAAATTTGCGAGCGGTCATTTCGAAACTTTCCATTAAAGCCTACTTTAAAGTGTCGTAGTCATCTTGGCTGCTTCCCCGCTACACGTAGACAACATAAGCGGTAACCTTTAGGGCCTGTGCAAGTTTTAGGCACCACCGGGAACTCTCTAACCCATACAGATTCGCTATTTTCTCAAATTTCTCTAGGAAAATGTCAATTTTCTCGTAGGGGCTCGGGAAAGATTCTAAGGCAAAAGACATTACTGTTAATTGGGAAGATTGGTGCTGGATAGATCCGTTAACTGAGACTGTGGTGAAGACGGCTCTCCATTATTGGAAGTAGAAGCACCCCGACTTTGGCCTTCTAGAGTCTTAAGTGCCAGTTAATGCTGTCTCTCCCTATCTCTCTCTTTTGCCCTGCGGACTTCCATCTCTGCCTCAATTTTCTTCTGTTCCAATTGACGATCTTTCGCTTCTTTTGACCTAGCTTCTGCTCCCTCTTGTGCTTCCTTCCCCCTAGCTTCTGCTCTATCTTGTGCTTCCTTCCTCTCTGCTCTATCTTGTGCTTCCTTCTCGTCATATCTGTCAAGTTCTTTGTTGACAAACGCGGTAGCTTCGTCTCCTTGCAATCCTGTCTCTTTTGCTTCCTGTCTCAGCATCGCACTAAGTTTAACACGCTCAGCCATGGCAAAGAACTGAGCGCTACTAAGTCGAGTAAAGAAGAAGAAAAGAAGTAGAGGAAAAAACTCTAAGCCGCTTACGATAAAAACACCAAAGTATAATTTACCTGAGATGCCTCCTACATTTATTAATTTCCTAACCTCTCGCTGCTATTATCTGGCAATTAAGGCTCCTAATGCAGTCGACTATGCCACATTAAATGGTAGGTCATCTAACAACTTGAAAAACTACTATTACCATGGTGGAGAAAAAATGTTTTCTTAATATTTTGAAAATTGTTAGGGAAAAAATAAAAATTTCCTTTATAATTTTATAAAATTCCACCCAAAACTCTCCTCACCTGAAATTGTTAGATGAAGGGACGTAATTGACTAGCCTTTTTATAGTCAGAATGCGGTCCTTAGTTTATCTCAACTCCCATCATTTCAAAACAGTTAGTGATTGATAAACAATCATGCGATCCAACGGTGTTGCACAAAATGTTTCCCATACCATATATCTGACAGAGATGCTATTAAAAACAAATTGAATATAATTCTACAATGCTGTGAGGAAAAAAACCTATCATTGTGTATGGTCAAAACACCCTGTAACTAAGATCGTTTGTCTAGGGGGATAAATTTGTTTTTCTCACAAGACGATCACACAACACACTCTATCTAAATGAAAATTCAGATAAGGTACCGTAACAGACGCTCGTCAATTACTAGACCCGGATCACAATCCCGGCGAGAAACACATTGATGTCGTAACTTTTATAGATAAGCCTAATATATTTATGGTCCCATTCGAGCAGAGGTTATATAGTGAGAGCTATGTGAGAGAAAGGTGTGAGAAATAGTCCTGTTTACAAGGAGAATTGTGTAAGAGAAAATACTGTCTTGGATTGAGAAAATTCCCAATCCAACCTATCTAGTACAAATAACTTTAATAGAGACGTGTTTTATCAATTGATACTGATTCAAATTACACTACCCTCACGTACGCACACACAAACAGTTTTGTGACATAAATATGTACATACGTAGAAAAAAAACAGGTAAACTAGGGGTCACATATAAATGTCAGGGGAGGTTTTGACCAAGACCAATAGCTTAAGGTTTATTAAGTTTATTATATCGTTAGAAAATAGATCACAACAAAACAATATACATAGTTATCATTACATCAGTGAATTATAGTCACATAAAAGAAAGAAAATATACTCTCATAAACCCTCCCTCTGGTATATGGAAAACTAGGAATAATCCAAACCGAGGTGATTTACCCAAAAATCAAACAAATGATTAACAATGGGAGTGAGAAGTAGTCAGGACTGGGAAAAGGTATGTCCTTAATTTAACTATCCCGTGGGCATTCGGACTTAGTGAGAGATATAAAAAGAGAAGATGTTATATTAGTAGTAACTTAAGAAAATACATTCTTTCGTTCCGTTCTACTCTCTACGTACATACAGTGAGCTCACTACATACAGACTTACCCCTCTGTCGACGCTGCATACGTTCCAATGAATTGATCACACATAATGTATTTTGAGACTAGTATATGTCCTGTTTGACCAGTTCAGCCCCAGAAACTCCGTCTAGGCAACTGCTATTTTTCTCGGAGATTTGGTGAATTGGTGCGTTGATTATATTTTTCCTGGGATGTGTATTCTTCTTCGTACTGCAGGTATTGGGTTGGGATAAGTTTTTCTTCTAGGTTTCTGTCGCAGTAAATGTGAAAATATTATCAACCTGCAGAAGGTTACTTCCAGGCTGTTCTCAGAAGGAAATAGCCGTAAACGTCCTCTGTAGAATTTGGTATTAGGAAAACTGTACTGTCATATGGGTTTGACTAAAGAAAATTAGTGCTGCAAGTTCTGCCTCATCAGGCCAGGGAACTTTATATGATTAAGATAGAAAAAAAAATCTTCTGGCATTGTCCCGTTGCAGTTTAACATTTAACACAAATTAGCATTGAAGTGCTTTGGTTATTTAACCGCACTACTGGATTTGAGAAGGAGGACCTATATAAGGGTCTCCAACATCAGATTTTTACTGTCAATGTTTGTATGTTTAGGAACATATAATTCGGGATGCCATAAGCCATCTGACCATGACTCTCTATAAAACCGTTGGATCGAAAAGGTATGATCACCTGTATAAAAAGAGAATATATAGAACAGATAATCTTACTATAATTATATTCTAACACTCGCATTTTTATGAAAGGTCTGTAAAATCACTCCGGTATTTAATTATTTACATTAAAAAGAACTACACGAGTGACTAGCTAATGTATCGCTTTTTACCACTAGCTATGAACAGTTAATTACTTAAAATTTACACAAGATAAAATAGAAATAAATGGTTATTAAACAATTACGATCACCTAGCGTCTTAAAATTATGTTACGCATCTATTACTCGGGAAATAACGGATAGTTACATTTTAGATTTACATCTGGAGAACTTTGCTATAGGTTTTATATGAATTTAATGACAATTAATAGCCCCATGCGAAATTTCTCGCCTCTCTTGATTCTCGGGAACTTTCTCGTCTTGGGCCGCGAGTCAAAGCTCTGTTACTCAACTATCTACCGATGACTTACCCCGTTCGTCTTTGTCCTGCAGCGATTTCTAACCCTCTTAGACCAGTTCGCGTTAACGTGTCAACCGGAGATGTTAAAACGTTGCTTCGTTCTAAGGGACTACAACAGTCTTTAGTAGCTGACCGCTTGCCGCTCTTCTTTTGATGCCTCCTTGAAGGGGATGACAGAAAAAGATAGAGAAATAGCTTGATTTTAATAGCTCGAGAGATAAGACAGTAGGCGTGGCTAAACTAAAATTAAGACAAAGCGAATGTTGTGACTGTTCGCATTATAACTATTTGCATACTAATTAGCACGCGTGGGGAATTCCATGTTGGATAATGCATACTAATTAGCACGCGTGGGGAATTCCACGTGGGACCCACTGTAAAGTGCAATCTTTACTATCTTGCAATATAATACATTTATATACTTATTATGTTCGCAAATATTTTGTAAACAAAGTATTTCCTTTTTAAGTGCTTAAGGAGAAGTCATTTTTGAGTTACTTCCCTTGAAAGGAGTTCCGTCATCTTCGATCGGACTCCGCGGACGAATCTAGGCCTACTGCTATTTATTCTTTGCCTGGGTAGGAATAGATTGTTCTTGCTTCAGTATATCTATGGCCTTAATTTATACGTAGTGTTTGTATGAGTAGGACGAGTCTGTCTTATATATGTATATCTTTACATTTCTAAGTCGAACTATGTTGGTTGTCGCTAGAAAAGGTCAAAGGCTATGCAGCGGAAGTATCGCTAGCAGGGGGTGTGATTCATGGCTGTCATCCTGTCGGGATGTCGAATTTTGTTGTAGCCGGCTTATCGCCGAAAAAGTGATCTATAAGTAGATGGGGAAAAGTGATAGTCATTTAGACATGTTGTATGTACTTTACCCCAGTGTTTATTCTCTTTGGCCAAGGAATGGCAAAGTTATATTTCGCATAGAAAGGTAAAACCACAATTTATTATGAACTTGGGCTTCGCCATCGTTGTCGATAAGCAGATGCACAGTGGTACTTTTGAAAAGAATATTTATTCAAAGGAAGATGACATTCCTATGTATCAGCACTAGATTATATGATACTATTCAATTACCTCTATGATAGAAGCTATGAAGAAATGAGGACATTTAACGAATGACCAATTTTGGTCTGTATCCAATAGTGAGTGAAGCTCACGAGAGAAGAACAGCCATGTTGAAATCCATATACTTTGTATTTATCGAGTGAGAAAAAAGGGATGCCTGTACTATCGCTCGATGAACCAAGAGATCACTGCTACATGTGAGAACCCATGTCTGGGATTCCTATATCTTTATGAAAAATATATATATTGAACTTTACGTGAAGGGATATTCGCTAGACGAGGTTAAGTCTAGGAGCCTTCCTATATATTGGTTATGGACTGACGTGCCCAGTCAGTAAAGCCAGATGATTTACATGATGGAACTCTGAATGCTTATTTACGAATGCTCCATTATGATATTTGCCAAGCATGAATGCTAACTTAAGATGATGTACCCGTGACCAACATTATGCTGTCTATGTCGACATTTGTTCCTGTAACCATACACGTACTGTCCAAGTGTGCGTCTCATTAAATGTTATAAAAAGACCACCGTAGTTCCAGTACTTCTTGAATTCGAACAGTGTGAGTATGAGTGATGTACTACCAACCTGTCAACTCTATCGAATCATTCTACCATTCGCGTTCTGACACTCATATACACACTCATTGTCTACACTCACATTCTTGTCAGAGCCTCATCACGTTCCAGGACAAGATGACCTGTATGACCAAAACTGTGCTGGGTTTAATGAGTTGACAATCGTTACACTTTACCACACCAGTCCCAACATCTACATTTATCAACTGGTGGACATTCACGGCATTTAACCAATAATGTGAGTTAACAACTGGTGTGCCAGCTTCCTGGGTCAACCTGCACAGTGACCATATTGAGAAGTAAACTACTGAGACCAGACCGTTCCTTGTGGTCTGTTACGACACACAAATACATCAGCAGTACAACTCTACAGTGATGTCAGCGTGACCTGTCCTGTCGAGAGTATGCAGTAACTAGGTCAGCGTTTGTTGACATTTGGTTCGTTGGACATTTGCCATACAACTGACAGTGTTACACAGCAAGCTTGGTTGAAACATAGAACATTACACATCAGGACTGGAGAATATTTGACAGTGTTTGCGAAAGGAAGTGTTATTGAACTGAGAAGTCCTACATCGATTGTTATCATTCACATCAACGATGGAGCTTCTATTTCTGTGTTGAATTTAAAATAATTAGACCAGAAGTATTTGTTTAATAAAGTACCACAGTACTGTACTATTAGGCAGTGTAACTGAGCCTTCTTTACAACACATTCTTTCTGCAACACTCTATTTACATCATATTGCCATACTATTTATGCATTTATGTATTTATGTTTAAATATTTATATGTGATATTTGTTTGTATCCATGGAATTTGCAAAGCGACTGCTGTTGCTATTTTTTTTGGTTAGTTGTGACGAGATGGTCAGTGTTGTTTTCGGAATTTTCTTCACATACTTTAGTTTTGTTTTGATTTGTTTGTAATTTGTTGGTCTACCCTATTCTATCTTTCAGTTCTATTCTCAATTTATATTTATATACTGTGGCGTTATTTGTATTTGTTATCCTCTTGCGGTTTATCTTTTATTGGTTTTCCCATTTGATTTATTTCATTTCCGCAAATGTTTTCATGTTCTTCTGTATAACTGTTTTGTTTTGTGCCTGATCGACATACACTATTTAAAATATAGTTGATCATATAAATTGATGTACAAGAATCAACTGATAGTTAATTGCTATTACTAAAGGTACACAGTTGATGATATAAAACACTATTTCTGGTGCACTGCACTTATATTATAGAGTGAACCAGCAACTTATAGCTGTTATTATATAAGGATTTATACAAGACCTTTGTAAGGCTTGTTTCCCACAGTGATTGGGATAGTTAAGTACTATTTTCCACAGGTTACAAAGTTATCATACAAGGTCTTTGATTAAGACTAAGAAAGTGAATTTATTTACTTTTGCAAATTACTGATCTTATTAGACAAGATGTCTACATTAGATTATTTTATCACACAAGGCAAAGCTCTTGATAAGACTGGTCAGCAATTAGAAGAATGGGCAGTTGCTCAATATGACAAAGCATTAGCTGCAGAAGAGAGAAAAGTTGCTGCTGCTGCTGAAGAAAGAAAAGCATTGATTGAAGAAAAGAAATTAGCAGCTGAGGAGAAAAAATTAGAAGCTGAGGAAAAAAAATTACAAAGAGAGGATGAACAAAAGAAATTGCAGATACAGACTGATGAAAAAAGATTCCAGATGGAAATGGAAAAAGAGAAAAGAAAAGATGAAGCTGCTGCTGAAGAGAAAAAATTACAAGCTGCTGCAGAAGAGAAAAAAGCAATAAGAGAACATGAACACAAAAAAGAACTTTTAGCATTTGAGTTAGAAAAGTTAAAGTTAACAAACATAAGTAATGTTAATCAAGCATCTAGTGGTAATGGTAAACCCTTTACTTACAAGGTCAAGGTACCAGCGTTCAACCCTTCCAGTGATGACATAACATTCTGGCTTAATAGATTTGAACGCTCTTGTCGAGCTCATAATGTAGATAAATCACAATATGCTAACCAGTTATCAGAAAATCTGAAAGGTGATTCTCTGACTAGTTTAAGTTTGGTTGAAGAGGCTGACAAAGATAACTATGATGTTATTAGGGCAGCCTTATTAAAGAAGTATCAGTTGTCTGAAGAGGGTTATCGGAAGTTGTTTAAGACAATGGTGCCTGAGGCAGGTGTAGAATTCTCAGAATTCATTGCAAGGACACGTCTTACATTTGATCGTTGGATTGAGCTATCCAAAACAGAAAAGACTTATGAAGCCCTTATGGACTTGATACTCAGAGACAAGATTATGTCAAGTATAAATAAACCTTTCCTCGAATTCTTACATGAGCGTAAACCTAAGTCTCTAAAAGAAATGGAACAGTATTGTACCCAATACGTCACTGCACATCCGGACGTAGCTATTAGCAACAGTAAGGTTAAAGAAGGTATGCCAGTTGCTTCTGCAACACCATACAACCCTAATCACTCTCACAAATTCCAAGGACCTCAAAATAGGTTTAATAAAAAAGGTAACTATTACAGTTATCAGAACCAAGGTAACCAATCATTTCAGGGTTCTTCTTCGAATACCTGGAGAAGAGCTGACAGCCCTCGATTCAGGGGTGGTCATAATTACAGGAACTTTCGCAAAGGAAGTCATTCTAGAAACTATCCAAGTTTTCCTTCATGGAGACAACAAGATCATAATTACCGAGATACTCATTATAATGAATATGATGATAGTAACCAAAGGAGCTATGATTCAAACCCGAGTAGGGGTTATAATAGTGGAAACAATGATAAGTACAGAGGCAATAATAACAGAGGTAGAGCACAATTCAAAAAAACATAAAGCTCATTACCAGGCGAACTCTGCACAGCAAGAGTCCCACGAAGCCTATAAACAAAATAAAGATAATGATGACTCTAATAATATGGCATGTGCCGCTTTTGATTTTGGGAGAGCATCTCAGTGCCCCCAATGCAAAACATTATTTGAGCCAACCACAGTGTCTACTTTAAGCTGTGGCCATCCTCTTCCCGCTCTTCCTGCGTCAATCGCGCATGATGGGAGAGGTTCTCTTGTCTTACACAAAGGTTTAGTAAATGACAATCCAGTCTCAGTACTTTTTGATTCTGGATGCACAACTATTGGGGTTAGGCAGTCACTCATAGATCCTTCTCATTCTACAGGCAAAGTAGTCAAATGCGTAACATTTGGCGGCACCATAGAGAAATACTCTACCGCTATCATTAGGATTGCTACTCCTTTCTTCACAGGAGATGTACACGCATGTCTTTTGCCGAATCCGATCGCTGATCTTATCATCGGTCGCATTCACGGAGTCAAAGAATGCACTCCGGAGCAAATTTCCGTTTGGGAAAATCAAAATATGCAATCTGCTAATGCGGTAGTCACTAGAGCTCAAGCTCTCAATATGCCTGAAACTTCATCTGTTGAAGATAATGAAGTGCATAACCAAGATGATCCCTTGGTAATTTCTCGTGACTCGTTTATAAAACAACAAGAAGAAGATCCGACTCTTAAGAAATTCTTCACTCTTGTAACGAAAGGTGATCCGAATAAAGATTCAAATTGTAAATCTTGGATTACAATGAAGAATGGCGTACTTGTACGTATGGTGCAAGACTCCACTAAGTCAAGTCATTCTCAGATTCTTGTACCCAAGAATTTGAGAGTTAAGATCTTACAACATGCACACGACTCTCAGTGTGCTGGTCACATGGGTTTTTCCCGTACAAAGTCAAGAGTTCTTGCGGCTTTCTTTTGGCCTTTTGTGAACAAGGACATACGGATCTATTGTCGATCCTGTAAAGTATGTCAAGAAGTCAAATCCAAAGGTCCTCGTCATGCTGCGCCTATTCAGGCTGCAGATATTCCTATTCGTCCATTCCAGAAAATGGCGATAGACATCATTGGTCCATTCAAGATCAAATCTGCTAGAGGACATCAGTTTATCTTAACGTGTGTAGACATGTGCACACGTTGGCCAGAGGCTATCCCTCTAAAGAGCATTACTACCGCTGACATTGCAGATGCTCTTTGGCTTATATTTTCTCGGCTGGGATTCCCCGGAGAAATATTATCAGATCATGGCACCCAACTGATATCGGATACCATGTCTCAAGTAATGTCTACTCTACAGATAGAGAGATCTTTGAGTAGCATCTATCATCCTATGTCCAATGGGATGGTCGAGCGACTAAATAGAACACTTAAGAACTTATTAGGGAAGATAACTGAGGATCATCCTCAAGATTGGGATAGGGTTTTACCCGCGGCCCTCTTCGCGTACAGAGAGGTCCCCAATGAACATACAGGGTTTTCGCCCTTTGAACTTGTCTTTGGCGCGCGACCGCGCGGCCCAATGTCTTTGCTGCATGATCTTATAACAGCTGACAATATTGACGATGACACAAAATCTTCTTACGAGTATGTCATCGCGCTGAGACAAAAGATTATCGAAGCATGCAAATTGGCAACGTCCTCTTCTGAATTTGCTAAGCAGAAGGCAAGACAATTTGCTAATAAGAAGAGAACTTTACGACAACTTTGTCCTGGTGACAAAGCATTTGTTTTGCTACCTTGTCGTGAAAACAGACTCCTTATTAGTTGGAAAGGTCCGTACGATATAATATCGAAAATTTCAGATGTTGACTACATCGTCGATATTAACGGGAAGCATAAAAACCTTCCACATCAATATGCTTACGGAGTTCCATGAACGTCCTGACTATCTACAGCCTATTTTCCAGGCAACGGACGATTCTCATGTCAAACATGGTCATTACTCATCACTGTCTGTAATACAGGATGAGGAAACAAGTTTTTCGGATGTTAATCTTCCGCTTCCAATGATCCCACTTCATTCTAGTGAATCATGGAAAGACGTTACTGTTTCTCCTGATTTGTCTCTAGGAGAACAGCGACAAGTTTCGTCTATGTTACAAACATTTCAGGATGTCCTCACTGACATCCCTGGACAAACTCATGTCATTGAGCATGACATTGTTCTAACTGAACATACTCCAATTAGGGTTAGACCTTATCCTATCCCTATACATTTCCAAACACAGGTTGAAAAGGAGTTGGATGAAATGATAGATTTACAAATAATCGAACCATCCACTTCTGCATATTCTTCGCCGATGGTTATTGTTCGAAAAAAAGACAATAACATACGTCTTTGCGTTGACTATCGCAAATTGAATCAAGTTACGAAGTTCGATGCTGAACCTATGCCTTTACTAGAAGAGTTACTTACTCGTCTTTCTAAATCGCATTTTTTCACTAAACTTGATTTGTCTAAAGGATATTGGCAAGTTCCATTATCCGAACGCGCCAAACCTCTTACCGCTTTCTCTACTCCCAGAGGCCTTTTCCAATGGAATTTTATGCCTTTCGGCCTTATGAACGCACCAGCTACATTTGTACGCATGATGCGTCGAATCCTATCGTATCGGTCAGATGTCATTGCTTATCTAGACGACATCTGTCTTTTCAGCGATACTTGGGAAGATCACTATTCAGGGTTAGTTGAATTATTATCAACTCTGCGTGAGTATAACCTGACAGCAAAACCATCTAAAGCTTGTATTGGCTTTAGCGAAATTGCTTTCTTAGGCCATCGAGTAGGTCACGGTTTCTTGAAGACAGAAGACCATAATATCACTAAGATACTTAACATCTCTATCCCTAGGACTAAAAAGCAAGTGCGAAGTCTTTTAGGTCTCATACAATTTTATGGACGTTTCATTCCGAATCTGTCCTCTATCATGGCACCTCTCTCTACACTATTAAAGAAAGGGTCGCCTAACATGGTTCACTGGTCTCATGAATGCCAATCTTCACTAGAGAAGATCAAAACTATGTTTTCATCACCACCTATTTTAGTGTTACCTACAACAGATAAGACATTTGTTCTTCGTAGTGACGCTTCATCCACTGGGATTGGAGCGGCACTAATGCAAGAGTACTCTGGAACTCTGCATCCTGTAATGTATATATCCAGAAAACTTAATGCTGCAGAAAGGAATTACTCGGTTTTAGACCGTGAATTATTGGCAATGGTTTGGTCAATTCTCAAACTCCAAAGATTCCTTCTGGGCGCGCATTTCGTAGTGGAAACTGACCAAAAAGCTCTTACGGCTATCCAAAGTAAGAACTTGAAGAGCTCGAGATCAACTCGATACGCAATCGCTCTTCAACCTTTTCATTTCTCTGTACGAGCTATCCGTGGTTCAGAAAATGTGATGGCGGACATTCTGTCCAGATGCCCACATGATGCCACTTAACTGTTAAATATTGGATCTTTTTAATATGTATAACTTTACAACAGTTATTTTTTGTTTCTTTACTAAGATACACATTTGTAATTTAATAATAGAATGATGGTATCGCTACTTAGCGGTTTATTGATGTTTATTCACCGCTGTTCTTTGATGATTGTTTCTTCATAAATCATAAATTTAAGATTATAGTGTGAATTTTTGGTATGCATTGTATAATTACCAGAATTGTATTATACGTAGATCACACCTTCCTGGAAACATTTATTCGTAGAAAAAACAATTTCTCTCAGATTTTGAGATATATTCTCACCGGTCATATTAGGAATTATAGTTATTCCTGATATTTTCATCTGCGCAGTATTCTTGCGTTGTGAGCCTATTCTACGTTGCTCCTAGATGTATTTAAAAAAAAAAAAAAATTTTTTTTTTTTTCCCGGGAGGTGTGGTAAGACTGTAAAGTGCAATCTTTACTATCTTGCAATATAATACATTTATATACTTATTATGTTCGCAAATATTTTGTAAACAAAGTATTTCCTTTTTAAGTGCTTAAGGAGAAGTCATTTTTGAGTTACTTCCCTTGAAAGGAGTTCCGTCATCTTCGATCGGACTCCGCGGACGAATCTAGGCCTACTGCGATTTATTCTTTGCCTGGGTAGGAATAGATTGTTCTTGCTTCAGTATATCTATGGCCTGAATTTATACGTAGTGTTTGTATGAGTAGGACGAGTCTGTCTTATATATGTATATCTTTACATTTCTAAGTCGAACTATGTTGGTTGTCGCTAGAAAAGGTCAAAGGCTATGCAGCGGAAGTATCGCTAGCAGGGGGTGTGATTCATGGCTGTCATCCTGTCGGGATGTCGAATTTTGTTGTAGCCGGCTTATCGCCGAAAAAGTGATCTATAAGTAGATGGGGAAAAGTGATAGTCATTTTAGACATGTTGTATGTACTTTACCCCAGTGTTTATTCTCTTTTGCCAAGGAATGGCAAAGTTATATATTTCGCATAGAAAGGTAAAACCACAATTTATTATGAACTTGGGCTTCGCCATCGTTGTCGATAAGCAGATGCACAGTGGTACTTTTGAAAAGAATATTTATTCAAAGGAAGATGACATTCCTATGTATCAGCACTAGATTATATGATATTATTCAATTACCTCTATGATAGAAGCTATGAAGAAATGAGGACATTTAACGAATGACCAATTTTGGTCTGTATCCAATAGTGAGTGAAGCTCACGAGAGAAGAACAGCCATGTTGAAATCCATATACTTTGTATTTATCGAGTGAGAAAAAGGGATGCCTGTACTATCGCTCGATGAACCAAGAGATCACTGCTACATGTGAGAACCCATGTCTGGGATTCCTATATCTTTATGAAAAATATATATATTGAACTTTACGTGAAGGGATATTCGCTAGACGAGGTTAAGTCTAGGAGCCTTCCTATATATTGGTTATGGACTGACGTGCCCAGTCAGTAAAGCCAGATGATTTACATGATGGAACTCTGAATGCTTATTTACGAATGCTCCATTATGATATTTGCCAAGCATGAATGCTAACTTAAGATGATGTACCCGTGACCAACATTATGCTGTCTATGTCGACATTTGTTCCTGTAACCATACACGTACTGTCCAAGTGTGCGTCTCATTAAATGTTATAAAAAGACCACCGTAGTTCCAGTACTTCTTGAATTCGAACAGTGTGAGTATGAGTGATGTACTACCAACCTGTCAACTCTATCGAATCATTCTACCATTCGCGTTCTGACACTCATATACACACTCATTGTCTACACTCACATTCTGTTCAGAGCCTCATCACGTTCCAGGACAAGATGACCTGTATGACCAAAACTGTGCTGGGTTTAATGAGTTGACAATCGTTACACTTTACCACACCAGTCCCAACATCTACATTTATCAACTGGTGGACATTCACGGCATTTAACAAATAATGTGATTTAACACCCACGTTTGCGATTTAATTTCAACATAAATTCAGGGTCATCGGTGCTATTCAAGGATACTATTATTATCATCCGACAATTCAAGGGTAGCTTCTATTATTCATCCGTCACAATTATACATACATACAAACACCACACACAACACACACACATACACACACACACACATGGGCATTTAAGCGCATCTACTAGCATATTTTCACACATGTGTAACATAACACACAACATACACACACGCACACATGGAAATATAAGAGCATGTACTTGCATATTTTCACACATATGTATGTATTATTACGTAGATGATGTCTGTCCATTGCTACGATGCTAGTTTATTTTGTTTCATTTTATTTCAGAGAGTTCAGCAGCCTGTGCTGGGTTATATGGTGTTACGTAAAGAGTACCTAAATAGCTTGGTTATTACGTGTTGCATAGGAATTACCTACAAAGTAAACTTGTGGTCAACATTGTTTGATGTATGATTCATTTGGTACCTGATAGGGTTTCCAGAACAAAGCCTCCGTTTACAAGGCAAAGAATAATCCCAAAACTGGCTAGTTATACACAAATACATGTATAAACACATGATTTATGACCAGTTAAAAAGACAATCAACACTTAAAATAATGTTGTAAGATATCAAAACAATGTTGTAAGACACCAACAACTAAGTCAGTGTTTTTTTTAATGTAGTAATAACGTAAATGGATGAAAATTATGTTAGTGGATGAATATAGAGTGTTCTCTGAAAATTAGAAACAATCTGGTTCCTAGTCTAATGTTTTATGTGCACGCTGTGGTTAGTGCACTGGCTTCCTAGCTCAGTGGTCCAAGGTTCGATCCCCGGTTGAGGTGGGATTGTTTAGACCACAAACGACTCCGGGGTCAACCCAGCCTCATGAATAGGGTACCAGAGCAACTCTGGGAAGGTTAAGGCGGTCGACGTGATGCTGATCACATCACCTCTAGTGTGCCGATGGTCAAGAAAATATGAGCCTGACACGATATTCCCAATGTGCCTCAATGGGCGTGTAACGGGATGTTTTACCTACCTTTACCTCTAGGTCTGACATTCATCATCTGCTAGCAGTTAGAGGAGCAGTGACATTTATGTGGTAGTAGTTATCTCTCAAGGCTGTCCTGTATACTTATTTTTCAAACTTCTTTTTGAGGTAACAGCTGTTTCGTCATAGCTTCTAACTTACAACACGTAGCCTCGTTTGGAGAACCGTGGTCAACCCAGGTCGTTTCTAACAACAGTTGTGATAATGAAAACAGGAGGACACCTGAGTATTGCTCGCATTTGGTCTCCCTCCCTCGTGTACAGATGGGCGGATTTTCTAATGATTCACCGGATTTGAATATAACGATAATCACGTATTAGCATAATCGTCAAACAAAACCTCATAATTAATGGCAGTAATCTGCTCCCAAGGCTGTTTATTCGTTACCTATGTTCATGGCGTGCCTAATTATTATAAACCCACGAGCAAGATTTATTTAATCTTATATGTCACAGGAGCAGCAGCATACGGTTGAGATGACGGAATAATAAAGAATAAGGGACCGACTAGGAAGTGAAGAGAATAATCTCGATGCAGCTTACGGAAAAAGATTCGAGGGAAAAACGACGTCATATACAGAGCAACGGTGATGACGTCAGAGGTTACAATATGTCCCCCGAACCACAAGATGCTCCATTTTTCACTCCAAGGAAAGAAGATGAAGAATAACAAAGAAGAACTGAAGGGTCAACTTGATAATAATTGAACTGGTTATGGCGGACTGTCCCACAGTAAGAAGTCGACATCGTGAAACAACCCAGAACCGAATAGAACGGGTAAGCCGTCATTAACGAAGACCGTTAAAGTAAGGGCAGAAGAAGGACATAGGACATAGTCTGTAGGTCAGTAAATGGTTAATACAGACGCCCAGCAAAGAATCTCGAGAAAGGACTGACCCTCTCCCGAAATGAATGAGGTTTTATAGATGTAAGAACAAGTCAGATCATGTAAGTCAACCTAAAACCCTGCATTGTGGCTAAATAAAAAGAACTATGGATCTTTTTAGAGACTATGAATCTTCATTATTGTGACTCCGTTTTGGGGTCTTGATTGTTGCTCTATTGTTTAAATCTGATGACGTGTTGAAATTGAACCCCATTCACCCACCACTGTCACCCACAAAAATAGAAAAGAGAACAAATAAACTCCACTATACGATAACTGATGAGAAGGCCCAAGAAGGTGACATATATATACATTACGCTGTGACAAAAGGTGGTGATGAACTGGTTGCCGACGACCAGGATTGCGGATTACATCAAACCACGGACCAACAAAGAGAAGCCGTTAAATTATGATCAGTCCGGAATTTATGCAGATATAAAAGACAATTCCAGGACGCCCTGAACAGGTAGAGTGCTGTGAAGTGTGTCCGGTAAGGTGGATTGCGAATCACGGAGATTTCGTCGGGTTGAGATAGCCAGCACCTGTGACCTGTGTGTTGGTAACAAAACAATCAAAAAAATCCAGAAACGTGAACCGTGTCTACAATCACAGAGTCCAGAAACGTGAACCGTGTCTACAATCAAAAGGTCCAGAAACGTAAACCGTGTCTACAATCAAAGAGTCCAGAAACGTGAACCGTGTCTACAATCAAAGAGTCCAGAAACGTGAACCGTGTCTACAATCACAGAGTCCAGAAACGTGAACCGTGTCTACAATCAAAAAGTCTGGAAACGTGAACCGTGTCTACAATCAAAGAGTCCAGAAACGTGAACCGTGTCTACAATCACAGAGTCCAGAAACGTGAACCGTGTCTACAATCAAAGAGCACAGAAACGTGAACCGTGTCTACAATCAAAGAGCATAGAAACGTGAACCGTTTCTACAATCAAAGAGTCTAGAAACGTGAACCGTGTCTACAATCAAAGAATCTAGAAACGTGAACCGTGTCTACAATCAAAAAGTCCAGAAACGTGAACCGTGTCTACAATCACAGAGTCCAGAAACGTGCACCGTGTCTACAATCAAAGAGCACAGAAACGTGAACCGTGTCTACAATCAAAGAGCCTAGAAACGTGAACCGTGTCTACAATCAAAGAATCTAGAAACGTGAACCGTGTCTACAATCAAAGAGCACAGAAACGTGAACCGTGTCTACAATCAAAGAGCCTAGAAACGTGAACCGTGTCTACAATCACAGAGCCCAGAAACGTGAACCGTGTCTATGATCAAAGAATCCAGAAACGTGAACCGTGTCTACAATCAAAGAGTCCAGAAACGTGAACCGTGTCTACAATCACAGAGTCCAGAAACGTGAACCGTGTCTACAATCAAAGAGTCCAGAAACGTGAACCGTGTCTACAATCAAAGAGTCCAGAAACGTGAACAGTGTCTACAATCAAAGAGCCTCAGAAACGTGAACCGTGTCTACACATCAAAGAGCCTAGAAACGTAGCCCGTGTCTACAATCACAGAACCAGAACGTGAACCGTGTCTATGATCAAAGAATCCAGAAACGTGAACCTTGGCTACAATCAAATTTTAAATTTTGGGACCGTGAGAAGTTCGGACAATAAACCAAGATTCCAGAATTCGAGGAAATACGTTCATGCGGCAAAGGCATAACTCAAGGACTGAACATGTTAACCATAATTTATAATTTGAAAAAAAGTTAAATTAATTAAATGTATTATCCCGAATAGTCATAAGAGGACTACACATGTGTGCGGAGACATTATATTTTTCGCTAGCTCACTTCCATTATATACTACGTATTCGTAGTACAAGAAGTTATTAGTAAGTAGGTTTATTGAATAAGAATAAGGAGAGTAAGGGTTTGTTAGGAAATGGCGGAAGGACAAGGATTGGATCCAAATACTTTAGCATCGTTACATGTTACGAATGCCCTAGAGAGGTGGAGCATGGAAACCAGGCAGACTGGGTTGCGACAAAATATTGAGACCTATAGAGGAGAAGCAGGAGGTTGTAAAAAGTGGATCGCCAAAATAGAGCGGTACGCTTACTCCATAGGGGCAGGTGAGGAGGAAAAGAAGCGATTGGCCTTTTTAACTAGTGATGATCTAGTAAATGATTTTTTGAGGAGAAGGCTTGAAGAAGAGCCACATGAAACTTGGGAAGAGCTGAAGAGGAGTTTGTTAAACAGTTACGGAGAGTCTGCGGATCAACATTATCTATGGGGATTACTTAGGAGAGTGAGACAGGAAGCAGGAGAATCAATCCAGCTGTTCAGCGACAGATTGAAAAATCTGGCAGAAGAAGTTTTAGGGAACAAGATATACGGAGTCCAGATATCGAGGGGCAGTTGGTTGGAATTTTTATTGATGCCTTATATAAGAATGGAATGAGATTGCTTCTCTTGAGGAAGGATCCCAGAACTTTGAATGAGGCTATACGATTAGCCTTGTCGGAAGAAGACTTAATGAAGAGGTTCCAGCTAAGGTCAGGGAACAACCATGAAGAAAAGAATTGGAAAGAGAATGAAGTTCAATGGACTGGACAGACAGTTAGAGATAGACCAAGAGAAAGAAATTATCTTGGGTATCAGAGCAAGCAGGATAGAAGAGACAATAGCAGAGAAAACAGGAGGGGAATTATACAGATAGCAGAAGAAAAACGATGCTATTTGTGTAATGCTAAGGGACATGTGGCAGCTGTGTGTAATAAACGGAAAATGGAGAGTCATAACGGACGACGAAACGAGTTGAAGGAAGATAGAAATTATAGGCATACAAGTGAGAGAGATGCTTCCGTGGGGTTTAGACAAGTATCAAGAGGTACGGAATGTAGACGTGGAAGGGTTGTAGGGGAAGAGCACGACCACAGGTCCACGTATGGAGATAGAAAACCCGAATGGGATTTTAGTAGAGAAAATGTCCCACCTAAGGTAGATAGATGGGGACCTGAGGAGAGAAGAAGATTGGATAGACAAAGAATTGGAGAATTTACCTCGAGAAGAACTCAGCAGACTCATCGAGAAAACTATGCTCCGCAGAACCTCGTTAGACAACATAGAAGTATGGATATAGGAAAAATTTGTGAAAATAGAACCAGGTTTATGAACAGACGATGGGATAGAGAAGGAAATGTTAGAGAAAACGATTTTCGAAAACGTAGATTACCAAGAGAGGATAACGGACCTAGAATTATTTACAAGGGCAGAGTGTGCAACGTTTCGGAAGCACCTAGACACTGGGAAGGCTTAAATAAGAGACGAAATAGGATAGCCGTACGGAATTTTCTTCAAGAAATAAAAGGTGGAAGGTGTTTCGAAGTAAATGATTTAAATGTTAAGACAGAAGATGGACACTGTGTCAAGATACAAGTGTATAAAACGGAAGGAACTACCAAAATTAAGATTAAAAATGGAGCGGAGATCAATTGCTTAAGAGAGAGACCAAGGTTGAACTTGAAGAGAAAACTTGATGATAATAAGATTAAAGTAGAAAAGAAAACAAACACTGTTGCAACTCAGACAGAAGAGACGGACTTAGTGTCTGAACTTATTAATAAACAGAATAACAAAAGATGTAAACATAACGCACAGAAGCAAGGAAGGAGAGCCACTCTTGTAACGACGCCGGACATTAGTAATGAAGAAAGGAATCCAGAAGGTTATTCGTTGATGGAAAACCCTTTTAGTGACCTAAATACTAGAGTAGGAATGGAAACTGGCAGGATGAAAACAAATTCAGAATTAAAAACGAGAAAGGAAAATAGAGGGCACCAGAAAAGTGATAGAGAGATTGATGTAAGAAGAGGTAAATCAGTTAGGATGAGGAATATGGAACAGTCAAAAGAAGGAGAGGGACTGACAGATCAAGAAGATTGGGAGAGTGAAGATGATGTTCCGTTGAATGAATATAAGAGGAGATTTCTGACAGATGAGGAAGAGAAGCAAGAGAACCCGAAACCAGAGAGAACCACAGTTCGACAGAAACCACAGGAAGATCCTCAGGACTTGGTGAATCAGTCAGAAAAGACTTCAGAGACACAGGAAGTGCTAGGCGTTACAGGTATAAGAGGGGATAATAACAGGTCTGACGTATCGTCGGATGATTCATCAGATTACGAAACACGTCTCAGAAGACTGAGAGATGGAAAACAGTCGGAGTTGAGACAAAGAAAAGGGAACAAGATTAGCAGTGGTTATATGACAGAAGTTGAAGAGGTAACTGCATTGTGTGCAGATATCGAGAAGGAGTTTGAAGAATTAGAAGAGAGGAAGAACAAGGTGGAGGTAACTAAAGATACTAGAGAACCAAGCAGAAGTCGATATAACGATAGAATTAAGAACGAAGAAGTTGAGAGGAATTCAGAAAATGGTATTAGAAGAGAGGACGAGGAAGAGTTAACAGTGCATTGTGCCTATAATGACGCAAAAATTAGAGAGCGGGAAGTAGAGAAAGGAGTACAGAGAGTTAACAGAAGCTTGGAAGAGAAGAAGAAAATTAGCAAGGTGACTAAGCCAAGCATGGAGGAGATGAAGAAAGCGATAAAGGATGAACTGAGAGGTGCTAGACCCGACATCGTAGTACTAAAGTATGTGCAGAGATTTCTGGTGAAACGGTTTGATACGGACTTATCAGGAAGAAAAGAAGAAATTCGTAGGCTGGTAATGAGAGTAATGGAGGAACTTAATTACTGGGGAATCAAAGTAGTGGATAGAGACGTGTTCTCTGATTCGGAGTCAAGTTATTCAGAGGAAGAAGATAATTTAGAATTTTCAGAGGACGAAGACACGGAGGAAGATGTAAGAGGTAGAAATAAAGAGAGTCACATGAGGGAAGTATGGTCCACGGAGAGATGCGAAATGGTAAAAAAATTGAGGGAAGAAGTGGGAGAAGAGGGAAATGACAAGAGGGAGAAAATAATTAAAGTGGATGAACCAAGCATGATGGAGCTGGAGAGGGTGATACAGGCCATCATAACACGGCCTGATTTTAACCTCTGTAGATCCGTAGTATGGCGGATAATGGAAGGGAAGTATCATACACACTTTCCTGGAACAAGAGATGAAGTAGATATGGTTCTGACAAAAATGTTAGATGACGAACGGATTGTGAGACGACAGAGAAGGATAGAGCAAGCAAATCGTGATCGAAGTCAGAGATATAAAGGAAGAAGCAAATATAGAAATTGCTAAACAGATTTCGTGGGAAGGACATAGGGACAAGGAGGTCACTATAGCGAAATAGTGGAGTCATGAGTAGGTGAAGTAGAGAGGCGGAGATGATGAAAATATAGGAGATAATGATAAAAAGGTAGGTTAAGGCCATGGAAGATTGGCGAGGTTTATTTTGTGTGAAGAAGAAGAGGCCATAGGAGATGGCGGAAGTAAGAGGGGGGGGGGGGGCCGAGAGATCATACGAAAATGAGAGATGGCGTGTATAAAGAATGGTTAAGATAATCATGAGTAAACTGGGAAGTCACAGAGAAGTGACGAACCTAGAGAGTAGGGTAAATGGTGAGAGATAGTTCCAGAGAGGGAACGAGATTAATAGGTAGTGTGGAGAGCAAAGATGTTTAGGTGATTGCTAAAGTCTTGTGGAGACTTGTAGGGAGAGAGGCTTCTCCAAAACCCAGAGATAAGTAGAATTATGAGAAGAGTATAGAGAATGAAATGAGATAGCAAACAGGAGTAAGAAAAAAAGGAGGAAAAGAGAGAATCTTTGAGAGCTGCTTATAGCAGTTATATGTACAAGATGGAGGCGATAGCTAATTCTTGTATAAGGGCATAAATAGAGTCCAAACGAAATTATGCGTGATGCTGCATTTGGAAATTGATAATGCATATACAGTAGAGCAAGGGGTGTATCATGGATGCAGTGGCGGTACCACAGGTACTAGGAATTAAGAAGCAAGACGAGAGGGAAGACCTGCGAGGGTCTTGTTATTAGTAGAGGTACAAGTTATTGGGGAGAAACGAGTATAAGTTGAAAGGCTGAGCAGTTGTTATGTGGAGAGACGAGAGTAGGCTGAGGGCTGAACTAGGGGGACAGTGTAAAATGTTGTATTATGAAATTTAAGGTTTAACATTGTTGTAATCAAATGTATGTAAATGAAATATTAAGAAGTTAAACAGGTTATTATTCATGGTATTAGGAATTTTAAGAAATTAGTTCAACATTTTAATTAGTTATGAGTTAGTTGGAAGGGGATCGTTTTATGGACCTGGGAGAGATAGGGCTGGAGGGGAATGATGCTTTAGGGACCCTGGGGTGTATATGTCACAGGAGCAGCAGCATACGGTTGAGATGACGGAATAATAAAGAATAAGGGACCGACTAGGAAGTGAAGAGAATAATCTCGATGCAGCTTACGGAAAAAGATTCGAGGGAAAAACGACGTCATATACAGAGCAACGGTGATGACGTCAGAGGTTACAATATGTCCCCCGAACCACAAGATGCTCCATTTTTCACTCCAAGGAAAGAAGATGAAGAATAACAAAGAAGAACTGAAGGGTCAACTTGATAATAATTGAACTGGTTATGGCTGACTGTCCCACAGTAAGAAGTCGACATCGTGAAACAACCCAGAACCGAATAGAACGGGTAAGCCGTCATTAACGAAGACCGTTAAAGTAAGGGCAGAAGAAGGACATAGGACATAGTCTGTAGGTCGGTCAATGGTTAATACAGACGCCCAGCAAGGAATCTCGAGAAGGGAGTGCCCCCCCCCCCCCCCCCGAAATGAATGAGGTTTTATAGATGTAAGAACAAGTCAGATCATGTAAGTCAACCTAAAACCCTGCATTGTGGCTAAATAAAAAGAACTATGGATCTTTTTAGAGACTATGAATCTTCATTATTGTGACTCCGTTTTGGGGTCTTGATTGTTGCTCTATTGTTTAAATCTGATGACGTGTTGAAATTGAACCCCATTCACCCACCACTGTCACCCACAAAAAAAAGAAAAGAGAACAAATAAACTCCACTATACGATAACTGATGAGAAGGCCCAAGAAGGTGACAGATATATACATTACGCTGTGACAATTCGTTACCTATGTTCATGGCGTGCCTAATTATTATAAACCCACGAGCAAGATTTATTTAATCTGTACAGCAAAGCATTTTTTCCCTTTGAAATTTTCAGACAGCGGAACTTTGTGTGGTTAGAATGTTAAATATGTACTCCTTTTACGCTCAGCGTATTGTCTTGACTTCTATGTAAATGACACTAACATTCCTTCCAAGAATTACCAAACAGCAAGCGTTACACAGAACCACGGTCGGTGTCTGGTTGTAGATAATAGACTGGTGAAAATGATGCTGTTGGGCTGTGGCATTCTGTTTGGTCAGAAGGGCTGAGATGGTGGGCAGAGGGAACAGTGAAATAGAAAGAGCTCGTGAAACTCAAAGCATTAAAGAAGATCGCTCTGCGACTCTTGAAAAGCAGGTTTTCTTAATATGTGCTCTATCCATCAAAAGCGTCTTCTTCTCATACCCAGCTCTATTGGCATCTGTCTGTTTCTTGTTCTCAGTTTAACAATGACAATTTTGTCACACCATTTCAGTTCCTACTATTCTACAGAGGCACACATCTTTGAAAGCACGTAACTATTTTGATGGTTTTTTTGTATGTGTTTCAAAGCTTTACGTTAGGACTGACTAGACATTTGAGTGGAAGAATCTGATGTTTTTTAGGTAATGGAGCCAATGCCATGAAAGCTGATCTTGTCGTTATTATTCTTATTTTGATATCACTGTCTCACCCTCCGACTGTCTATATTTACGGCAAAGATGTACTTATAATTCTACGTCACACAAGGGTGTTGATTTATGTAATGGTTTTCTGCGTTAATTGTCATAACTGCTTTCGTCTCATTGTGTGTTTTCTGACCTTTCTGATGTGACAACTCTTAAAATATTGTCAAGGTGCCTTTTATCTTGCTACGGTTATAAGATAGAGGGACCAGGTTGCTGGCAAATTCTAGATCTTCAAGCTGTTTTGTGTGTGTGTGTGTGTGTATTGTGAAATCCATACCTGTGGTCTGATGTCAAATGTCCAGTCAATAACCAGTAAAGAAGAGAAATGGAGACAAGAGGCATCCCTGTCGCACTCCAGTTCTTATCTTAACCAACCCTCTAAAGTGTTATTAAAAAAGAATAATACATTTCATATCTTCTTTGTTTCACTTATTAGGTTAATGCTCTTCCAGTGGGTTCTAAATTGTTGGACCATTTTGTTTCAAAAGTTATGCTTTGTTTAACCTCTCAAAACACGTTTCATAGTCAACAAATCCACTTTAAAGAGGTGGATTCAATTCCAAATGCTCTTCAACTATGTTCTCGATGTAGCTATCTGATCTACACAGGATCTGTTCTGTTGACAACCTGCTGGTTCATTTCTCATTAGGTTATGTCCTCTGTCAGCCTTAAGGATAATTATGCGTAATATTATCTATGTCCTTGATATTACATTTTTCCCCTGCAATGTGTGCAACCTTCTTTGGCTACTGACCAGATATTCATCCTTTCATTATGCTGGGATTTCTTCTCTGTCCAGGACTTTAACAGGTATGAGTGCTATAATATCTCTAAATTCAACATTTGCTTTGATATCCTTTAGCTGTCAAAATCAGAAGCTTTTCTTTTAAAATCAGCTAGCTAAATGTCTGCTTTTTAAAATGAAAAACCAGCAGGAATACACACATGAGGACATGCGTCTGCAGGGTATACAACCACTTTGCTACATGAACTGTTAGCGTTAATAGCCTTTAACGTTTGATGAGGAAGACTGAGGTCATATGGGTTTGCCCGGAGTTCTTCTTCTTCGTTCGCCTTCAGGCCTCCACATTTATGACTCTAATAAAGGCAGTAGTCAACTCAAGGTTCCCGACATCTCCAAACAGTTTTTCGTTGACAGAATTGAGTTGTTGGCATATGCTACTCCGTTCATTTCTGTAGGTTGGGCAGTACTGCAGCAGGTGTTCGACTGTCGTCGGGCTGGTACCGCAGATGCAGAAATCTGTAGCAACAATTTTGTATTTGTGGTATAGATGGTATCTTAATCTGTTGTGTCCAGTGCGTAGCCGAAAAATAATGACCTGTTCTTTCCTGGATATTTGATGATATGCATCCTTTTGCAAATGGCCCGGGTGCTCTCTTTCCCATTTGGACTTGAATGTAGCCTTTATAGTAGTCTTTGCCGTTGCGTAAGTTGTCTCTATATCATTTTGTTGTAAGGCACCACCTTCCTTAGCAAGTCTGTCTGCCTCCTCATTTGCTGGTATGTTGCAATGGGCTGGTATACACTGGATAGTGCACTTGTTGAAGCATTTGGCCAGTCTTTCAAGGGAGATTATCAGATCTTTCAATCCTTTAGTTTGGTGGCTCTTCAGCGCTGATATTACTGAGAGGGCATCTGTAAAGATTACTATATGCTTTTCTGCCTGTGCTTTGCATTCAATAAGAGTCTCCGCTGCCTGTTTCAGGGCTTCTGCTTCAGCACTGAAGTTATTGCAGTATTTGCCAGTGGCAATTGCCATAGAGTGGATTCTATTCTTTAATTTTATGAGGATGCCGGCACCCCCATTTTAAACTGCATTTTTTGCTGAACCATCAGTATATGCATGTGTCCAAAGCTTTGCTGGGAATTTTCGGTCAATATACTTGCTGAGAAGAAGACGATGGCGATGGATAGGACACACACTCAGGAAACCTGTTGATAGCATTACAAGGCAGTCCTTGTTCTGGAACCCCCAGGGCAAGAGAGGCAGAGGTAGACCAAGAAGCACATGGAGAAGAGAGCTGGAAACAGAGGTGAAAATGATGAGGAGAAAGTGGAAAGAACTTGAGATGATGGCACGTGGCAGGAGGGCTTGGCATGTGTTTGTTGAAGGCCTATGCTCCTTTGGGAGTGGAGGGTTATGAATACTTGGTTGCTATACATTTTCTTTGTGTTTCTGGCTGTGTTCCCTTACTTTCAATCCCTGGAATATCAGATTTTATCTCAGGAAAGCATCTTATTTTCCACAGTGGGATATTTGTGTTTGTTGGTATTTTATTTGCAATTGAGCTTGCTAGCATGGTATTTTTGCTAATTTTTCTTTTGCTTGGGCCACACATTTAGTTCGCTTGAGCCTGCCTCTTCCTAGCCTATTCATTCTTTGGAACATGGGGTGTCCTTCGAGTCTCTTAAATGTTTCAGCTTGTTGTAGGACTCTGCTGTCACGTCTATCCTCCATTGACTGTAGCCCTATAATGTTTTCCATATGGTTGATTTGTGTGGACTTTAGGACCCCTGTTATAATACGTGCTGCTTGGTTTTGGAGTCTGTTTACTCTGTCAAAATTTGACTTTGCTGCCGTCGACCAAGCAGTGATGCCATATTCCATAGCAGGTCTGACTCTGTCTGTGTACAGCTTTTTGAGGATATTCTCATCAGCACCCCATGTGGTACCAGCTAACTTTCTCATGATGGCCATGCGAAGTTTTGCCTTTAGCTGTAGTTTGTTTATCTGTGATTTTCACGCCATTCGGCGGTCTAGTGTGATTCCTAAGTATGTTGGTGTTTCATCTTCTCGTACTGCCTGCCATTTAGTTGTAGCTTTGCTTGCTGTGGTTTATGTGATAATGTAAAAACAGTGTGTGTTGTTTTTTGTTCATTGACTTTGAGCAACCACTTTCTGGATCAACTTTCAAGGACTAGCAGTGAATCCTGCAAGCGCACTCTTGCTGTGGTGGTATATTCTTCTGAAGTCCGCGTGGCAAGGTCGTCAGCATAGAGGGAGTTGTGGACATTCTTGTGGATGTTTTCTGTTATATCTTATATATAAATAAGGAAGAGTATTGGGGAAAGGACCCCACCCTGTGGGACTCCATGTTCCATTGCAGTCTTTTTGCTTAACTGTCCGTGCACCTCTACTCTAGCTGTTCTGTTTGTTAGGTAGTGACTAATCCAGTTATACATTCTTTTACAGACACCATATTTAAGCATTTTAACTCTTAGCCAATCTTTCCAAACTTTATCAAATGCTTTCTCCATGTCTACCCAGACCGCTAATGTGTGCTTTCCTTCTTGGAAAGCATCTTCGATTTCCTGTGCAATGTAGGTGACTTGGTCCTCTGTAGACCTATGTTGCCTGAAGCCTGCCTGTTGATGCAGTGGAATTTGTTTTTCTTCGAGGTGCCAACTTAATCTGGTATTGATCATTCTCTCTATAAGCTTTCCCGTGCAGCTTAGAAAGCTGATGGGTCGGTAGCTGTGTGGGTCCATTCGGTCTTTGTCCTTTTTAAGGATTGGAACTAGTACTGCTTCTTTCCAGGTCTTTGGTACAATTCCACGCTTCCAGCTATAGTTCATAATCTTAAGGAGGGCTTTCTGGGCATTCGGCTCTAGCCCTTTGAGCATGTCATTTGTTACCCTGTCTTTTCCAGGTGACTTTCTTTGTTTAAGGGATACAATGGCTGCCTCTAGCTCTCTCATTGTGAGATCTGATGTCATGTGCTCTTCTGGAACAGTTGGTATATATTGGTAAAGTTCTTGCTCTTTGGTAATTTCCTGTTTTCCGTCAGGTGGAACATTTATCTGGCTCTCATGTGAGAATTTTTAAGCAAAAACATTAGCTGCTTCTTTCTTTGTGAGTTTTTTCTCATTTTGTTGTAGGGCTATTTCCTTATTTTTGCATTCCTCATCATTTAAGGCTTTGGCGAGCCTCCATAATTTTCTTCCATCTTTGTCGAGGTTAAGACTTTCTGTTGTTTTGATCCAGCTATTTTTGGCTGAACAGTTTAACGTTTTCCTGTATGTTGCAGAGATAGCTTTGTATGCGATGTTTGCCTCAACTGTTTTGTCCTTTTCTGCTACATGTCTGGCCCGCTGTTACCTGTTCTTCCAGTTCTTTGAGTTCTTCTGTCCAGTACGGCTTATAATCTTTTCTCGCCCCTCGTGGTATTGATTCTATGGCAGCTTTCAGAACTGCTTTATTAAATCCATCAGCTATTTCTCCAATTCTTTTGTTTTGGGTGTTTATGAAACCACAGTATTCATCTGTCAGTGCTGAGAACTTGTTCCAGTTGGCATTTTTGTAGTTCCAGCGGGGTAATGGTTTATGGAAGTGGAGTGTATGATCCATATTAATCAATGTATGACTTCAGGTCAATGTTTGTCAAAAATGTAGATGGACTAAAAAAGTACTAAGGTGACCAATAGGAACATACAGTATACTGTAAATATACATATATTTCTTTACGTGTCAACGTTTAAATGTTAGGGGAGGTAACTTATTTGTTTGTTTCTTTAATTTTTATTTCAAGGGAAATAATTTAAACATTACACACATCCTAAAACCGCAAAAGATTCTTGTTTAGTCTTAATTGCATCCGGATAACGCATAACAATTTAAAACAAAACGTAGTGTGTTATGCTGACTTTAAGAATAAACTGTTACACGCTATTTGTGAATGTTATTATTTGCTGTTATTATTAAATATTAAAATAATGTTTTACTTGATGCACATGACATAAAGTGAAAACTTATCTGCTCTGCTGCTTTCAATGATAACATTCCTATAATAGCTTGTCATATGGTGTAAATTTATCCCTCAACGCTGAAACGCGTTTTTCATCAATACCTTGAGCTTTACTGTATTAAACAGGATGCAATCTGATCATCAGAAGCAGTACCCCGTCGAACACGTGTTTCGGCTCTGTATACTCTCCTTTACACTCTAAGGGGGCGGGCCCATGTCACGTAGGTCTTTATATCATTAAATTACCTACATCTTCTTCCTATTCTCTCACCCAAATCCTTTTGTTTTATTATCTTTCCTTACTTGTTTTTCCTGTATTTTTCGCATCACCCGTTTGCGAAAAATATTTTCTTCAGTATTCTAAAACTTTACCGGGTTTTTTTTCTCATACTGGGATGCGTAATTTTATTACATAGATGTCAGTCAGACGTAAAGTGCGATTTAGTTGCAGTCCATCTCACACATCGAGCCGACTTGGGTCTGCACCTTCAGATGACACGACACTCCTGAGTTAGATTCTCGACGTAAACGCGTGAGAATGCTAGGAGAGAGCCGACATCCGTCTGCATTTTCAACGGTCAACAAGTAGTTGCATCGGCCAAACGCTTAAGCAGGAGCGAATATTTACACCTTATAGTCGCAGTTTCAGACATCTGTCGTCTGGAAATCCCAGCTGACACGGCTCACTGTTGGCCGGGTCAGCGCGAGCTGCGGAAATGCAGAAGTGTCAGTTATGTAAGACGTCTAGTAATGGTAATGTTAAACGTAAGGTGTTTTACACGGGAAAGGGGAGATGATTTTGGAGTTAAGAAAATGTGGGATTGTTTGCCCCTGTTTTCAAATATCCACCCAGGAGCTGAAATCTGATTTCATTTTAGTCTCCAACATCTCCAGTAGACGGAACACACGTGCTTAGCGAATGAAGCTTGTATAGCAAATTTCATAGTTCTCGTCAGATTTGTGACGAGCTTCTAAATACCTATCTAGTGAATTATCCTAGTCGTGGCGTTACCGTAGTGCTGTGGTGAGATTAATATTATAGATCTCTAGTATTTCGTGAAGTGATAAAGTGTTTAATCGCCTATTTCATTCTAAACTAGTTCTGTGTCCAGAGTGCTTAATTTATAGTTTGTATTAATTTTCTAGTGACGCATACAGTGGAAATACATAATAAATTATATCTTTAGCTTACTAAAACTAGTAGCTATAAGGAATTTAATTTAACGGCTAATACTCAGTCGAGAATATTTTATATCAAACTTATAAAATGCTAGATGCGACATCAGTGAATAGTGACGGAATACGCACCATATTCCTAATTCCTGATGATTGATTTTTATATAACTTACTTTACGGGAAGTTGTAAGTATAAGTCAAGCGGTCGGCTTGCTATTTAAAATGTAAGTTATAATGAGTACATATATGTAAATTATTTGATATGTGTTCTTTCTTTTATATAGTGAAACGGTGGTACCCAACTTGCCAGCGTTTAGTAGCCTGAGAGACATATTTGTGAGAAGCATAGACATTTCCTATCTTTAACCACGTGGGTTTTTTTTGTTTCAAGTAACACGGGTCTGACAGTGCATAAGCCATCAGAGAGAGACAGTAATAGCAATCCCACTAACGGTTTCTAAAGACTAGAAATATATATTGGGCTTTTGAGCCAGTTCATATTGCTCCACAAATTTAAATGTACATGCTGCCTGGCGGCGAGAATATTACAAGACTATCGTTAACATTCCGACAGAGATTGTGACTAGTATTGTGGTGACCAAATATAGTACCTGCCTGAAGAAGACACCGATCTGACATTCCTTAAATCCTAGAATCCAAAGCTAATGACATTGTGCTCTGCTAACTTTCGTGCCTGGACAAATTTTATGTGACTTAAATCAGACATTCTAAAAAATTTAGAACACCCAAGGAATCGTTTCCCTGAGACAGAAAGTTCAGTACGTCTTTTGGAACTGGGGGTTTCTTGGTCGATGACTGCATTTTTCGGGTCTGTGCGAAGGTCCTAGAATTATTATGTTCCCAGAGGCAGCGAGCAAAGTTGTGAGTATATATGTGTGAGAAAGGCCATGGCTGAATGAATGAGAGTACACAGGTCAGAGTGTTATTTTACCGGGGTATTATTGTCACCCATTTGCTGTCTTAACTTTTTTTAATCTGCAGGATTTGTTACAAATGCTAGAGTTTTTTTTTTCTTAGGCTAAATCAGATTATCCAACTCTGTTCATACATTTACGAGAAGGAAAGAAACCTCTTAGACTCAACCCTATGTATCTATAACTCTTTGGGCCATCATCTGTTCTCTTAACGGGGCTGTGGGCTAAACCTAGAGTAAGATTTTTTTCGGGTTATCATCCTTGTAGCATTTTCTTAAATTTTATGACTATTTGTATATGTTTTCCTTGATGTATTTCTTTGGTGTTGTGAGAAGATTTTACATGATAAATAAAATCTCTCTTGAACTAAATCAGTGCGTTGGTCAGCTCGTTCAAAGAATACATATATCATTGTTATAGTTTTCCCACGTCTGTGTGTTTACCTGTCGTCACGTGTATGTGCGTGCCCGTGAGTAGATAGAGATATATTAATATATATATATCTGTGGTTAGACTGTCTGACGCCTTTAAAAGCGGTCGTAGAAGATAGGTGAGAGAGAGAAGATTATCTCGATTCTCAAAGACAGCCTCTATATCACATTCTATCATCTCACGTGTGGAAATTCTATTGCTTTTTACCAGCTCTCACTGTATCTATCACTCATTCCAACCTATTCAGAAGGGACCAACCTAAGTCTTAATACTCCTATCGAAAAATCTACGACAGCCCACATGGGTCATGACTTCCAAGTGTCTCAGCCTCCTGTTGTCTTGTATCAAAAATGAACCCATTTCACGTTGGTAGCAACTTTAAAATCCACAACTCCGCTAGCCGTGGAGGCAATTGTGAACGTAACAAAGAGAAGACAAATTATTCCGTTCGTTCCGCCGCACACTACAACTAGGGACAGACACTGACACACCTGCGCGAAGCCGAGGAGGCTCTCCACTGCCCGCTAGCAACTGTAATTCTGTGCCCAACACCTCTTATAATACATGCCACGTGTTGCCCGTCAGTCACAGCCCTGTCACCAGTACACCGAAAAACTCAACATATTGTTGACTTAGAAAAATTTATGATATTTTCTGTGCCGCAGAGTTTACTGTCTCGAGTTCCATAGCCCATTGCGGTTGTTCCACAGCCAGCATGATGCATTTTCCGCAGTTTCACTAAGCCTCTTCAGTGCCCTTGTTCTCGACTGTCCCCTCAGCCCTAACAGTTTAAATAAATCATACACTGATTCAGTCACAAACCCTCTTGCACCCACCTCAACAGCCATGACCCTTGCAGTGAACCCATCGTGTCTCAAATCCACGGCCAGATCACTATACTTGGCCGCTTTGAACAAATGTTGCTTTCCAATCTGGATCACACTTCTTGTCAGGTTTTGATGGCATGTCGATTCTCGGAAATAAGTGAAAAAAAAATAATAACAACATTGTGATACTTTAACTCTTTGACTCCGTAATTATTTTTCACCCTGAGCCGTACTTATGTTTTTGAAGAATTCTAAACAGTGAAGTTTACTGTCTTTTAGTGTACATTTTATGATAATGTTGTCTGTGGACATGTACATATTATATACCAGACTGTAGTGAAATAGATAGAGAATTGTAACATTAGCGTCTTTGGCATTATTAACTTTTTCAGCCCTGTGGTGGGTCGATATTAGTTATGTATATAATTGTGTAGCAGATGTGAAGTCAGCTATGCAAGCCTCTGAGGTAGTTTAATTTCTAAATATATGTCAGGGAACCTGTCTTGCTTCCACCAATGACTACCACCCGCTAAATATATTATCCCCAATTTATATGTTCTGATGTATGGGTGTTGTGTAGCTACGTGTCTAGGGTATATGCAATGTAAGTGAAGAAAATAATAACAACCACACTTTAAGGTTAATAAACAATTAAGTAAACAACTCCCTATTGAATTTTGGTCTGAACAATTTTTTACAAATGTATTAATTATAATTGAGTTAATTCATAAAAGATTAAACGTCAAGATATATTTACACACATACCAGTTTAACTATTTGAGTCTATTATTTCCTGAACTAGGAAGTGTTCTTAGTGTAATACTTTTGTCCAAAATTAAGCACATATTTGGGGGATCAATATTGTCATCATGCTTTTAAAATCTTGTTGATATACTCGGTGGTGGAGGATAAGTCAGTGAATCAACATGGCCCCAAAACACAAGGCCTTATCTGTAGATAGGTGTAGAAAATTCTGCGATGTCCTGGTATTAAATCTTCCTGCTCCCAGCACTGCTCAGCTTTCAGGATTCAAGATAAGGTAGGGCCCTCAAATCGTATGGCCTCAAACATGTACCAGGGTTGAACAACAATGTGACTGGCTCACTTCAGTTTCTCACCCAGAAACTCTGGAAGGAGAGGATTAATTTCCCTCAAAATCATATTCTGACCTATCTCCGTTCTTAACAGGTGTACAGGCATCAACAAGTCAAAAATCAGAAAATAATACACATATATTTATTGTCCCCATCTGGTATAGTGCCCTATTCCTCATCAAATATCTCAAACAAATGTTTTTACACCTTCCTAGTCCTAACACAATATTATAATTTCATAAATACATTCAGGTAATAACATGTATTACATAAAGATGGCCAGTGATTTTCTGGCTATAACTCAAACATTATTCATTAAAGTCTTTTCCCTTATAAATTCCTTTTTAATCCCAACTTTTAAGTAAAACTGTAAGGATTTTATTAAGTTCTTTCCCCACAATGATAATATCTTTCTTAGCAACTCGGTGAAACAACACAAAGTTTGATGTTGGCTTTACTCTTTATATAAATATATATTTTCTTTTATCTCCTAAATTACAAGTAAAGCTGTAGGGCTTTTACATGAAGCTATAAGATTCTCTAACCCCATTTAATGACTTTATGTAACATGTTGAAGTGGCACTTGTACGACTGGGACTCTCCCCTTCAAATATTCATTCTTAGTCAATATGGCAAACACATTTTCAAATACAATAATAAGGATATAAATGTTGGTCTTACCGAAATATCGAATTTTTTCACTATGTAAGTTAATTACAGGCCATAAATGGTCACACAAGATCTCCTGCTGAATAACAGAACAGCTAAGGCATCTGATCACACTTGTCTGTAAACGTTATTAACTTTACATGAGAAAATTTAATTTGAAAGTGGCAAAGAACGCTCGTCTTCCTGGGTATTTATTTCACTTTCTTAGTTATGCTCAGCAACTAATCAGGTGACTTCCGTTCCTATGCGTCTATTTTCAAAACGTTAACCTACTATTTTCAAATCAGGAGACACCCATTAATATGGCCAGCATCAGTATCCTAGTATTATCTGAGTCATTTTAATACACAACGAAAATATTTACTTAGTCTACCGTTTTGTCATCTAATGCATAAGGTTTTACACTTCTGGCTATTATTTTTACCATTTTTGTCTTTCCTTTATATTTATTCAAATAACATATCTTTCTTTCTACATTAAGCTAATATATTTAGACTAACGCATATTATATATTTAATAACGCATTTGTAGCATTTTAATCTTCATTTTTAGTCTTTATTTTTCCTATCGTTCGATTTGGACAGTTAGTTTCAGTTTCAGAATTCAAACGGGGTCTATGCATTTCCCCCTCTCTCTCTCTTGTCTTTTCCAAGAAATACACTATTTCTAACGATACTATCCTTCACGCGTGCGTTTTGGTTAAAGGCTTGCAAGTCTGTGACGTCACATTGGCATTTATTCAACTATCGGGGTTTTACGCGTTAACCCTTTAGAAACCGAGAAATAAAACTAGTATTTTGGTGGCGCGGTAATTCCTAAGTTATTTTATACCTACAAACAACTAGATGCTATAATTTGAACGGTGAAATCTCGGATATCATCACAAGTCCCAAGCAAAAATGGCCACCCCAGTGCGTTTTTATTGATGTTGTTTGGAAATATTTTTTTTAATGTTCAAATGCATAAATAACTTTGTTGTTGTATATGAAACTGAAGGTAATTGGATGTACTTTACTCTTGTGCTACAAGTATAAAAGCTTTCATTGAAAAATAATTAGTTATTCAAGGTAAAATGGAGGACAAAATAAGAAGCCGGTGCAAAATAAGAGGAAAAGTATTCATTACAATTCTTCTACAATTGTTCCTCATGAGAATATCAAACGGCAAAGTTTCAAAATGTCACAAACAGAACTATTCTAACAAAGTGCAATCAGGTTTTAATCAATAAACACTCAGAAGATTGTTAATTTCCCAAATTACAACAACAGGTCTCATGTTGTGAAAAAGAGGAAATTTCAGTTTATACACCAGAAAGATGGGAATTATAATTTTATTTACACATGAATAATTGTTAGTGCATAATTTAAATTTATCAATAAACAGTATTAGTTAGTAAAACATAAAGTAAAATGGAGGCTGAATAAAGTTAGTTGCTTATCCTCTACAGGACGTGGCAATCAACCCCAGCTTTTATTGGCTGTTTGTGATTTTTCTAGGCAATTTTTTCATTCAGTAGTTTGCAATTGCTTTCTGAACGGTACGGCGCTTATACCATTGTTAAAAATCCACACAAGGCGATCTGCTACCAAACCGCCTGCAGCAGGTTTCGAACCTGGTATATCTGGATTATGAAACTGCGTTCATATCCATTAGGCCACAGACAGGTAAATTTGAAAGAAATAAATATATTCTTACCTTGCCGAGTTGTTCCTCTTCTGAAGATATTATCCATAGGAAAACACATAATCATAATCCACAGGAAAGCACAAAATCCATAGGAAATCACAAGAGATCACTTTTTCTAAATACATTAACACTAGGGGCCTATGTATAAACATTATTTTATAATTAAATCCTAAGTAAAAACAATTTTTTACACAAAACAGGCCCTAGTATTTAAAAAAAAATGAAAGTTTCAAATGGTAGGCCCTATTAAACATAAGGGAAAAGAAAATGTTATTTACAAAGCTCATTCATATCTAGGCATACCCTATATATTTTTTTGCTTGTGATAAGCAACAAAGCAATTGTTTGTACAAAGGTGAGGTCTGCCCGTGCATTCTATACACACATTGCTTGATCTGCGACGAATTCCATTGGCGCTACAATGAACACAGGCTCAGCCTTTTCCATCATATTCCACTAGATGTCTGGCTCCAATCATCCATTCCACTTCATTTCCTTTCATAGATCGTTTATAATTTTTGGGTGGACAATCTATTACACCGCCTGGTGTCAGCTCAGCAGCTTCTTTCGACAGATCCTCAATCAAACTCTGTTTAAAATCTTGAAGTGTGAGCTTCCTTTTTGTTGTCGCACCTTCCTGACACAAATTGTATAGGATGTGGGCATTTACCTGTGTCACTTCAATTATCCAGTGGTAAATCTTCTTACACCACTTTCTGTTTTTACGGTTGTGCATACTATAGTAACAAACCATTTGATCCATCCGGTCGCAGCCATTCATACACATATTGTAGTCATGAACTACCTTTGGCTTTGTAACTTTGTTTAGACCCTTGCTCTTCTCAACCGTTGCGACGGCTGATTTAGTTGACACAAGTATGCAGGGCATTTTTGCTTTTTTATCTTTCCAAGCAACACACAATGTTGTATTTTCCGAGTCCAAAAACCATTTCATCTCTTGATGGCCAATCTGAATCACACAGTCCAAATGTTTTGATATGGTATTTGTGAGGTTCGGTTGCATTGAACTGTTTGTGGCTTAACCTACCTTTTCATCCTATAACCATCTCATCAATACAAACATCTTAAAATGGATAGAAAGCATTCTGAAATTTCGTCAATAGCATGTCGACAAATGACTCAATTTTAGCTGCGTCCTGATCTTCTAATTTACAAACATGCAGCATACTGTGATAAATAGTTTGAAAACGGTTTCTCGAAAACATCTCGTGGTACCAAGGTGTATAAAATTTCCTGCGGTTCTTCTATTAGTCTTTGATTTTTGGTCTTCGATCCAGTTCTATTACAATCATTACAGCTGTAAACTTGAGCCATTCATAATAAGTCAGCGGTGTCCATGAAGAGAACAATGAATACTTTCTATGTGGGTTGTTTGTTTTAACAACTTTTGCAGCATAGGAATTAATGCTGGTTATCAGAGTTCTACCAACATCATCACCCATGTACAATTTTAAAAAATCAAGAGGTGTTTGCAAACTATACAAAGCTGGATTGATGTTCTGCGTTGTCTGGCGAAAAGTAAAATTTGCTTTAGTTTCTCCAGTGGCGACTGAATGCCAAACCGCGTTGTTTGTATTAGGCCTAGTCCTACTAACAAAATAAAAATTTCCATCCCTCCTGATTCTTCTTGGCTTGGATATATTATCTGAATTTATTGCAGTCTGATTACATGCTCCTGTATCCATAACTTCATTATCGACACCAGACCGTCCATTAGGCCTAACATCCTCGGTGTCCGAGGTGTCGATATCAGGTTTAGAGTCGTTTTCGCTATCCTGTGAATACATACTGCAGTCACTCTCTAAAATATCTTCAAATAACTTACGAGCTTGATCTGACGTTAATCTTCTAGGCCTACCATTCGAAGCAGGGGGCGTGGCCATTTTATGTTAGAAAATATGCGCTTAAAAAATCGCTTTAAAAATCTAAAATAAATATCTCACATCAGATACACGTTCACTCTTAAAACACGTGCGGTATTTAAAAGAACGTACTTCCTGTCGGAAATGACGTTTTTGGTGGTTTGTGGGTAGTTATAGTTAAAACAGTCTCAAACACGAGCACAGATACTAAAGCCATTATAATTATACGAGCTTACCAAAGACAACTTACTGTTGCAGATAATAAAAAAAGATAAAGAAGTTAGGGGAATGTATCCTATTTACTTTCGAAGCGGAACAATTTACCTATACAACAAATATCAAATTAAATAACAAGTTTTCGTTACTTATTTAGTTGTATCAATTAATTTAACAAAATTATATAAGGTATAAAATACACTCTTATATTTATTAGTACATTTGTTAAATTGTTAAACACTTATTTTGTTTCCTGGGTTGAGAATGAAACAAACTTTAAATAATATGAGTGTAATGGACATGTTAAAGTAGTGAGCACTTATGTGCTCTGCCACTTTTATGTTGAAACACCCAGAAAGTGGGTCTCCGACCAGCGCAATTATACATACTCACAGTCATAAATATGACAAAGGAAGAGACACAGTGTTACAGAAAAACACATTTGTAATGAAGTTTTTGTTTTTGGATGTACGACAACTTTATTTAGTGACTTTCGTAATTTACTGGTTGGTTCTCCAAACACTAAGAGATGTTTGACCGGCCAGCTACTACATTCATTGCTTCTAAGATACTGTGTTGTTCCAACTTGGATAACTGGATTCTCGACTTAAATGAGTTATAAAGTAACCCATATTCATTACGATGACAGTGCTGCATACATGCAGATTATTTGCTTCTCTGGAACTGGAGGAATGGTCTACCTAGCTCCACACACTCCACTCCAGAAAGTCATTTTTAATATAATTAATCGACGTCATAATTAATAGCATAGCCTTACGTACCGGAAAGATGGGATTTTACGTCCATGTAGAGTAGGGGTTCCTAGCCTGCCCTACGCCTACCACATGGGGATACGCCAAGCATCTCACAGAGTTGAGCAGGACATTTGCTAAATAGCTACAAAGCAAGCCAAACGTCTGGAAATGTAAGTAATTTGCCTCATATAAATTATTTCTTTCTTCTAACTTACATAATCATTTTTTCAGTCCCAATATGGATTCGACATTAGCAGCAGATGAACGCACATAGATTGTTCTCACGTACACAAGACAGGGATCATCACAAAGAGAAGTAGCTGTTGAATTCTCTATGAATCCAGACTTTTGGGCCACACTGTATATAATCCAAATGAAATATTCCAAAAATAGTAGATTTAGTGATAAACCAAGTTGTGGAATGAAGATAGAACGACCAGTTCTTAATCTAATCCGAAGCAAGAAAGGAGAAAAAAAATTGGAGTCAGAAACTGTACCAAGAATAAAACTGTTGGTTGACAAGACAAAGAATCAAGGGGTATAACTAATTCGTTTGAATGTTTTTTTATAAACACAAACAAGAAAATTTCTTAGACTAAAAATGGTTGTAATGCACCAAATAGTGTTTTATTAATGTCACATTAATTAATCTGTTTGTGACGTTTTTTCTGTTTATTCGTTCAACTTCTTCTGCCCATCATCACATAGTTAAATAAATTCTCCACTATCTGACCTAGAATATAATCAACATTATGGCATCTTGGACACCTAAAAGTCAAATATCCCCACAGTACTAATTGTCGTAATGAAAGTTTGTAACCAGTGAAACAATCGCGCCACGTTTTTGGGAAAATAAGAAAACGGCACACTAAACACTGTGACACGTAAATTCAACACTCTCTTAAAGAACATGTATACCTTTCTCTTCATTATTTTCATAGTGCATTGTTGACTTTTGTCACGGATTTGCCTCCCCTGCTTTGCAGTAGTGGTCCAACAGTGGCCAAAACTCAAAAGTGTCTAATACGGGTCTTCAAAGGTGTCTACCTTCGCACAAGATAACTCTTGGCAGAGTTGTATATAGAGGGATAAAGATGCTTATATATCAAGGGAGTATTCATAATATAATTGTTAATTTATATCTGATCCGCCGCCTGTTATGCAGAAATAAACAATTATTAATTTTAGCTCGTTAAAGGTCCCACCCTGATTTTCAAAGTGAAATTCATATTAGTATGGTATAGCTCTGTTTAGAGTGTATTTATTAAATTGACTGAAACAAACATGCAGTACATACAAAATGATTAAATCGAAGTTAAATTTGTATATTTACAAATAACAGATTTAATAATCAACTAATTTTAACAGTTTAAAAAATTATATAATCGTTAACAGAAAATACTAATCATTGTGTAATGGTATGGGGTTTTATGTAAGAAGTCACTTGGCAGCTTCTAGGTTTGACTTAGCTGCAAATAGTAGTTTCTGCTCCAGCTGGGTTTTTTGGATCTATGCAGAAAAATCACTGAAGTTCTCGCGTCTCTGGTCAAGATTAATGGCGCAGCACGTTCCAAGTAAGATCAAGGTGTAACTGCAAATCCTCCCGAAAGGACGGCCTCAGATTACTGGTGTCTATTTCGAATCGTCGAGGCCACTTCTACCTCAATTTGTTCCAGAAATAAGTACCTCACTGGTAAAACCAATCCAATCTCAGGCTCACAGACTGTTTGCTCAGAGGAATAAAGAGACTTGACGCCTCTTACACGTATCTGGGGGTTTTTTTTTTGAAAACAAAAAATTCCCAACAAAAAAAAAAAAAAACCGATATTTAAGAGATGATCTCTAAATCCCCTGAAGTTAGAATTTTGTATGTACAAATTTAACAGGGGAAGAGAATAATCAACTAATTGTAAGGAAGTTTATAATGACGAGTGTTCCTTAAATCTGTTGAAAGGGAGCATACTAGAAAGATTGTGTAAACTAGTAGGAGAATGCCTAAAAATAGGAACATGGCAGTTAGAACTCTAAACGGAGAAGGAAAAGCTTGACAATCTTATATTAGAGGCAACCATCCAGTTTCTCTGGCCATCAACGGGTTTTGAAAATCGATAGATACTGGGAGTTGCAGAGGCAAGCTTTGGTACAGGCTACATAACAAGAGACCAGTACACGCTTATACAATCAGGAGGAGAAAAACATGAAAGAGGGGTAGGAATGTTGATAAAGAAGAAGTTAGAAAAATACGTTTGTGCATACTGGACACACAATGACAGAATGATGTTACTAAAGATGAGAGCAAACCATTCGAAATATCAATCTTACAAACTTATGCACCAACTACAGATCACAGCGAGGAAGAAATAGAAGAATACTATGAAGAGCGACAACACACACTTAAACCAGTCAAATCTACAGATGTGTTGATAGTAATGGGTGATATGAATGCAAAAGTAGGAAAAGGAAAATACAAGAAAATAGTAGGACAGTATGGCTTATGGACAAGAAATGATAGAGGAGACAGACTTATCCAGTTCTGTGAAGAAAACCAGCTGGTCATATGTAACACCTTTTTTGAACACCACCCAAGGAAATTATACACATGGAAAAGCCCAGGAGATGTAACACGTAATCAAATCGACTATATCATTATAAAACATGGCCCCCGCTTTTAAGAACAGTGTTAAGTGCAAAGACAATTGTCCTGGCGCCTCACATAAATCAGATCACAATCCAGTCATTTGATCAAAGTTTAAATATTATGAAAAGAGCAGGAAACAGATCAGGAGGAACCCCAGTTATCAAATACGTTACTTTTCTGAAACAACCAGATAAAAAACATAATTATTTAATCTACGTCAAAAATAAATATCAACAGTTATTGACAGAAAGCATGGAGCAGTATAGAAGAGAAAACCCAGAAGAAAAAGCAACCGCAAAATGGGAATGCTTAAAAACAAACATACAATCAGCAAATGCAAATTTACCTAAAAAGGAGTCTAAGAAAAATCAAATTTGGATGACAGATGACATCTTGAATAAAATGGCAGAAGGAAAGAAAGCAAAAAACCCTCTAGAATATAAAACAATAGACAATGACGTACGTATTATGTGTAGAGAAGCAAAAGAACGGTGGATAGAAACAAAATGTAAGGAAATAGAAGACTTGGAAGCAAAACACATGACAAGAGATATGCATGAAGAAATAAACAAATTGTCAAATAGGTCGTGGTTTGCACAAGGAGGAAGCTGTATCAAGAACAAAAATGGTGTAATATTACTTGATGAGAAAGACATATCAAACAGATGGGCAGAATACGTAAAAGAACTATTCGAGGACAACAGAGGTAAAAAACCATCACCAGATTCTAATGAAGGCCCAAACATTCTCAGATCAGAAGTAGAGAATGCCATTCATATGATACAAAAAGGAAGATCAGCAGGCATGGATAACATAAAAATTGAAATGATAGAAGCTCTGGAGAGCTTCGGTATAGATACAATCACAGATCTATGCAACGATATATACAATACAGGATATTTACCACACGACACGAAGACATCAGTTTTTATAACATTGCCCAAAAAACCAAATGCTACAGAATGTTCAGACTTCAGAACTATCATCCTGATGAGTCATGCAATTAAGATACTGCTCAAAATCATACAGAAAATTCGTACAAGGTGACTAATATGAGGTGGTACATGAGGCTGGCAACATCATCATGTAAAACTAATTACAATAGACTGACTACTGCATAAGTCACGTTACTGTTTGGTAACGGCTTCCTACAAGGGTACCAGCTGTAGTGGTGGTCCAGGCTTCCTACAAGGGTACCAGCTGTAGTGGTGGTCCAGACTTCCTACAAGGGTACCAGCTGTAGTGGTGGTCCAGACTTCCTACAAGGGTACCAGCTGTAGTGGTGGTCCAGACTTCCTACAAGGGTACCAGCTGTAGTGGTGGTCCAGGATTCCTACAAGGGTACCACCTGTAGTGGTGGTCCAGGCTTCCTACAACGGTACCAGCTGCAGTTGTGGTCCAGGCTTCCTACAAGGGTACCAGTTGTAGTGGTGGTCCAGGCTTCCTACAAGGGTACCACCTGTAGTGGTGGTCCAGGAATCCTACAAGGGTACCACCTGTAGTAGTGGTCCAGTCTCCCTACAAGGTTACCATCTGTAGTAGTGGTCCAGGCTTCCGACAAGGTTACCATCTGTAGTAGTCATCCAGGATTTCTACAAGGTTACCAGCTGTAGTAGTGGTCAAGGCTTCCTACAAGGGTACCAGCTGTAGTGGTGGTCCAGGCTTCTTACAAGGGTACTAGCTGTAGTGGTGGTCCAGGCTTCCTACAAGGGTACCAGCTGTTGTGGTGGTCCAGAATTCATACAATGGTACCACCTGTAGTGGTGGTCCAGGCTTCCTACAAGGGTACCAGCTGTAGTGGTGGTCCAGACTTCCTACAAGGGTAGCAGCTGTAGTGGTGGTCCAGACTTCCTACAAGAGTACCACCTGTAGTGGTGGTCCAGACTTCCTGCAAGAGTACCACCTGTAGTGGTGGTCCAGACTTCCTACAATGGTACCACCTGTAGTGGTGGTCCAGGCTTCCTACAAGGGTACCAGCTGTAGTGGTGGTCCAGACTTCCTACAAGGATACCACCTGTAGTGGAAGTCCAGAGTTCCTACAAGGGTACCAGCTGTAGTGGTGGTCCAGGCTTCCTACAAGGGTACCAGCTGTAGTGGTGGTCCAGGCTTTTTACAAGGGTACCAGATGTAGTGGTGGTCCAGACTTCCTACAAGGGAACCAGCTGTAGTGGTAGTCCAGGCTTTCAACAAGGGTACCAGATGTAGTGGTGGTCCAGGCTTCCTACAAGGGTACCAGATGTAGTGGTGGTCCAGGCTTCCTACAAAGGTACCAGCTGTAGTGGTGGTCCAGGCTTCCTACAAGGGTACCAGATGTAGTGGTTGTCCAGGCTTCCTACAAGGGTACAAGCTGTATTGGTGGTCCAGGCTTCCTACAAGGGTACCAGATGTAGTGGTGGTCCAGGCTTCTTACAAGGGTACCAGATGTAGTAGTGGTCCAGACTTCCTACAAGGGTACCAGCTGTAGTGGTGGTCCATGCTTCCTACAAGGAAACCAGCTGTAGTGGTGGTCCAGCCTTCCTACAAGGGTACCAGCTGTAGTGGTGTTCCATGCTTCCTACAAGGGTACCAGCTGTAGGGGTGGTCCAGGCTTCCTACAAGGGTACCAGCTGTAGTGGTGCTACAGGCGTCCTACAAGGGTACCAGCTGTAGTGGTGGTCTAGGCTTCCTACAAGGGTACCAGTTGTAGTGGTGGTCCAGGCTTCCTACAAAGGTACCAGCTGTGGTGGTGGTCCAGGCTTCCTACAAGGGTACCAGCTGTAGTGGTGGTCCAAGCTTCCTACAAGGGTACTAGCTGTAGTGGTGGTCCAGGCTTTCTAAAAGGGTACTAGCTGTAGTGATGGTCCATGCTTCCTACAAGGGTACCAGCTGTAGTGGTGGTCCAGGCTTCCTACAAGGGTACCAGCTGTAGTGGTGGTCCAGGCTTCCTACAAGGGTACCAGCTGTAGTGGTGGTCCAGGCTTCCTACAAGGGTACCAGCTGTAGTGGTGGTCCAGGCTTCCTACAAGGGTACCAGCTGTAGTGGTTGTCCAGGCTTCCTACAAGGGTACCAGCTGTAGTGGTGCTCCAGACTTCATACAAGGGTACCAGCTGTAGTGGTGGTCCAGGCTTCCTACACGGGTACCAGATGTAGTGGTGGTCCAGGCTTCCTACAAGGGTACCTGCTGTAGTGGTAGTTAAGGCTTCCTACAAGGGTGCCAGCTGTAGTGGTGGTCCAGGCATCCTACAAGATTACCAGCTGTAGTAGTAGTTCAGGCTTCCTACATTGGTACCAGCTGTAGTGGTGGTCCAGGCTTCCTACAAGGGTACCAGCTGTAGTGGTGGTCCAGGCTTCCTACAAGGGTACCAGCTGTAGTGGTGGTCCAGGCTTCCTACAAGGGTACCAGCTGTAGTGGTGTTCCATGCTTCCTACAAGGGTACCAGCTGTAAGGGTGGTCCAGGCTTCGTACAAGGGTACCAGATGTTGTGGTGCTACAGGCGTCCTGCAAGGATAACAGCTGTAGTGGTGGTCTAGGCTTCCTACAAGGGTAACAGTTGTAGTGGGGTTCCAGGCTTCCTACAAAGGTACCAGCTGTGGTGGTGGTCCAGACTTCCTACAAGGGTACCAGCTGTAGTGGTGGTCCAGGCTTCCTACAAGGGTACCAGCTGTAGTGGTGGTCCAGGCTTCCTACAAAGGTACCAGCTGTAGTGGTGGTCCAGGCTTCCTACAAGGGTACCAGCTGTAGTGGTGGTTCACTATTTCTACAAGGGTATTATCTGTAGTGGGTGTCGAGGCTTGATTCAAGGGTACCAGCTGTAGTGGTGGTCCAGGCTTCCTACAAGGGTACCAGATGTAGTGGTGGTCCAGGCTTCCTACAAGGGTACCAGCTGTAGTGGTGGTCCAGGCTTCCTACAAGGGTCCTGGCTTTCCTAGCTGTAGTGGTGGTCCAGGCTTCCTACAAGGGTACCAGCTGTAGTGGTGGTCCAGGCTTCCTACAAGGGTACCAGCTGTAGTGGTGGTCCAGGCTTCCTACAAGGTTACCAGCTGTAGTGGTGGTCCAGGCTTCCTACAAGGGTACCAGCTGTAGTGGTGGTCCAGGCTTCCTACAAGGGTACCAGATGTAGTGGTGGTCCAGGCTTCCTACAAGGGTACCAGCTGTAGTGGTGGTCCAGGCTTCCTACAAGGGTACCAGCTGTAGTGGTGGTCCAGGCTTCCTACAAGGGTACCAGCTGTAGTGGTTGTCCAGGCTTCCTACAAGGGTACCAGCTGTAGTGGTGGTCCAGGCTTCCTACAAGGGTACCAGCTGTAGTGGTGGTCCAGGCTTCCTACAAGGGTACCAGCTGTAGTGGTGGTCCAGGCTTCCTACAAGGGTACCAGCTGTAGTGGTGGTCCAGGCTTCCTACAAAGGTACCAGCTGTAGTGGTGGTCCAGGCTTCCTGCAAGGTTACCAGCTGTTGTGTTGGTTCAGGCTTCCCACAAGGGTACCAGCTGTAGTGGTGGTCCAGGCTTCCTACAAGGGTACCAGCTGTAGTGGTGGTCCAGGCTTCCTACAAGGGTACCAGCTGTAGTGGTGGTCCAGGCTTCCTACAAGGGTACCAGCTGTAGTGGTGGTCCAGGCTTCCTACAAGGGTACCAGCTGTAGTGGTGGTCCAGGCTTCCTACAAGGGTACCAGCTGTAGTGGTGGTCCAGGCTTCCTACAAGGGTACCAGCTGTAGTGGTGGTCCAGGCTTCCTACAAGAGTACCAGCTGTAGTGGTGGTCCAGGCTTCCTACAAGGGTACCAGCTGTAGTGGTGGTCCAGGCTTCCTACAAGGGTACCAGCTGTAGTGGTGGTCCAGGCTTCCTACAAGGGTACCAGCTGTAGTGGTGGTCCAGGCTTCCTACAAGGGTACCAGCTGTAGTGGTGGTCCAGGCTTCCTACAAGGGTACCAGCTGTAGTGGTGGTCCAGGCTTCCTACAAGGGTACCAGCTGTAGTGGTGGTCCAGGCTTCCTACAAGGGTGCCAGCTGTAGTGGTGGTCCAGGCATCCTACAAGATTACCAGCTGTAGTAGTAGTTCAGGCTTCCTACATTGGTACCAGCTGTAGTGGTGGTCCAGGCGTCCTACAAGGGTACCAGCTGCAGTGGTGGTCCAGTCATCCTACAAAAGTACCAGCTGTAGTCGTGGTCCAGGCTTCCTACAAGGGTATTAGCTGTAGTGGTGGTCCAGGCTTCCTACAAGGGTACCAGCTGTAGTGGTGGTCCAGGCTTCCTACAAGGGTACCAGCTGTAGTGGTGGTCCAGGCTTCCTACAAGGGTACCAGCTGTAGTGGTGGTCCAGGCTTCCTACAAGGGTACCAGCTGTAGTGGTGGTCCAGGCTTCCTACAAGGGTACCAGCTGTAGTGGTGGTCCAGGCTTCCTACAAGGTACCAGCTGTAGTGGTGGTCCAGGCTTCCTACAAGGGTACCAGCTGTAGTGGTGGTCCAGGCTTCCTACAAGGGTACCAGCTGTAGTGGTGGTCCAGGCTTTTTACAAGGGTTCCCGCTGTAGTAATGGTCCAGGCTTAATACAAGGTTACCAGCTGTAGTGGTGGTCCAGGCTTCCTACAAGGCTACCAGCTGTAGTGGTGGTCCAGGCTTTCTACAAGGGTACCAGCTGTAGTGGTGGTCCAGGCTTCCTACAAGGGTACCAGCTGTAGTGGTGGTCCAGGCTTCCTACAAGGGTACCAGCTGTAGTGGTGGTCCAGGCTTCCTACAAGGGTACCAGCTGTAGTGGTGGTCCAGACTTCTTACACAGGTACCAGCTGTAGTGGTGGTCCAGGCTTCCTACAAGGGTACCAGCTGTAGTGGTGGTCCAGGCTTCCTACAAGGGTACCAGCTGTAGTGGTGGTCCAGGCTTCCTACAAGGGTACCAGCTGTAGTGGTGGTCCAGGCTTCCTACAAGGGTACCAGCTGTAGTGGTGGTCCAGGCTTCCTACAAGGGTACCAGCTGTAGTGGTGGTCCAGGCTACCTACAAGGGTACCAGGTGTAGTGGTGGTCCAGGCTTCCTACAAGGGTACCAGCTGTAGTAGTGGTCCAGACTTCCTACAAGGGTACCAGCAGTAATGGTGGTCCAGGCTTCCTACAAGGGTACCAACTGTAGTGGTGGTCCAGGCTTCCTACAAGGGTACCAGCTGTAGTGGTGGTCCAGGCTTCCTACAAGGGTACCAGCTGTAGTGGTGGTTCAGGATTTCTACAAGGGTACTATCTGTAGTGGGTGTCCAGGCTTGATACAAGGGTACCAGCTGTAGTGGTGGTCCAGGCTTCCTACAAGGGTACCAGCTGTAGTGGTTGTCCAGGCTTCCTACAAGGGTACCAGCTGTAGTGGTGGTCCAGGCTTCCTACAAGGGTACCAGCTGTAGTGGTGGTCCAGGCTTCCTACAAGGGTACCAGCTGTAGTGGTGGTCCAGGCTTCCTACAAGGGTACCAGCTGTAGTGGTGGTCCAGGCTTCCTACAAGGGTACCAGCTGTAGTGGTGGTCCAGGCTTCCTACAAGGGTACCAGCTGTAGTGGTGGTCCAGGCTTCCTACAAGGGTACCAGCTGTAGTGGTGGTCTAGGCTTCCTACAAGCGTACCAGCTGTAGTGGTGGTCCAGGCTTCCTACAAATGTACCAGCTGTAGTGGTTGTTCAGGCTTCCTACAAGGGTACCAGCTGTAGTGGTGGTCCATGCTTCCTACAAGGGTAACAGCTGTAGTGGTGGTTCATGCTTCCTACAAGGGTACCAGCTGTAGTGGTGGTCCAGGCTTCCTACAAGGGTACCAGCTGTAGTGGTGGTCCAGGCTTCCTACAAGGGTACCAGCTGTAGTGGTGGTCCAGGCTTCCTACAAGGGTACCAGCTGTAGTGGTGGTCCAGGCTTCCTACAAGGGTACCAGCTGGAGTGGTACCAGCTGCTTCCTTTTTACAAGGGTAGGGTGGTGGTTAAGGCTTCCTACAAATGTACCAGCTTTAGTGGTGGTTCAGGCTTCCTGCAAGGGTACCAGCTGTAGTGGGGTCCAGGCTTCCTCTAACGGTATCAGCTGTAGTGGTGGTCCAGGTTTCCTCCAAAGGTACCAGCTGTAGTGGTGGTCCAGGCTTCCTACAATGGTACCAGCTGTAGTGGTGGTCCAGGCTTCCTACAAGGGTACCAGCTGTAGTGGTGGTCCAGGCTTCCTACAAGGGTACCAGCTGTAGTGGTGGTCCAGGCTTCCTACAAGGGTACCAGCTGTAGTGGTGGTCCAGGCTTCCTACAAGGGTACCAGCTGTAGTGGTGGTCCAGGCTTCCTACAAGGGTACCAGCTGTAGTGGTGGTCCAGGCTTCCTACAAGGGTACCAGCTGTAGTGGTGGTCCAGGCTTCCTACAAGGGTACCAGCTGTAGTGGTGGTCCAGGCTTCCTACAAGGGTACCAGCTGTAGTGGTGGTCCAGGCTTCCTACAAGGGTACCAGCTGTAGTGGTGGTCCAGGCTTCCTACAAGGGTACCAGCTGTAGTGGTGGTCCAGGCTTCCTACAAGGGTACCAGCTGTAGTGGTGGTCCAGGCTTCCTACAAGGGTACCAGCTGTAGTGGTGGTCCAGGCTTCCTACAAGGGTACCAGCTGTAGTGGTGGTCCAGGCTTCCTACAAGGGTACCAGCTGTAGTGGTGGTCCAGGCTTCCTACAAGGGTACCAGCTGTAGTGGTGGTCCAGGCTTCCTACAAGGGTACCAGCTGTAGTGGTGGTCCAGGCTTCCTACAAGGGTACCAGCTGTAGTGGTGGTCCAGGCTTCCTACAAGGGTACCAGCTGTAGTGGTGGTCCAGGCTTCCTACAAGGGTACCAGCTGTAGTGGTGGTCCAGGCTTCCTACAAGGGTACCAGCTGTAGTGGTGGTCCAGGCTTCCTACAAGGGTACCAGCTGTAGTGGTGGTCCATGCTTCCTACAAGGGTACCAGCTGTAGTGGTGGTCCAGGCTTCCTACAAGGGTACCAGCTGTAGTGGTGGTTCAGGATTTCTACAAGGGTACTATCTGTAGTGGGTGTCCAGGCTTGATACAAGGGTACCAGCTGTAGTGGTGGTCCAGGCTTCCTACAAGGGTACCAGCTGTAGTGGTGGTCCAGGCTTCCTACAAGGGTACCAGCTGTAGTGGTGGTCCAGGCTTCCTACAAGGGTACCAGCTGTAGTGGTGGTCCAGGCTTCCTACAAGGGTACCAGCTGTAGTGGTGGTCCAGGCTTCCTACAAGGGTACCAGCTGTAGTGGTGGTCCAGGCTTCCTACAAGGGTACAAGCTGTAGTGGTGGTCCAGGCTTCCTACAAGGGTACCAGCTGTAGTGGTGGTCCAGGCTTCCTACAAGGGTACCAGCTGTAGTGGTGGTCCAGGCTTCCTACAAGGGTACCAGCTGTAGTGGTGGTCCAGGCTTCCTACAAGGCTACAAGCTGTAGTGGTGGTCCAGGCTTCCTACAAGGGTACCAGCTGTAGTGGTAGTCCAGGCTTCCTACAAGGATACCAGCTGTAGTGGTGGTCCAGGCTTCCTACAAGGGTACCAGCTGTAGTGGTGGTCCAGGCTTCCTACAACGGTACCAGCTGTAGTGGTGGTCCAGGCTTCCTACAAGGGTACCAGCTGTAGTGGTGGTCCAGGCTTCCTACAAGGGTACCAGCTGTAGTGGTGGTCCAGGCTTCCTACAAGGGTACCAGCTGTAGTGGTGGTCCAGGCTTCCTACAAGGGTACCAGCTGTAGTGGTGGTCCAGGCTTCCTACAAGGGTACCAGCTGTAGTGGTGGTCCAGGCTTCCTACAACGGTACTAGCTGTAGTGGTGGTCCAGGCTTCCTACAAGGGTACCAGCTGTAGTGGTGGTCCAGGCTTCCTACAAGGGTACCAGCTGTAGTGGTGGTCCAGGCTTCCTACAAGGGTACCAGCTGTAGTGGTGGTCCAGGCTTCCTACAAGGGTACCAGCTGTAGTGGTGGTCCAGGCTTCCTACAAGGGTATCAGCTGTAGTGGTGGTCCAGGCTTCCTACAACAAGGGTACCAGCTGTAGTGGTGGTCCAGGCTTCCTACAAGGGTACCAGCTGTAGTGGAGGTCCAGCCTTCCTACAAGGGTACCAGCTGTAGTGGTATTCCAGGCTTCCTACAAGGTTACCAGCTGTAGTAGTGTTCCAGGCTTCCTACAAGGTTACCAGCTGTAGTGGTGTTCCAGGCTTCCTACAAGGGTACCAGCTGTAGTGGAGGTCCAGCCTTCCTACAAGGGTACCTGCTGTAGTGGTGTTCCAGGCTTCCTACAAGGGTACCAGCTGTAGTGGTGTTCAAGGCTTCCTACAAGGTTACCAGCTGTAGTGGTGTTCCAGGCTTCCTACAAGGGTACTAGCTGTAGTGGTGGTTCCATGCTCCACAAGGAACACAAAAGAAAATGATGACGATAATATAGAGGTCAAAGGTCAAGTTTATTCGCATTACTCCGCAAGTAACCCGTCAAGAAATGGTCAGTTTGATGTTGTTATATCATACTAAACGAGCAAGTAAATACCTTGTAATGTTTTTTAAAAACTTTTACAGTCTTTTAATACTAAAGATACATGGCTGAACTTTGCAAAAATACAAAACAATAGCATCATAAGCAGTAATTATAATGTACTAGTTTTCATTCTATGCATCAGTTTAGAGCCAACCGATACTAGCATTTCTGTCATCTTAAGACGCCTTCAGTTTTCTGTGATTTAAGCTTTTGTCATGACAATACACAGGGACTATCATTTCATCGTGCAGGTATTTACCTACTAGACATAATCGTTCCTCATGGTCAACTTTATGTATAGCTGACATTAGGAAGATGCCATGACAGCCCCCATAGTGGGAACATTGGATAAAGGAGAGATTCTACGGCCATATAATAATCACCTGAAGACGATACTGCAATCGATAAATGAACAAGACTAAGATTGTTGGACCAAGGCATCAAAAGTAAGACGATACGAGATGGACGTATGAGAGGATGCATTCTTCGTGTACACAACCAACGCGCTGCATGTGCAATTAACATCAATATTTTTCAAAATTTGCTAATGGAGACTGGGACTTAATGTGTTTGCCCGGAGCGTAATGATCTGGATTCTGATCAACAATAACTATAAAAATAGGAAGGTACCCAGAAAATCGTAAAGTATATATCCATCGTCAGTTAAGCATTATATTAACAGCAACTGTGTTCTTTTCTTTCCATTGCAGTTGGTAGCTAGTTAACACCTTTTTTCTACTGACAGGTAGATATAGTTTTTCGACATTTTGCCTACCGGTATTTCAATGAGTAGTGCCACATAATTTTTATTTTTTTTATTTTAGATATTTCTCAACAAAATTATAAAGTTATGGTATGGTAGTAAGTCTGGTAGCTGTTAAAATATTTAATGTTGTCTACTAGAATGTTGAGAATATTTTTCGATGCGCGCTAAATCCAATACAAATGGAAATTGAGGTCAGAAGGTGGAGATGGATATGGATATAGCATACACTCAGAAGAGAACAATCACGCATAGCTAGAGGTGCCCTTGACTGGAACCCACAAGGGAAAATATGAATGGGGAGGCCAAGGAGAACTTGGAGAAGAACAACGGAAGAGGAGGCTAATGAAATTGGAATGACTTGGGCACAGCTGAAACAGACAACCCAGAATAGAAATCGATGGAGAGCAACTGTTTCAGCCCTATGTTCCACGGGGAACGGAAAGGTGTGATGATGATGATGATTTTGTCAATAATTTCATTTAAGTAAAAAAATAAAATAAGTTAGTAAATTTAGTCAATCTGTTTATTGCTAAAATATTCGTTACATTCTACTTGGCTCAACTTTTTAATAAATGTTACATACAATGACTATAACAAAGATCTGAACACATGTGTTCTGACACTACTGAAGTCCAATGGGATGTCACCTCATTGTAATACTGACACCTGATAGTTGTGGGTGACACAATGGGACGTCAACACTAAAACGTTCTCTACAACAATCTCTTGAACATTCATTATTTATTTATCACTTTTCAGCTTCCCAAGGAGCATAGACCATCAACAAAATTACGTCACGTCTTCCTGTCACGTGATTTTACAAATTATCCTAGACAAACGTGTCTACGGCCATTGTATTTTTTTCCCATTTCAATTTGCGCGAGGAGTTATTTTGATTTTGACTGTTGAAATACTGTAAAGCTAGATACAATGACGAATTGTTTTTGGTAGACCACAGCCTCGTTGGAACAGTAGAAGCAGATTTGTTCATGCTAAAGTGTGTGCAGCCCTTGTCGTTGGTGACTTATTGACCAGGTGTTGTGGGACAAGTCAAGTTACTTGTATAATCAGCCATAGCAGTTACGTGGTCCATTTATTGTCGAGGATTTATAATATTTTCTCCATAATTTAAAAAAAAAAGTGTCACGTTTGTTAATCACTATATTGTGTTTAGTAATGGGTGACATCCGCACACTGTAATTCCCATTTATAGTTTTCTCCAGCCATCGTCCACAAACCTTGTGATATAGTGAAAGTCTTAAAATGCTCAGAGCCTTCTGTGCCATGAAAGACAGACACTTTTACAAGAGCTCTCAGCTTGGAAGGTGTCATTAGAGCTTGGACGATGCACATGGCGCCACAACAGAGTACTAAATGAGCCGACTGCTACAACAGACCTGGCAAGGGTGAAGACGAACAGCGTTTGCCAACTCAGACTGAGTACCGCAAATACATAATTTTTTAGAGTAGGAAAACAGCAAATCTCAAGCCAAGTAAACCAAGTATCAGTTTACATTCTATTCTTGACCGGGAGCTGGCTAGGGGCATATCCAGAAAGAATAAGAAGATCTCGAAGACCGCCAGATAGAGTGCTGCATTCTTCATCATCGCTCAGATAGTAATGATTGAGCTGACCTTGCCACTTGAATCCAGATTGGAGGAGCAAAGTGTCCAAGTATAATTATCTGGTCATTTACTTGTGACACTACGGGTTCACTGCAAGTGTCATTACTGTTCAAGTAGGTGCGAGAGGTCACGTGGCTGCCGCAGTGTATGATCAGTAAAACTGAGCAAAGGTCATCGTGCTGAATGTGGAACAATTGCAGAGGGCTATGAAACTCGGGAGAGTAATTTGTTTTCAACATTGAGGTTATTTTCACAATTGTCTCCAGCTGGCAGAAAACAGGAATGATGTTGAAAGCTGCAACCAAGGTGGAGTGGGTTTAATTCTCTGCACACGATAAGAGGAGGTCATGACCCAAGTGAGCCCGGTTCCCCCCCCCCCCCCCCTTAGAACGTAAAGTAGATGAAGGGGTAAAAAACATAATCGACATGGGACCACTTCTGATGATCAATTTGTCTCCTATTGGATCGCTCTGTATATAGTTTCCTATCATAGTTTCATTGTGTCTTATTTCTCGTAACACAAAAAGTGTTCACTTGATGCCCATGTCGGTGTCGTGAACACTAATCTCCTTGCTACACTCTCACCTCCAATTACAACTAGAAAACTAATTATAATTAATTACTAACAAGGTAACCAGCAATAATAAAACCAACACGAAATCAGCCTAAAAATGAAATTGGACAGGAAGATAACCTGGGCAGTTGGCACAGACCAGAAGGGCTTGGCACGTGATAACTGAAGGACCATGTTACACAGGATGAGATAGGATGAAGATTGTGACAACAGACACAATGAAAGCAGAAAATATTAATATTTCACCCTGGCTGTCTATATTTATACATCGCTATATATTTATCGTATTATACTATCAGATCTGATATGTCAAAGACTAAGATCCCACATGGTAAACAACGGTGGTCCCATATGGCTCGCTAGAATAGCCAAGATGTCCGATGACCTAAGTGATATTTGATAAGTACACGCGTATGATAGACGTAAAATGCGCGTTTGTTTAATAGACAACACGGCACCAGAAATGACGCCTGGAGTAACTTACTGAAAGGCACAATAACCTCACAAAATAACACAACACCAACCAAAGTGAAAAAAACACAATCTGGAGGAATAATATAGAATAATGCTAAATGTGGCTGGACACGTGATCTTGTACCATTAAATGTTACAGAAAACACCACTACAAGAGCACATGTATGTTTTCGTGTAGGCTGTTTACAGGAGACCTGCTGTGTTGGTGGATTCCTGTCTCATAGGGAGATTTAGAGGAATAAATGAATCAATCATTCATACTCAGGAAATATATCACACTTTACAAAAACACGTACTGATATAACCGACAGATACAGGCACATGCATGTAGGAATCATACATAATCAGGATACATATCACACTTTATAAAAATACGTACTGATATAACCGACAGATCCAGGCATATTGTTAATGGTTGAAAATAACGCGCTGTTTTGAAAATAAGCGACCACCGATAAATAGTAATAAAAAGAAATTAATGACATCTTCTTTGTTAACGTTTTTGATCCCGATTGTCACGGATTGATAGCGGAGTTATAAAAGTCCGTTTGCTGGTGCCTTTTTTTGTTACAAGAACTTAACTCTAGTTGAGTCCTGTCGCCATGGTTTCCGTCACATCTTTTTGGTTATGAGTACACTTCTCCACATAACGCGTTCAATGTAGGCGGTCAGTTTTGATGCTGTTATCTCACACTAGCGGCGTAGTAACGTTAGTACTTCAAACCGTCTGATAGCAGCAGAACCATTCTTGTCGAGAACTGTTATTTTGTCCTTGAAAACTCTTCATTCTATAATTTGTTGTATTCAATAGTAGACATTTCCCTTCCTACTCTGTCTGGCTCTCTCTTCATGTTAGTAGGTACTATTATGGCGTATCTTGGAAAGACTGGCCTAAACCGCCAGGGGTGGAGATATCCGACTATGTCTATGTTCCCTACTGACTCGTTGTTTACTGTCTATAAGATTCACTTTGAACCATACAATTAAACCAACCACTGTCAGTAGCCTATTCGCCAGAATGAACTCTCAAATAGCCCTCGCAACTACACAACTTTAATACTTGCAATTCTGTTTTATTTTTTAACTGTTATTTTTATGTCTTTTCACTTTATAGAAAACAGGTATATTTTATATGAAATACAAGAAGAGTACATTGCATATTACATTTACATATTTACACTCGCGGGTACTCATGTGGCCTGGTAGGGTGTTGGGGGTTGCTGTTTACGAAGAGTCTAGTTAATTGACAAGCCTATACGCTAGAGGTGGAAATTGTTTTTTTAACAGACTTAAGGTTGTACCAGGTTCTGGGATGATCCTCTAAGGTGTATTTGGTTAGAGCAGTTAGTAAGACATTATAGTTTTCTCAACAGACTTTCCTTTCTTCCTTTCATGTTTATAGCATAGTAATAATTTGACGACCTCCCTTTGGTGTCAACGTGATCTTTATTGATCATAAACTCATGTACATGAAGGTGTGAAGATTAAAACATGTATTATACATTTATTTACAAGCGTAACTTGTCCTTATCAACATAGTATGAGGAATCGACATCGTATGAATCAAGTCTATTCAGCTTCTGTCTACTTGTTCTTTCAAATACCAGTTTGTTTGGATACAAATATATAAAAGCAGTGTTCGTTCAGATGGATTAGTTCATTTTCCTCAGTTTTATTTCAGAGCTTTATATTCTACCTAACCATTGGTGCTTCTACAAGTCAAATTCACATCTCTGATATTTACACAAAATGCAACCTGCAGCCATTAGCTCCGTTTCTACATGAGCAAAATCTATCTTGCCTTGATATGAAAATCTAACAGGAATTCTGGTCACTCTACTTACAGTTCTCCTTATTTGGAATATCTCACATATCTTAGACTAGGATTATGCAACTGCTAAAAGAGAACGTCATTTAATTTAATCGAAGAATCCTCGAAAGTTTTGCAGTATAGGACAACACGTCCGGACAGTATCAAGACTGATCTGCAACTCTACTTTTGCTGGGTCAGCCCGCTGGGTTTCCAGCTCAAACTGGGTCAGCGTTGCGTGATCTTTATTCATCTCACAATTGGACAATAATTTATTTACGCTATACTTATCATGATCTGTTTCTACTATAAATTTACGGTTTACTTTTATTCTTTATTTTTATTTATTTTAACAAATTCCTATCAACCAAGCTATAGTCTGTTTTAGTTAGAAGTTATAATTCCTAACGTGACGAACTCACTGTCACATATAGATCCCGGTGCTCCGCAAATGTATCCCGTAGGAGACATTTGAGTACTATCAATAACAAAAATCATCCCGAAAAAAAGTTCTAAGTCCAAAAGTTTTCAAAAAAAAAATTTTCTAAGTCCAAAAATCTTCGAGAAAATTTAACGAAATTCCCACATCTGTGTTCCTATGTCTATATGGGACTGTCGTCTACAAAGAGGCCCTAATAATGGACACCATTTTCAAAAATATAAACCATGTTTCGTATCCAGACATATTGTCTACTAAATTCACCAATTGGCAACACTGGCCAACAAACAATTTTAAACATCCATAAAGTCATCACTCAAAAATATGGGGAGTGGCAACATTGGGAACATGAACAATAAAATATCTTATTTGCATAACTTAATTGCATTATCATAATCTAAATGCATGTTATTCCAACAATATAGTTGACAACATTCTATTAGTCATTGTGGGGAGCAGGGTGTAATATCATTTCTGTTCCTGTCATTGGTTCCATATCCTAAGGCTTCGAGTACCCCAAAAAATGTTGAGGTTATTTCTTCCTGATGTTCCATAATCATAGGTGTAATTTATTTATTTAGTTTCCAAGTATTTTACACTTTATTCGTAGAGATTTTGAAGGTCTCCAAATCCGTATTGTCCTGGTGATCTTCTTTTCATAAAACAGTTTAATCCCTTCTTGGTTATCCTTCATATTTTCTTTTCTAGTAAATGATGTAGTTGCTCATTGTTATTTTTAAAAACATCTCTAGGCATATGGGTGAAGATTTCTAAATTATAATGTAACCATTAACATGTTAACATGCAATCATATTTTACACAATAAAAGCATTAAAACCTCATGGCTCATCCTTATTTATTTGTGTCTGAATGTTTCGTGTATTTGACATTTTCCAAATGGTAGGTGTATAGATTCGTTCCAAGTCTATCACTGTAGAGAATGTTTTATATTACATTTTTTTTCAAAATATGTGATGTTTTTCTCCAATATCCATACAGGTAATACGTCTGGTTGTGATCCTGTCTATTTATGACTCAGCCATTTCTAATTGTTTGAAATCTTTCTTTTTTTTCTTGTTTTCTGTCAACACGTTCTTCTCTTATGTGAGCCATAGCTTAAAATTATTTATTATTACTAGTCTTGTTCAAGAAAACCCATCCGTGTACTAGCCTTGTTGCAATATCATACATCAACCTATTCAATCAATCATCAAAACAATATGTTTACAACATGTCATTGAAATAAATTTTCAATATTCCCATTTTTCTGTCAAGACAAGGTTCCTGGCACTCTGGCTACTATGTATCTTTACTAATCTCTGGTTCCTTGTATATAGTGTAACATTTGTTTTTCTTTTGTTCTTTTAAGTTCAATGTATCATTTATGGCGTTCCAAAATTCCATGCTATGCTGATCCTGTCTAGTTCTCCTGCTATCACTAGAAATGCATCCTTAGTGAACCTTATGAGCTGTATCTGTCAACATTTCTCAACAACACATCATACAATCATTATAGAAAATCAAGTCGAATATCTTAATTCAGTAACAATATATAACAAAAATGTTTTATACAATATTTTCATTTTCAACACCAGTTCTGCCTTCGCAGGTCGAAGGTTTTTCAGAACTATATGGTGTTTATAACATCTGCTGCTACAGCCAGATGATCAATTTAAATTTCTTAAATTCACAATAATTTAAGTTATTTATTATTATGGGGCATGAGGGTATACGTATTCCAATGTTAATCCATGATGTAGCAGTATGTATGTCCCATCTAGGTATTCTTTTATAATTTCATATCCATCTATTGTATATATATCCATGACACATCAGTCCGTGGGGTTACATTGTTTTTGGTCCATATATCGTAAGGGGCAATCCAATCTCAGTATTGTCACAATGTGTCAATCATTGTTCAATCCTCTGGTTTGTTTTATTATTTAATTTGAAGTACCATAACCATTTCAATATAACCATTAGCAAGCAATAGTCATGTGCATTCGATCTTATTATAATCAGGTTCACAATATAAGGCAAGTGGCAAAAATATCAAAAAAATTATCTTCTCTCAAATTGTGGAGGTATTACACAATCTCTTGTCTCTTGTGTATAACAAATTTTTAATCATTTCATTCCATTATTATATTATTGTGTCCATAATATCTGTGGTTCCATGGGATTTTCATATTCCAGTTGTATCTCCTTTGTCTATGTTGAGCCATATACTTATGGTTCTCTTATGTGGTAATCCTTTGTCCTTTGATTTGTTTAATGTCCGTGTAAATCCATAAGATTTTCTAATTATTTTAACGTCTTTCTTTCGTTATCACGAAAAGACTACAATATTAGTAACCAACATTAATGTGGGGGCATTCATGCATAAGCCTCATATCAACAACATCCTTTGTATTATCATATAGTTTCATTATAACACTGTAAAACTTATATAATGTCACAGGTAACCTTCATAAAGAGGTGCTTCTTTTTTCTCATGTGTCACCAGCAGTATTGGGGAAAGGTGGCAATGTATTATCTCTGGGGTTAGCATACACAAATGCTGTCAATGGGTATTCTAATCTGCAGAATCAGCATGCGCAGATGTCTTTGGGTATTGGGTAAAGCAGTCTATTATACATCAGCTTATCATACAGGAGGGTAATTTTTTCATCAGTCATTTGTTGACATCAACAATTTGTGGGGTTGGTACAATGGTTTGCATCGACAGTGATGTATGTCAACAATTTGTGGGGGTGGTACAATGGTATGCATCAGCAGTGATGTATGTCAATCTAACAACCATCTTGTAAATATGCTATTCTGTTGTGTTATATTAGTGTCATTCTTCTTCAATGACACTTTATGACTCTATTTCAGGGTTATCTTAGTCATAAATATGTAACCTCAGCATTATCTAATATCTTCTTATATAATTTTTCCTAATAGCGGGACTGGGAAGGAAATGAAATTGAAAATGAGTAAGAACGTTAGGAACACTGTTCAGAACAAGTAAAAGGACAGTATACTGTGGAGTCGTCATGGATAGAGGAAAAATAGACTATCTGTGGATTACAAGAGTATTGTAATGCAAAAGGACGAAGAAATTATTTGGCGAACGAACTTATACATTCCGAATGTCGTCTCAGAATGATAGAAAGAAACAAAGGTAAGGTGTGAGAAGTGAAGTGGGGAAATCTTATAATGGTTGTTAAATATGGAATATACAATTTTTTTTGCTGGATGCAATATTTTCGAACAATTTTTCATGTACATTACTCAAAATAAATACACCTGTGGGAAGAAAAATATAGCATGACATATATGGGTACATATCTTGTCACAAGCTGTAATAGTAGGTTCAATAGAACATTATAGGGATAGACAAGTCTAGTGGCATAGGCATTATAGGTTAAAAGGATTAGGAAGTAAGGACTACTAGTGTAAAGTGTTCTGCGAGAGGATGCACTAAGATGTATGAAAATGAAATCAGTGGACTCCGGAATTTGTAAGGATAAGAATCGAGCTCAGGAAATGTGGAAAGTGATCATAGATTCAATGTCGTAGCAAAATCAGCGTGACACATGTGTTATAAATGGGGTGGTGTAAGTTAACATTAGAACTGTCGAACTAATTTAACGTGTCATGTAAGTGATTGCCAATAGCAAGTCTGTGATTTTGTGTCAACTTTATTGTACAATCAAAAAAACTTCTAATTAAAATCAATCATGGGCTGGTCTTGAAGCACTGTAGTCATCAATAACTTGTTTAGGTAAGGTACTTGCTGGTTATGGTTCTGTCATCTAATTTGAACTGGGTTAGTACATTTGCTCAGTCTGTGACACGGTCAATTTGTTATTTTCTGAATTAGACAGGAAACAGTCTGAAAATAGAGTATATGGGAAAGTTAGAACATTATTAAACAGTAAGTTCACATATGCGTTGACCGTGCATGGATGGGCATGCACATGAAGATACGAGGGGCGTACTTCAGAAAAGCTTCGAAAATGTTTCCATCATCTCCAGCATTGCTATTTCCCTACCGGTTAGGCGAGCATCATATTGATTAACTGTGGGTGCAATAGGTGATACGATATGGACTGTTCTTTGGGGCACTGAGGACATCGACGAAGACGGTGATGATTTCACTGTAGATTGGGGATGTGCGGCGGTTACATCTTTTGGTTTGGAAGTATCTGTATGTTTCGCCTTGATTTTTCGTCTGACCTGGTTCTGCGGTACGTTGACACTGTTTACAGTGGGCACAATAATTTGCGCACTGTTGCTTTTGACAGGTTGGTGGTAAGCTGAAGAAAGTGGTACCGACTGTTATGTGGCTTAGGGATGTGTGGCTAGTACCTTTTGGCTTGATTTCGAAACATGCCTACGTTCCTTCATACTTTTTCGTCGGACATGGTTTTGCGGCATGCGAGGAAACTTGGTGACAGGAGGTGAGTCATCAGATTCTGTTTTATAGGCGCGTTTGACACTGGAGCTGACTGGTACAAATAAGGTGCTATCCGCATCACTGGTATCAACAGTGCTGGCTGGGTCTGGTGAATCGATGTCTGTTTCTCGTTCATATACATCCACCATTTCTCTGTCATTTTGTTCGTTGGGGTCTGACAAAACTGTACTGCGGTTGACACTGTTTTCTCTCATTTATTGTTCCGTTTTGTCTCCATAAAGATTGGCGGTATATGGTTCAACAAACTGCTTGGGGACAGTTTCTTCTAGCTCTGTTTGTTCGGAACGACTAACCTTGTCCCTGTGGTATAGCAGTGTTTAATTTTCACTAGTATTCCAACTTGAGCTGCCTGAGCTGGGAGTGTGGTACGTATCGACTGATGAATTGTCACTGCGGGAGTAAGTTTGAGTATGGATAAACGTTGACTTGGTATTGTCATCTCTTGATGTTTGAGGCATGATTTCTTCATTTCTAATACGCAGGTCTCTGTCTTGGAGCCGATTTCGCAGTTCTAACAGTGGGATGCCTTCCTCGCTTTCGGATGAGTGTCGTTGCTGTCTTGCTCGATGTATTGCATCAGTGAGTGGTCTGGGTACGTGGTCGTACTGGTAGAATTCAGAGTCTGTTGTTTCTGATTCTGATAAGTCAGACGACTCTGTACTGGATGGATTATAATGTAGGGTGGCTGTTCTGACTGGTCTGGTAGTTGTAGTCAGAGGTATAATTTATCTGTGATTATCGATCATGAGTTGTTTTGCATGAGCTTTTGTTCTGTGGTTTTTCCGTTCATTCCAGATAGTGAAGTTTACAGGCGTCGTTTGTTCTGTAATTTTGTATCCATCTAACCATCGGTCGTCGAATTTTGAGCTGCGGACATGTTTCTTGCAGTATACTCTGTCTCCTATTTTGAACGTTGGTAGCTTGGCTGATTTATCATGTTATTTCTGCTTTTTTGAAAATGCCTTCTGCGTATTACGGTGTGCAATCTGTTGAGCTTTTTGCTTTTCTGTAAGAATTATTTCTATGGGGTCTTCTCCCATGCATTTTCGCTGCGGACGAAGGAGGTTGTCTAAAGGAAAGTTTGGCTCCCTTCCGTATAGCATGTAAAATGGTGACATCCCTGTGGTATCGTTCACATTTACTCGGATGGCTTCAATGGCTTGGTTAATGTACAGATCCCAGTATTGGTGGTTCTCTTTGATATATTTACTAATAATATCATGCAGGGTGGCATGCATGCGTTCATTTCTACCGTTTGCATTTGGGTTGTAGTAACTAGTTGTAGTATGTTCAATATTCAGCTGGTGTAAGGTGGCTTTAAATGGGTTACCGATAAAATGTTTACCATTGTCCGAAATGATTCGTTTTGGACAGCCATGCCTGGGAATGAATTCTTTTAGCAAAATTTGTGTGATAGACTGTGACGTGGCATCACTTAGTGAGTAGCTTTCTGGCCAAACAGAGTATTGGTCAACTATGTGCAGGAGGTATTTGTTGCTTTGTGATTTTAGCTTTTGTCATGACAATACACAGGGACTATCATTTCATCGTGCAGATATTTACCTACTAGACATAATCTTTGCTCATGGTCAACTTTATGTATAGCTGACATTATGAATATGCCATGACAGCCCCCATAGTGGGAACATTGGATAAATGAGAGATTCTATGGCCATATAATAATCACCTGAAGACGATACTGCAATCGATAAATGAACAAGACTAAGATTGTTGGACCTTGGCATCAAAAGTAAGACGATACGAGATGGACGTATGAGAGGATGCATCCGTCGTGTACACAACCAGCGCGCTACATGTGCAATTAACATCAATATCTTTCAAAATTTGCTGATGGAGACTGGGACTTAATGTGTTTGCCCGGAGCGTAATGATCTGGGTTCTGATCAACAATAATTATAAAAATAGGAAGGTACCTAGAAAATCGTGAAAAGTATATCCATCGTCAGTTAATCATTATATTAACTAGCAACTGTGTTCTTGTCTTTCCATAGCATTTGGTAGCTAGTTGACTCCTTTTTTCTACTGACAGGTAGATATAGTTTTTCGACATTTTGCCTTCCGGTATGTCAATGAGTAGTGCCATATAATTTTTATTTTTATTTTAGATATTGCTCAACAAAATTATAAAGTTATGGTATGGTAGTAAGTCTGGTAGCTGTTAAAATATTTAATGTTGTCTACTAGAATGTTGAGAATATTTTTCGATGCGCGCTAAAGCCAATACAAATGGAAATTGAGGTCAGAAGGTGGAGATGGATATTGCATACACTCAGAAGAGAACAATCACGCAAAGCCAGAGGTGCCCTTGACTGGAACCCACAAGGGAAAATATGAATGGGGAGGCCAAGGAGAACTTGGAGAAGAACAGCGGAAGAGGAGGCTAATGAAATTGGAATGACTTGGGCACACCTGAAACAGACAACCCAGAATAGAAATCGACGGAGAGCAACTGTTTCAGCCCTATGTTCCACGGGGAACGGAACGATGTGATGATGATGATGATTTTGTCAATAATTTCATTTGAGTAAAAAATAAAATAGGTTAGTAAATTTAGTCAATCTGTTTATTGCTAAAATATTCGTTACATTCTACTTGTCTCAACTTTTTAATAAATGTTACATACAATGACTATAACAGAGTTCTGAACACATGTGTTCTGACACTACTGAAGTCCAATGGGATGTCACCCCATTCTAATACTGACACCTAAAAGTTGTGGGTGACACAATGTGACGTCAGCACTAAAAAGATCTCTACAACAATCTCTTGAACATTCATTATTTATTTATCACTTTTCAGCTTCCCAAGGAGCATAGACCTTCAACAAAATAAGGTCACGTCTTCCTGTCACGTGATTTTACAAATTATCACAGACAAACGTGTCTACAGCAATTGTATTTTTTTCCCATGTCAATTTGCGCGAGGAGTTATTTTGATTTTGACTGTTGAAAAACTGTAAAGCTAGATACAATGACAAATTGTTTTTGGTAGACCACAGCCTCGTTGGAACAGTAGAAGCAGATGTGTTCATGCTAAAGTGTGTCCAGCCCTTGTCGTTGGTGACTTATTGACCAGGTGCTGTGGGACAAGTCAAGTTACTTGTATAATCAGCCATAGCAGTCACGTGGTTTATTTATTGTAGAGGATTTATAATATTTTCTCCATAATTTAAAAAAAAAGTGTCACGTTTGCTAATCACTATATTGTGTTTAGTAAGGGGTGACATCCGCACACTGTAATTCTCATTTATAGTTTCCTCCGGCCATCGTCCGCAAACCTTGTGATATAGTGAAAGTCTTAAAATGCTCAGAGCCTCCTGTGCCATGAAAGACAGACACTTGAACAAGTGCTCTCAGCTTGGAAGGTGTCATTAGAGCTAGGACGATGCACATGGCGCCACAACAGAGTACTAAATGAGCCGACTGCTACAACAGACCTGACAATTGTGAAGACGAACAGCGTTCGCCAAGTCAGACCGAGTACCGCAAATCCATAATTTATGAGAGTAGGAATACAACAAATCTGAAGCCAAGTAAACCAAGTAGCGGTTTACATTCTATTCTTGACTGTGCAAATGACTGGGGCATATCCAGAGAGTATAAGAAGATCTCGAAGACCACCATATATAGTGCTGCATTCTTCATCATCGCTCATATAATAATGATTGAGCTGACCGTGCCACTTGAATCCAGATTGGAGGAGCAAAGTGTCAAAGCATAATGATCTGGTAATGGACTTGTGACACTACGGGTTCACTGCACGTGTCATTACTGTTGGAGTAGGTGCGAGAAGTCACGTGGCTGCCGCAGTGTATGATCAGTGAAACTGCAGAAAGGTCAGCGTGCTGGATGTGAAACAATCGCAGAGGGCTATAAAACTCGGGAGAGCAATTTGTTTTCAACATTGAGGTTATTTTCACCCAACCCTATTACTCTTAAAGGTCCTACAGGCAGCATGGTGCAACATGACCATACCAAAGGATTGTTAGATTGCCATCATAACACCAATTTTCAAAAAGGGTGACAATCGACAATGTGGAAACCATAGAGGCATATCCCTTCTCAGTGTCCCTGGTAAAATCTGCTCTAGAATCCTAGAGCAGAGACTCCGACGCCTAGCTGAGCCCCAATTGGATGAGGTCCAGTGCGGATTCCGAGCAAACCGAAGTACTCAAGACCTAATCTTCACACTCAGACAGCTGAGTGAAAAGGCCCTTGAGTATAAGAGTGAGATCCATCTTTGTTTCATAGACCTGGAAAAGGCGTTTGACAGGGTCCCCTGGAGCAAACTTTGGGACTGTTTGGCAAGGAAGAATATTACAGCACCTCTGATTCATGCTATACAGAGCTTCTACAAGTCTTGCAGAAATTATGTGAGGACAGCAAACCATAAGTCAGAAGAGTTCAGGACCACCACTGGTGTAAGACAAGGTGATATCCTATCACCTTACCTCTTCATACTCCTTATGGACGATGTCTCAAGGCATGTAAGGAGAGAACAAGAAAGTATTCAGTGGGGTACTGGAAGATGAGACAGGTCTATATTTCGGAGCTGGCATTTGCTGATGATGTTGCCCTGATTGCTAAATCAGAGTCACATCTCCAATCCAACCTGCAAGTCTGGAAGGAAGAGCTGGAGAAGAGAGGGATGGTCATAAGCAGCTCTAAGGCAGGGTCCATGGTGGTGTCACGAGAGGAAAGGAAACATCAGATTGGGTTGGGAGAGCGGGTCCTGGAGCGGGTCGACCACTTTAAAATATCTCAGAGCTGTTGTAGACCGAGGGGGAGGCATCGGGGAGGAGTTGGCCACTCGAAAAGCAGCGGCTGGGAGACTTTTTCAGGCCGTAGATCGTGGATTCCTCAGCGGGAGAGAGGTTGGTGGGAGAGCGAGGGTGGCTGTGTGCCGCTCCACCTGTGTCCCAGTCTTGACATATGGATGCGAGTCGTGGGCAATGACTGCAGCCCACAGGAGCCAGATCCAAACATTAGAGGTGAGGTGTCTGAGGAAAGTGGTTGAAGTGGCAGGAGGAGACGTGGTCCGCGGCCAGGCGATCCGTCGGGGCCTAGAGTCTCATCCGCTGCGGACCCAAATGGAGCAGTCCCAACTAAGATGGTTTGGCCATGTCTGCAGAATGGGAGAAGATCGGCTACCACGACAAGCATGGGAAACAAAGAGCCAGGGATCCAGACCTCCAGGACGACCCAGAGTCCGATGGGAGGACAACATTAGACAATCTTTGAAGGACCGAAGACTAGAATGGAACCAGGCCAGGAAGAAGACAGCTGATAGAATGGTCTGGCGCTCTCTCTTCCAAACCTCTACACCTCACGGTAGAAGGGGAACGACTAAGTAAGTAAGTAAGGTTATTTTCACAATTGTCTCCAGCTGGCAGAAAACAGGAATGAAGTTGAAAGCTGCAACCAAGGTGGAGTGGGTTTAATTCTCTGCACACGATAACAGAAGGTCATGACCCAAGTGAGCCCGCCCCTCTTAGAGCGTAAAGTAGATTAAGGGGCTAAAAACCTGATCGATAGAGGACCACTTCTGATGATCAAATTGCCTCCTGTTGGATCGCTCTATATATAGTTTCCTATCATAGTTTCATTGTGTCTTATTTCTCGTAACACAAAAAGTGTTCACTTGATGCCCATGTCGGTGTCGTGAGCACTTATCTCCTTGCTACACTCTCACCTCCAATTACAACTAGAAAACTAATTATAACTAATTACTGGGAAGGTCACCAGCAATAATAAAACCTACACGAAATCAGCTTAAAAATGAAATTGGACAGGGAGATAACCTGGACAGTTGGCACAGACCAGAAGGGCTTGGCACGTGATAACTGAAGGACCATGTTACACAGGATGAGATAGGATGAAGGTTGTGACAACAGACACAATGAAAGCAGAAAAGATTAACATTTCACCCTGGCTGTCTATATTTACACATCTCTATATATTTGAACTCCGCCTATGCCGGTCCCGAGCCCGTATGAAAAAGGAGGAGGGCGGCCTGCATAGAGGCCGTAAGGAGGCATCCCTTCCACCATGCAAAAGCACAACAGGCCAATCACCTGTTTGCTTTAAACTATGATTACGAGTAATAAAAGAGAGAAAACAGGACTGATTTTAAAGGCGACGAACTGGAACGGACTACGGACTATGACTTATGGAACTTGGAACACAAGAAATATAAATGGGAACGAAGAGGAGCTAGTGGAAGAGATGAATAAAGTAAAACTAGAAATCCTGGCTATTACGGAAACAAAGAAAAAGGGACAAGGAGTCACGGATCTCGATGGCAACAAGCTGCTATACAGTAGTGTACCCACATCTGAAAGAGCTAAAGGGGGCGTGGGTTGCATTGTTGCCAAAAACCAGAAAGATAGTATCAAGGGATGGAACTTTGTCTCGGAGCGCATTATGGTTGTAAAACTAAAAGAAGGAGAAACCATAGTCAACCTGGTCATAGTGTATGGGCCAAATGAGGATGAGAGAGCAGCGGTCAAGGAGGAATTCTGTGAGCTGCTTCAAAGGAGAGTTGATGACTGCCTTGATGAAATTATCATGCTCGGAGATTTCAATGCCACAGTTGGAAATGAATATACTAGATGGGGTGGAGTTATCGGAAGATATAGAGAAGATACTCTCAATGACAATGGAAAGAGGCTCCTTAGATTCTGCAGTGAGCAGAATCTGATCATTACAAACACAAAGTTCCCCCATAAGCGCATACATGCATACATTAGGTGTGAACCAACAAAGAATGAGAATTCAGTGATCGACTATGCCATAGTTAGGAGGAACTCGTTCAAATATGTCCGGGATGCTAGTGTCTGGAGGGGGCCAGAGATTGGAAGTGATCACTACCTGCTTACAATCAAAAGAACAACTGAAAGAGTTGCTCAGCCTAGGAACTTCCCAGCATCATGCAAGAAACCAAGTAAACGAACGGAAGAAATGAGTATTAAGACCTACAAGCCGAGAGAGCCAGAAATTAAGACCAGATAGCAGGGGCTTATTGCTACAGCGGTGAGAAACACAGAAAAACAACCTGATGACTTGGAAACCGTGTGGCTTAAATTCAAGGACATCATAAAGACAGCTGCTGCAGAAGCATTTGGTGAAGTCCGACTTAGTGTGACGGTGCGAAGACGATGTGTGAAGGAGAATAAGGATTTGTGTGTAATGTTGTCGTCACTCTCTCTGGCCTACTTTCACACACGTTCCGCAGTCACAGAAAAACTCTTGATGACAGGGGTCCCACTTTTATTAATGAAACCCTATCAGGTAGCACAAGAACCATACAGAAACAATGTTGTCCGCAAGTTTACTTTGAAGACAATTCCTAAGCAACACCATATAACCAAGCTATTTAGGTAACACCATCTAATAACCCAGCACAGACTGCTGGACTCTCTATGTCGTTAGTTCTCTTAGCACAGACACAACTATGCAAAAGCCCACAACCTCAGTTGGTTATCGTAAAAGGCGCGTTTTGCACAAGAACGATCTGGCTACTTCTCAGCTCTCTGACTGAAGCCTCTCACTGTTTCAATTTAAACCTTCGTTTCCATCCCTGTACCACATGATAGCCGCCACGTCAAAATGTCAGGGAAAGCTCCACCCATCCCTCTAGGGAGCAAATCATGAGTCCTATGCTCAGTATGGATGACATGAGATCACATCTTAGTCAAGAGTATCTTCCTAGACGTCCACAATAGGTCCGCTCACTAATGATTACATTCCCACGATATCACTTGCCTGGAGTCACACCTCACGGTTTTAGTGCTCAACAAGATGTGTTATCAGACCGCGCCAGGATGTCTAACAACCGATGTCTGTCTCCTGTTACATCTGCGTCTCATACGTTTGTCTACTTCATGGATGGCAAAGGTGTGTTTCGTTTAAATCGCCCCTTCTCGTGGGAGAATGCCAACATGAGCACAAATATACACCGTAGACGAGATCGACAACTATTACTCAGTCAAAAATTACACCTTTCTGGCCACACGGTCACATGTTCCGCCCCTAAATTTTTTGTGGTCCCCACAAACGTTCTCTGCTCCATTGTCAGTTCCACGTTTATGTATGATTGCTTGTCGTGGTCTGGGAGAATTGTCCGCTCGTACAGCGTCGCTAATTGATTGAGAGTTCAGCGAGTTAGTGCCTGCAGTTGTCGGCCTTGGCAGTGGATTGTTTCCAACGTGTTTTACACTTGTTTTCCGTCGATGTTGGCATGCATTCCCCCCAATCTGATTTAGATTGATGTCCTCTCCAGAGCGTCGGTGTGTATTTCCTCCTATCTGTTTAAGATGAGTTTCATCTTCTGAACGTTGACTGCTTTTCATGGCGCCCTTAAGGTAACAGTTGTTACGGCCATCTCTTGGCCTGCACCCTGAAGGCAACCTAGATACGTTTAGAGAGGGCGCTCTTTGAGGGACAAACCGATATCAAGTGCTCTGGGAACTTACACTGAAAATATCGCTTCGGAAGCGGGCCCCGAGGGCACTTGGCAGCCATGTGGTCTGAAAAGTCTCCGAAATTGTAGCATCTTATTTTTCTAGGCTTCCTCTGTGCCATGGGTCGCCTCCTGCTGCCCTTACATTCCTGGCCGCCAATGCCGCATACAAAGACCGCTTCAATGCCCTGAACAGATGGTTTGCTGTCAAATTCTACTTTCTCATTTCTCTCCAGACTACGGAATCCCTTTCTGAAAATCTTAGTCTGATGCACAAAAACATCAACACCTCCATCATCCGGTGTAATAAATCCCCATCCTTTGTCGACATTATACCATTTACAGAATCCTTGCCGCCTTGCTGGTGCATCTGTGTTTTTACTTACCTCTAAATCACTGCGTTCAATATCAACTGCCTGACTCTCACCAACAGGAAGGCCTAGTTTTGGTTCCAGTTGATTCAAACCTTGGTTCTGCTCTAGGTTGTCACGCGGTTGGCACTGTTTCCTTCTTCTTCTCGTCTCCTTTTGTGCTGGCGCCATACTCTGTGCTAGCTGTGCTATCTGGGACTTTAGGCGAGCTACTTTAGCTTCGAGTTCATCCTTCTCAGTGAGGGCTTCTACACTGGCTACCTGCACTGGTGCATCATGCTTTTTGCCTTCCCATAAAAGGGCATAGTCCCTAACTTCCCTAAATGAAACACCAGGATTCTTTAGCACATGTTCCTTCACAAATGTCCTGCTCAGATCATTACTAAGTTGGGCAACAAAATGATCTCTGAGCATGGATTGGTCTGCGGGAGCCAAGCCTTTCTCCACTCGCATTGCATTCAATCTCAAAAATAATTCATGCAACATGTGAGAAAATTCCATTACTGATAAGCTAGGCCCCTGTCTCATGGCATAGAAACCCGTAGTCATCTCATTGACTAGTTGTCGTTCACTGTAGGCTTCTTCCACTATTTCGAGTAACTTCTCAGGGCTGGCCTTGGCTCCGCCACGTATCCGTAATTCCATAGAGACCACTGATGTAACGTTAGTCCACACAATGTCTAACTTATCTTCTACACAGTCCTTCAGCTGTCGATGCGCTCCCAGGCTCTGACCGGCATGTTGCGTCTGCGCATTGAGTTGACATCTCTGCTCTACCCTAACCTAGTACAATACAATGCAAAAACAGATGGAAAGAAAACACTTATTATAATATTACAATAAATAATAGAAAGTGTCTCTTATTTTCTTTTTTTTGCTTGCTCTTGTCTGCTCTTCGCTTATGTGGCCTGTAGCAGTTTCAGGTGCTGCCTGGTGATACGATTGAATCCCTGGCTGAATGTCAATCGTGGTAGGTCGGTCACGGTTTTGGCATAATAACACTGGCGTAGCAATAGTGTCCCTGTTTGTTATGATGGAGTATCATTAGCGAGGATACTATTGCAGGAAAATTGAAATAACCGCAAACGGCTGGTCCCTGGCTTGATAAGGTATTCAATGGATGTACGGTGGAATGATTCTTCTCTGGGCCTGCGTTGGTGCAACTCTTCAACTGGCCTACGTTGGTGCGACTCTTCAATGGGCCTATGGTGCTTCGATTCTTCATGCAGTGGTGCGATTCTTTGCTGGGCCTATGGTGGTGCGAATCTTTACTGGGGAGATGTACTGGGCAGATGTGCTGCTCTGTCTGTGCTGGGTGTTGTAATACTCTTGCAAGGATTAACTCAGGTATCCTTGGTGCTCACTGGTTGCAGTGCACTATTGCAGCATTGAACATTCCGCGTATGACTCTATACTACATTGTCTGTCAGTATCCTGCCGACGACGCCATTTGTGACGGTGCGAAGACGATGTGTGAAGGAGAATAAGGATTTGTGTGTAATGTTGTCGTCACTCTCTCTGGCCTACTTTCACACACGTTCCGCAGTCACAGAAAAACTCTTGATGACAGGGGTCCCACTTTTATTAATGAAACCCTATCAGGTAGCACAAGAACCATACAGAAACAATGTTGTCCGCAAGTTTACTTTGAAGACAATTCCTAAGCAACACCATATAACCAAGCTATTTAGGTAACACCATCTAATAACCCAGCACAGACTGCTGGACTCTCTATGTCGTTAGTTCTCTTAGCACAGACGCAACTATGCAAAAGCCCACAACCTCAGTTGTTTATCGTAAAAGGCGCGTTTTGCACAAGAACGATCTGGCTACTTCTCAGCTCTCTGACTGAAGCCTCTCACTGTTTCAGTTTAAATCTTCGTCTCCATCCCTGTACCACATGATAGCCGCCACGTCAAAATGTCAGGGAAAGCTCCACCCATCCCTCTAGGGAGCAAATCAGGAGTCCTATGCTCAGTATGGATGACATGAGATCACATCTTAGTCAAGAGTATCTTCCTAGACGTCCACAATAGGTCCGCTCACTAATGATTACATTCCCACGATATCACTTGCCTGGAGTCACACCTCACGGTTTTAGTGCTCAACAAGATGTGTTATCAGACCGCGCCAGGATGTCTAACAACCGATGTCTGACTCCGGTTACATCTCCGTCTCACACGTTTGTCTACTTCATGGATGGCAAATGTGTGTTTCGTTTAAATCGCCCCTTCTCGTGGGAGAATGCCAACATGAGCACAAATATACACCGTAGACGAGATCGACAACTATTACTCAGTCAAAAATTACACCTTTCTGGCCAAACAGTCACATTAGGAACAAGAGAAAGACGACATCTTGGTGGACAGAGGAAGTCAAAGAGAAAATAAGAGAGAAGAAAATGGCATGGAAACAATACTTAGGATCTAAAAACACAGCAGGGTAAATAGAGAAATATAGAGAATATGTGATACTCAGAACAGAAGTAAAGAACAAGGTGCTAGCAGCTGTAGTGAAATGGATCTTTGTAACCCCACGCTCAAACTTACTGCTTAAAAAACAGCCCACGTATTTGTTTTTAAATTGTAAATAACTCCTAGATTTGAAATTTGTCTGAGGGGCAAAGTCCATTTACCGCTAAAAAATTAACTAGAGAAAATTTGAATGTTTCTACTACCAAGGTTAAAAGTTACTACCCCCTAAAACACACACTACCCCTCCCAATATTTATTAACGAACGTGGAAAATTTAACAATCAATCAAATTGTTACCTTGTTTTGTAGAGTCGAGAAAAAAAATGGTTGTGGTGGCAAAAATACCAATTCTGGGTTTTTGACAAAAATTAAATAAATTATTGCTGAATAACTACAGGGAATTAGACTGAAAGGGATATATTGAATTATAGCACTGATATTGCTTAATATAGTAACTTAAAGATTCCCACTTAATACAATTATCTTGACTTAGAAAACTTTATTTTAGTGATATTTTAGATCAGGGTAGAACTACAATTAATTACAAAAAAACTACTCAGATGAACCTGTTAATGAATAACTAAAGGAAAGGTAGATAGAACGATAGAGGTCAGTGGACCGCATAATTATCACTTTTAATATTTGAAATCGGTCCATAAATAACTGAGATATAAAATAAACAAATATAATCAGACGAACAAACACACTTACGATTGCTCAAAGTTGTTATATTAACTGTGACTTTCTGGCGTGGAGTTTGTAGAGCTAGGTGGAACATTCTCCCAGTTCTAGAGAAGCACATAATATGCTTGTATGCAGCATTGTCACCTTAATGAATATGGGCTACTTTCTAAACCATGTAAGTAGAGAATCAACTTATCCAAGTTGGAACAACACAGTATCTTAGAAGACATGAATGTAGTAGATGTCGGGTTAAACATATCTTGGTGTTTGGAGGACCCACCTGTATATTACGAAAGTCACTAAATAAAGTTGCCATATATCCAAAAAGAAAAACTTCATTACGAACGTGTTTTTTTGTATCTGATGTTTCTCTTCATTGTCAAATTTATGTAAGTGCGTATTTACAATAGAGCTGGTCGTAGACCAGTATTCTGTGATGTTCTGTAATACAATTTGTTCAGACCCGACTGGAACAGTCCCAGTTACAACGGTTTGGTCACGTCTGCAGATTTGGAGAAGAACGGCTATGAGACAAAACGTTTGTACATGTACTTTTGAGCCCATGTCTCACTCCTTCATCCGCGTTTTATTTGGCATATTTTATGCACCTTCATTCATATGTTTGCTATAAAGCCGCTCCCAGACTTGTTTACGTTTCACCAGGTGAATCGTAATAATACCAGGTTGATTACACAGGTCAGCGATAATACGTTTATCACTTGAGTCGCCTAGCCAACTTTGATAAGAGTCGAACTCTATGGACACAATATGGTCTCTTGCGATAGATCAATAGAACGCCATACTATCTGCCAGAGAAAGCCGTCTGAATGATGGGCAAAAACACAGGTGATAATTAGATAATTTCTTCTACGGGTACATCCCTATGTAATTATTACAGATGACCTGGCAGAAGAGACAATCTGGGCGGAAAGTGTTAGTCAAGAAAGAGCTCACCGATGGTGGTTATGAGTTTAGCATAAAGATGCAAGCGGAAGTATTACAGCATTATTAGAAAGAGGCCACGCGATGGAATTTTTTAATATAATATTTTTTAAAAACACGCAGGGGTATATTGTGATGTAAACAACCCTACATATTTAGTGCAAAAGAGATTGGATTGGTGTAAATTGAGAGCCGGAATACACAATGGTTCTCATTGAAAAATTCGTCGGAATTACAATCTGGAATTTTGAACTGAGAAATTGAAATATAATCTAGCAGAATTGGAGTCACAAATCAAACTGCATCGCCCTGTCATGCTAGTAATTCACCAGGGCCAGAAAGAGAAGGAGCGGACAAAGGATTCCACAATTTTAAATAAGAGATCAGAGTATTTTTGCAACTTTAAAACTTAAAAAAGTAAACCCGCATTTATAAATACAAAGACAGGAAACTTAGAGGACCAGGTTCAAAATATTTAGGCAACTTAAAAACTTAAAAAAGTAGACCCGCATTTATAAGTCTCAAGACTGGAGACCTAAGGAATCAGATCATCAGTCATAAGAGTAGTACAACATTTCCAGACCAAGTGATTCGAAAGCATCTAGCCTAAGTTGCTTGTGTCCATTCTAAACTGTGCCAGGAATTTGTGTTCCCAAAAGTTTCTTTTTGTTAGCGAAACGAAGCCATCAGACGATTCGTAGAACGAAGGTATAAGACTGTTCGTAGAACAAAGCTATCAGACTGTGAAGTGTCAACATTACTGAAGAACTGTTGTAACCACGGATGCAGTAGTCATCGATGCTAAGCTAAGTGCTTAACAAAAGGCAACAGCAAAGAACATTAACATTCCTCTATCCAGTCTCTATGAAGATAACACTTTCATCAAAAATTCACCATCATTTCAAACTGTGAAAACTAATTGATTATTAAATTTGTTACATGTTTTTTTTTAAAACACAACAATCATAATTGATTCGGTTATTATATCTGTATGAAAGCAAACGTATGTGCAAGACTCTTTAATATATATTTACATATATAGATCTAATTCTTAAAAAAGAATTTCGCTAGATTTACACCAGCTGGGGGCTTGAACGGGCTAAAACCTTTGCTTAATTCTTCATAAAAGGCGGCGAACCGATATAAGTAAACAATTGCACTGCCAATACAGCATTGTTCTTGACTTCGGGAATATCTTATGAATACTCCCTTGTGATAGAAGCGACATTACTCTTCTATCTACAACACTGCCAAGAGTAATCTTGTGCGAAGGTAGACACCTTTGACGACCTATTTTACAAACTCTTGAGTTTTGGCCACTGTTGGACCACTACTGCAGAGCTAAGGGGAGGCAATCCGTCACAGGCTACTACGACACATATTGGAAACCAATAGCCAGGGATCAAGATCTCCATGACGACCAATAATTCGCTAGGAGAACAACATTAGACAATCCGTGATGGACCGAGGACTAGACTGAAACCAGGCCAAAAGATATACAGCTTAACATGGCGCTCTCTCTGGCTAACCTCTACACACCATTTAGAAGAGGTTTGTTTGTTTTGTTTTAAGGACCATCTACATTGTACACGGAAAACTCCATCAGTGGTCCGATCTCCTCCTTTAGCTCACAAGGAGAATCTCGGCACAGTGCACGAACTCCAAAGCACCGGCGAGCATCCCAATGTGTGTATACATGAATCACACATTCTATAAATATTTTTGTATTGGGTAGGTTTTCTTAATTGTATAAACTCTGGCACGGCAGCTGCCGTATGGCCTACTCTTTACGATTTCCAACTGCCGAGTAATTGTTAACGTGCCAAACTTGCACACAGGACCTACTATTTTTTCGCCCTGATCCAATAAGGCTAGCCATCAGATCTCACTACTCAGAGAATCACAGGGAAGTAAGACATTATTAGTACAAAGTGATTCTGAAAAAATGCCATCAAGAATATTCCTTGTACTGGGAACCGACCCCAGTGCCTTTAGAATTAGATGTGGACGCAATGTCTCTTAGCCACTCCTGTTCCCGGGATAGGAGAGAACAGACCAAGTAAGAAAATGCGTTTACAGTTTTGTCGAAGTGCGCTATTTAGCGCCGATGAAACATTTCGATGTGCTCATATGCGACTGCAATAATTGAACCCATCGACGAACTGTCATCGATAGTGGCAGAGGATATAAGTGTTCACGTCTTTTATTTGCGCATCAAACTCCATATTATTTAAATTATTTTTATTCTAAACATAGTGAACACAGGTTTTTTGACAATTTAACAAATGTGCTAATAAAAAAAAAACGTTATTGTTTGGTTTACATAAATATTTATAGTAAATTGATAAAATTAAATAAAAGTGAAAATCTGTTATTTAGTTCGACATTTTATTAATAGTTGAATTGTTCCCCTTTGGTAGTAAATTGGATGGTTTCCCCTAACTCCAATATGTCTGCTGCTTTAAGTATCATATGGTTAAGTTGTTTTTTTTTCACTTATTTCCGAGGTTGGACATCACGTGACAAGAGGTGTGATCTCTCGGTTATAAGTCGGGCATATTGTGTACATTTTTACAACATTTTGACCGCTGGACTGTTATCTATGCTATGTCCTTTTCTTTTTAAATTTAGCGGGGGGGGGGGGGGGGGGGCGGGGGAAGATGGGCTAGGGGGAGGGGATGGGGGGGATGGGGGGGGGGGGGGGGGATGTTGGGGGGGGCAGGGGGGTATGGGGAATTTGGGGTGGGCAGGTGGGGGGTTAGAGGGGGAAAGATGGGGGGGGCATGGGGGGGCACTTTTATTAACCATGATAAGGTTTATTTCTGTGAAGGACTGCTAGCTGGATGTTTGGTCGTCACGTCGCAAGTTTATTCACGTGTTGCTGCTTATACCATCCATATACTTATTTATATATTTGACTAAGTGTAATGATTTTACCTCTATATCTGTTATTACTAGTGTACCAACGTGTTGTTAAAAGTACTACCAGCTGACATGAAGATCCATGTGTTTTTTTTTTTTGTTTCTTCTTGTGTCTACCGATAGTGTGGTCTTCCTTAACTCCAGCTGATTTATGACTTAATCAATGATGATTTGACGTATGGTCTCTAAAAGAGCAATTAGTAATTCTTCTATTGGATTGTTTATTGTTTGACTGTGTTGATTTATTTCATATGTCAGTTGTCGTGAAAAATTCTAATCCACATATATAAATTAGAAAGTAAATGTAAAGCCTAACGAATTAATTCTATAAAAGGAAAGAAGAATGGTAAAAGAACAGTGCGGTCACAATAGCGTACGCCTGTGTTATAGAACGTCATACTAGCTAAACAAGAAAACCCCTTTTTATGCTCCGTCTGCATAAACTACACGCGTTTCTAAAAATAAAACTGGAACTGTATTTCTTATACGACCTTGATAGACACACTGCGTAATGACCTAGATTTAATATTACATTAATGTCATTATATACACTACGTAAACGAAAAGACAGACGGGCTTAGAAGAGAGAGAGAGAGAGATGTACGGAGGAACGCACGCAATACTACCACCTCGTCTCGCGATTTAAAATTAATGCCACCCCACGCGAAAGGCATGCAGGCTTGATTTTTTTTTCAAATAAACAGTGACAAAAAACACTACCAATACGAGGTAAGGTTTCAAAAAACATGTTTAATTCTTATTAGGAAACATGACACAATACTGTTTTATGTCTGAAATCCTGACTTTATACTGACAGAACAGTCGAAAAGGCAGAACAGGTGGCGGTTCTAAGACAATAAATAAAAAAACAAATACACGACTATCCTAGAATAATACATATTTGCAACGAAGCCACTTGACCCCATTAAACTTATATAATTGGGTGCCTTAGGACTTGCTGACAAAGAATATGTTAGGTGTTATGCAAATATTCTAGTAATTAACAAATTATAGCCAAAATACTATAGTGGTGTTGTCTGACAGCACAAGATCATATTTGCTCATAAGGGCATTGTTGCGTGCATATTTTGACGCACATATTACAAAAATACGATATGGCTATTTAATATGGAAAGTATATATATTTGCATTTATTTGTGTATGAAAATGCTTCCTCTGGTAAAGCTAGATAATTCATGATTGATTTACACTTTTGATTATATGAGTGATCTTTCTTGATATTGATTCGGCGCATGGATATTGTATTCATGTCCGTTCTTATTTGTTCGGGCCAGAAAATAGATTAATTTTGCTTGTTATGTTTATAGCCTGAATTCATGTGTACTACTTGTCTAGTGAAAGTAGATTCAGTCGTATATTGTATACCTTTATATGTTCAGGTCGGACTATATTCTTTCTGCCGGAATCTAGCGCAGGTTTTCGTAGTCCTACTGGGTTGTGAAGAGTTCCGATAATGTCGCCAAGATGGCTGAGTGCTTTTTCCAGGGCTGGCACTGTTTAAGGTTTAACAGTGATTCATAGATGTTTTTCTAGGAGAAGTTAATGTCTCTGCAAGAGTCTATTTGTCAGAGATCCTCCTCATATGTGTGATTCGGACTCCAGTTATGCCAGACCCTATTTTTGATGATCTCGAGTCGATTAGACCTAGATGGAACATTGTGCTTCGTATCGCTAGGGTCGTGTTTTGTATCGACGAAGATGACAGGCTTTCCTTCAGCAGTTATGTCTACATGAATTAACTTGATTACTGTAGAGCTGTATGGAAAACTTTATGAAATTATTTATATGCACATTATAAATTAACTTTGGCTGATATCTACCTTCCTACGAGTGAGTGAGCGACAACTCAGGATGGCGGCCATGTTATATTTCTGTCATCATATATTTTGATCACTGTCAAGAGAACAGATTATGTATCCTACTATCGGGCAGTGGTATCGAGATCTTGTTATGAGGTGAAAACCCACTATCGTGGTTTATGATTATTATACAAACATTGGACATATTTCAGCTTAAGAACTTAGCTATGAAATGAAGGTTCGGCCAATGACTTTTATATGTTTACCGATCCTCATTGACGCGTTCAGTCAGTAGAGGATACGGCGATTAGTTACCAGAACAGTGAATACTACCTTGGGTTGAATGATATTTCACTACTACATGAATGTATCATCCACGATTCAAATAACCAATGAATGTATGTCAACATGTGTCCATGACTGTATCCGTGCTGTCCAGTTTGCGTGCCTTCATTAAACTATTGAAATGTCAGAGGCAGTTCAAGTCGTCATTGCATTACACGAGAGTGTGTGAGAGTTATTATCAAGTGGTCTGTTACATCGAACTACTACACCATTCGCGTTACTTGACACTCCCACTCAATGTCTACATGACAGGTTCATTCGATGATGCAGAGGTAATCGAAGAAGACTTTCTTCAGTGATGATCAGTGCATGACCCAATACATAACATCTGCATCCAGACATGGAACATCCCAGACATTCAACAGTGGCCTATACACAACAACACGTTATTCTACAGTAGTGGCCAGATATATAACACCCCTGAAACTCTACAGTGGTGAACCAGATTCCTGGGGTTATGATAACCAGACCATCCCTGACGCCACATACGACACGCATGAACACCAGTGTACAAGTTACAACGGGGCAGTCGATGTCAGCTTCACCTGTATTACCGATCGGATGCTGTATCTAGGTCTGCGCTTGTTGACAGTTTTTTCGCTGTACAGACGGTATTACACAGGACATTTGTATCAAGTGTAGAAAATATCGGGAGCAGTACTGTTCTCATCGCACAGAAGAGAGAAGTGATTGTTGATCCTGTACATAAGAATCACAGTGTTGTTGAACATAAAGTGAATATTTCATCGTTGGATCTTCATATGCTCAACAAAAAAAAAATTGAACATTGTAATAGTGTAGAAAACAAATCTATTATTTAATTGTTCATTAAAAGTGGCAAGTTATTGTTACAACACTATACCAGCATCACATTCTATCCACAATACATTCTATTAAGTATATATATATGTATGCATTTATGCTATTAAGTTTTATATGTATATATGTTTATATGTTATTTGTTGTGTGTTAAGTTAGTTTGTATTCTGCGGGTCTGGATGGGAGGTGACTAGAACAGGAAATACCAAGTGACATTGGTCTTGCTCTAGCGTTCTATAGGGAGCAAATTTCTTAATTGAAATTTGCATGCAACATTGTTTGCAAATATTTGTTAGTTGTGAAGACTGTATTCTTGTTGTTTTTGTAATATTTCTATGTTCTTTAGTTTTGTTTGATTTGTTTGTATAATTGTAGGTCTCATCTTTCCTTTCATTTCAGTTCTTTACACCCTTATGTTTATACACTGTTGCATTATTTGTCTTGTTGATTTCATTGCGGTTATCATCACAGATTCTGTGATCATTTGTTTTTTGATTTTTTCTATTTGATTTAATTTGATTCCCGCAATTGTTTTCATATTGTCTTTTCTTGTTTGTCCTTGTTAATGTCTTTGGTTGACAAATAATATATAAGGTATATTTGAATATATTTATATTATAGTACAGAGCAGCACTTAATTACTATCATTGGTGTACAAGGAATTATAAAGTAGTTGGGATAGAAAATATTATTTTCCACAGGTACTCAAGTGATCATTGATTACATTAAGGAAGTATACAAGACCTTTGTAAGGCTTGTCTCCCACAGTGTTTGGGATGTACAGATATTGTTTTCCACAGGTACTCAAGTAACCATACAAGTTTTTCACTAAGACTAAGTCTATAGTATAGACTTGTCTCCCATTAAAGTGGTATAGAGTAATTTATTTACTTTTTCAGGTGTCTGATTTATTAAGACAAGATGTCTACATTAGATTACTTTATTGCACAAGGGAAATCCCTTGATAAGACTGGGAAAGATTTAGAAGAATGGGCTGTTGCTCAATATGACAAAGCATTAGCTGCTGAAGAGAGAAAAGCCCTGGCTGAAGAGAAAAGATTAGAAAGAGAAGCTGCTGCTGCTGCTGAACAAAAGAAATTGCAGATGCAGGTGGAGGAAAGGAGATTTGTGGCAGAACAGAAAAAATTAGAAGCTGCTGCTGCTGCTGCAGAACAGAAAAAATTAGAAGCTGCTGCAGAACAGAAAAAATTAGAAGCTGCTGCAGAACAGAAAAGATTAGAAGCTGAAGAGAGAAAAGCAATAAGAGAACATGAATTTGAGTTAGAGAAATTAAGATTGACAAGTATGACTAATGTTAATCAGGCATCTGGTGGTAATGGTAAACCATTCAATTATAAGGTCAAGGTGCCAGCGTTCAACTCTGCCAGTGATGATATAACATTCTGGCTTGATAGATTTGAACGTGCTTGTCGAGCTCATAATGTTGACAAATCACAGTATGTGAATCAGTTGTCTCAAAATATAAAAGGGGAGTCTCTGACTAAGTTATGTTTGGTTGAAGAGACCGACAAGGATAATTATGATGCTATTAGGGCAGCTTTGATAAAGAGATATCTGTTGTCAGAAGAAGGTTATCGTCTTTTGTTTAAAATAATGAGACCTGAGGTAGGTTTAGAATTCTCAGATTTCATTTCAAAAGCACGACTTACACTCTCACGATGGATTGAATTATCCAAAATAGAGAAAACATTTGATGGTCTTACGGATTTATTGCTAAGAGACAAGGTCATGTCTTCGGTAAATAAACCATTCCTAGAGTTTTTAGATGAGCGTAAACCTAGTACATTAAAGCAAATGGAAGAGTATTGTGACCAGTATGCCACGGCACACCCTGACATGATTCTTAGTAACACTAACATTAAAGAGGGTATGCCAGTTGCTTCAGCAACAGAATATAATCATAATTACACACACAAATTCCAAGGAGCTCAAAATAAATTTGATAAAAAGGTTAATTGGAATAAGTATCAAAACCAAGGTAACCACTCAAATCAGGGTTCTTCATCGAAGAACTGGAATCGGGCTGACAGTCCTCGATACGCGAGGGGTGCCCATAATTTTAGAAATTTCCGAAAAGGGAGTAACTATAGGAACTACCCAAGTTCTTCATGGAAACAACAAAACCAACATTACAGGGATACTCATTATAATGAGCATGATGATTATGATCATGAATATTGTGATTCAAACCCAAATAGGGGTTATAACAGAGGTAATAATAATTACAGAGGCAATTATAACCGAGGTAGATCACAACACAAAAGACAGGGTAAATCTCATTACCAGGCTAACTCTGCACAACAAGAGTTCCATGAGTCCGGTAGTCAGAATAATGATAAAAAAGACTCTAATAATGTAGGATGTTCTGCTTTTGATTTTGACAGAGCATTTCAGTGTTCCCAATGCTAAACATTATTCGAGCCAACCACAGTTTCGACTTTAAGCTGTGGTCATCCTCTTCCTGCTCTTCCTGCGTCAGTCGCGCATGATGGAAGAGGTGCTCTTTTCTTGAATAGAGGTCTAGTAGAAGGTACTCCGGTCTCAATTCTTTTCGATTCCGGGTGCACAACCATTGGAGTGAGGCAGTCCCTTATACATCCTTCTCGAGCCACTGGCAAAATAATCAAATGCATAACATTTGGTGGCACATTGGAGAAGTACTCCACTGCCATTATCAACATTTCTACTCCCTTCTTTACAGGAGATGTGCACACATGTCTCCTGCCGAATCCGATCGCTGATCTTATCGTCGGTCGCATTCATGGTGCAAAAGAATGCACTCCGCAACAAATTGCCGAGTGGGAAAGTGATAATATGCACACTGCAAATGCTGTAGTCACTAGAGCTCAAGCTCTAAACATGCCGCAATCTTCGCCTTCTGGAGATAATGATGACCAGAACCAAGGTGATCTCTTGGAGATTTCGCATGTTTCCTTTATAAAACAGCAGGAAGATGATCCTACTCAAAAGAAATTCTTTACTCTAGCAAAAGAAGGTGATCCGAATAAGGACACGAATCGTAAATCTTGGATTACGATGAGGAATGGCGTACTTGTACGTATGGTACAAGACTCCGCTAAATCCATTCATTCTCAAATTCTTGTGCCCAAAAATATGAGAGTTAAAATCTTACAGCACGCTCATGATTCTCAGTGTGCTGGACATATGGGTTTTTCCCGTACTAAATCTAGAGTTCTTGCATCTTTCTTTTGGCCTGCTGTGAATAAGGACATACGAATCTATTGTCGATCTTGTAAAGTATGTCAAGAGGTTAAATCCAGAGGTCCACGCCATGCTGCACCTATTCAGGCTGCAGACATTCCCATTCGACCATTTCAAAAAAAGGCGATAGACATCATTGGTTCATTTAAGATAAAGTCTGCTAGAGGACACCAATTTATTTTGACGTGTGTGCATATGTGCACACGTTGGCCAGAGGCTGTTCCTCTAAAGAGCATAACTACTGCTGATATTGCAGATGCACTTTGGTTAATATTTTCTCGTCTGGGATTTCCAGCAGAAATATTATCGGACCATGGTACCCAACTCGTATCGGATACCATGTCTCAAGTGATGTCAACTCTTAAGATAGAAAGATCGCTGAGTAGTATTTATCATCCTATGTCCAATGGGATAGTAGAACGTCTAAATAGAACTCTGAAAAACCTACTAGGTAAGATAACTGAGGATCATCCTCAGGATTGGAACAGGGTTTTACCCGCGGCTCTCTTTGTATATAGAGAGGTCGCCAACGAACATACAGGATTTTCTCCTTTTGAACTTGTCTTCGGCGCGAAACCGCGAGGTCCTATGTCCTTACTTCATGATCTCATAACTGCTGATAATATTGTCGATGACACAAAATCCTCTTACGAATATGTCATTGCACTTAGACATAAGATTATCGAAGCATGCAAATTGGCAACTGCCTCTTCTGAATTTGCGAAACAGAAAGCAAGGCAATTTTCCAATAAGACCAGACGCTTGCGACAACTCTGTCCAGGTGACAAAGTATTGGTCCTGCTACCTTGTAGAGAAAACAGACTCCTTATTTCTTGGAAAGGTCCGTACGATATAATATCAAAAGTTTCCGATGTTGACTATATCGTCGATATTGACGGGAAGCATAAAACCTTCCACATCAACATGCTCACGGAATTCCATGAACGTCCGGATTATTTACAACCTGTTTTCCAGGCAACGGACGATTTTCCAGTCCAACATGGACATTACTCATCACTGTCAGTAATACAGGATGAGGAAACGAGTTTCTCGGATGTAAATCTACCTTTTCCAATGATTCCGCTTCACTCTAATGAATCATGGAAAGATGTTGCGATTTCTCCTGAATTATCTCCAGGAGAACAGAAACAAGTTTCTACTATGTTAGAACAATTTCAGGATGTCCTTACTGACATTCCTGGTCAAACTGATGTCATTCAACATGACATTATTCTTACTGACCATAATCCTATAAGAGTCAGACCGTATCCTATCACGATACATTTTCAAGCACAGGTAGAAAAAGAGTTGGATGAAATGATAGAGTTAAAAATTATTGAACCATCCACATCAGCATATTCTTCACCGATGGTTATCGTGCGAAAAAAAAGACAACAACATACGTCTTTGCGTTGATTATCGCAAATTGAACCAAGTGACGAAATTTGATGCTGAACCTATGCCTTTACTTGAAGAGCTACTTACCAGACTATCGAATTCTCATTTCTTTACTAAACTCGATTTGTCTAAGGGATATTGGCAAGTTCCATTATCCGAACACGCTAAACCGTTTACTGCTTTTTCGACGCCTAGGGATCTATTCCAATGGAATTTCATGCCTCTCGGCCTAATGAACGCCCCTGCAACATTCGTACGCATGATGCGTCGAATCCTATCTCATCGCTCAGATGTCATTGCATATCTTGATGACATCTATCTTTTCAGTGATACTTGGGAAGATCACTATAACGGGTTAAACGAACTATTCTTTATCTTACGCGAGCATAACCTAACAGCGAAACCATCTAAAGCATGTATTGGTTTTAGCGAAATATCTTTCTTAGGTCACCGTGTTGGTCATGGGTTCTTAAAAACAGAAGACCATAATACAAGTAAGATACTTAACATTTCTATTCCTAAGACTAAAAAGCAAGTGCGAAGTCTCTTAGGTCTAATACAATTTTATGGACGATTCATTCCGAATCTGTCCTCCATTATGTCACCTCTTTCTTCCTTGCTAAAGAAAGGGTCTCCTAATGTAGTCCATTGGACTCAAGAATGTCAATCCTCTTTGGATAAGGTTAAAACTATGTTTTCTACTTCACCTATCCTAGTATTGCCTTCTAAGGATAAGACATTTATTCTTCGTAGTGACGCTTCATCCACCGGGATTGGAGCTGCACTAATGCAAGAGTACTCTGGAACTCTGCATCCTGTGATGTATATTTCTCGAAAATTAAATGCCGCAGAGAAGAATTACTCGGTCCTAGACCGTGAATTATTGGCTATGGTTTGGTCAATCCTTAAACTTCAAAGATTTCTTCTTGGCGCGCATTTCATTGTGGAAACTGACCAGAAAGCTCTTACGGCTATTCAGAGTAAAAATCTGAAGAGCGCGAGATCAACGCGATACGCGATTGCTCTGCAGCCGTTTCATTTTTCGGTGCGAGCTATCCGTGGGTCAGAAAATGTGATGGCAGATATTTTGTCTAGATGCCCACATGATTCATAACTGTTAAATTATATGCCTAACTTTGCTACAGTTTTTCCTATGTTGAAATGTGTACACATATGGAATATATCATATATTGATTGTAACACTACTTAGCGGTTCATTAATGTTTATTCACCGCTGGTCTTTCAATGTTTTTTCGTCTTTGATGACCATGATGTTAAGGTATCTAAGATGAAATTTATGTATAAACTGATGTAGAAAGTGAGGCATTGCCAGTATTGTAGTATTATTGTATACCTTTATATGTTCAGGTCGGACTATATTCTTTCTGCCGGAATCTAGCGCAGGTTTTCGTAGTCCTACTGGGTTGTGAAGAGTTCCGATAATGTCGCCAAGATGGCTGAGTGCTTTTTCCAGGGCTGGCACTGTTTAAGGTTTAACAGTGATTCATAGATGTTTTTCTAGGAGAAGTTAATGTCTCTGCAAGAGTCTATTTGTCAGAGATCCTCCTCATATGTGTGATTCGGACTCCAGTTATGCCAGACCTTATTTTTGATGATCTCGAGTCAATTAGACCTAGATGGAAAATTGTGCTTCGTATCGCTAGGGTCGTGTTTTGTATCGACGAAGATGACAGGCTTTCCTTCAGCAGTTATGTCTACATGAATTAACTTGATTACTGTAGAGCTGTATGGAAAACTTTATGAAATTATTTATATGCACATTATAAATTAACTTTGGCTGATATCTACCTTCCTACGAGTGAGTGAACGACAACTCAGGAAGGCGGCCATGTTATATTTCTGTCATCATATATTTTGATCACTGTCAAGAGAACAGATTATGTATCCTACTATCGGGCAGTGGTATCGAGATCTTGTTATGAGATGAAAACCCACTATCGTGGTTTATGATTATTATACAAACATTGGACATATTTCAGCTTAAGAACTTAGCTATGAAATGAAGGTTCGGCCAATGACTTTTGTATGTTTACCGATCCTCATTGACACGTTCAGTCAGTAGAGGATACGGCGATTAGTTACCAGAACAGTGAATACTACCTTGGGTTGAATGATATTTCGCTACTACATGAATGTATCATCCACGATTCAAATAACCAATGAATGTATGTCAACATGTGTCCATGACTGTATCCGTGCTGTCCAGTTTGCGTGCCTTCATTAAACTATTGAAATGTCAGAGGCAGTTCAAGTCGCCATTGCATTACATGAGAGTGTGTGAGAGTTATTATCAAGTGGTCTGTTACATCGAACTACTACACCATTCGCGTTACTTGACACTCCCACTCAATGTCTACATGACAGGTTCATTCGATGATGCAGAGGTAATCGAAGAAGACTTTCTTCAGTGATGATCAGTGCATGACCCAATACATAACATCTGCATCCAGACATAGAACATCCCAGACATTCAACAGTGGCCTATACACAACAACACGTTATTCTACAGGCATGTTTGGACACTGCTTTAGGAGAAATGAGGCCAACACGTTAGATCCGATTTGATTGGCTAGAGTAATATGTAAGGCGAAACATTATTAGTCGACTGCAAATACTATTTTTGGTTGTTAATGGAAACGGTAGGAAGGGTAAATTTTTTCAAAGGCTCTTGTAAACATGGTCTCATTGGTTAGACCATTTGATATAGTCCATTAGAAGCGTCAGTTCAGGGCCACTTTTTGAAAATAAAATTTGTGTGAAGCAAGTGCGTTGAGAACCAGCTCATATTTTTCTAATAAAAGCCTGGGACAGAGGCAGATCGGAATTGTGCCATAACTTATCGCCAGTCAACGTACTTGTTTAATATTTCATTGAATTGTGGTAAGCTAGATATATTTGATATCTTTTAGATGAAAATTGAATGTGAATTGATAAATTATGTCTGTATGTGTGTGGTTCAGTAGCAAACATGAGGCAAAGCCTAGATATTGCTCCACCATGAAAAACATGTGTCGCAGAGGAGTATAACTGCATAGGCATATATAGGGATTGCCAAATAGTACTATGACACCTATCTTATTGTATAGAAGGAATTAATGGTGGAATTGCAGAGGCGTTGTACCCATTAGGGAAAGGAATACTGGTGTATATTGTTACATGAGAAGCTAACAGTTGGCCTACAGCGCTGAACTCTGTGTTTGTGATGTATTGTGCTTCAGTGTGGAAATAGATTATAAATTAGTTCTGAAGTAGGAGGTACAACCTTCTTATTTCAGGGACCGTGGTACTGAAGTATTAGAGCAGCACCTGGTCTGAGTTTTGCTGAATCCAGAGGCTGGGAGCATACTCCTTGTTCAAGATATCGACCAGTGTAGTTTTTCAAGATAACTGAGAAGCAAGCAAGCAGAGGAGACAATTTTCCTGCCGCCAACACAGAAGATAAGATTTCGTTGGCCAGAGCAGCTCAATCGTGTGTAACCCCCTCTAAAATTGACTGTACATTAAACCAAGAGGGACAGTTATTTGTTTGCAAATAAAAGAAACTGTGAACCTTTCCAATAGTATTTCCACCAGTAACAAACACTTGAAGTCATGATGACAAACAACAACCTAGCTTTATAAGCCAGTATTACCTCATAGTACTACATCACAACTTACACACATATTGTAATAGTATTATATGTCAGTACAAAGATCCTATGTATAAATTGTGTATATACAACTTGTGATTACATTTGATTGTGATTCCTGATTCACTCTGTAGTTGAATCAGGATATATATTATTGAAAGGAATTAATACATATTTTAAAAGTTAACACTTGACTTACTTAAGATAGTCTTCTAGAGTGTCCTCTGTATGTGCGTGTCACAGTGTTGTAAAGTATTGTAGATTTTAATTAAAGTGTTTATCTGTCTGTTAGTTGTTGTGAACATACACTTCATCACTATCATAACCCTAGACATTCAACGTAGTCATCACAATATTCCAGAATAAGTCTGATTGAGATCTAAATCCAGTTACAATCTGTCAACATTACAGATCTGTCCCAGTTGTCTCAGCCCATCTGTAGTTCTGTCAACACTACAAATCTGTCCCATGATGATCATCTGTAATTCTGTAAACATTAGAAAATATGTCCCAGTTATCTCATCTCATCTGTAGTTCTGTCAACAACATATATATGTACATGTTAGCTCAGATCACCTGTAATTCTGTCAACATTACAAATCTGTCCCCGGCATTCAACTGTAGTTCTATAAACATTAACAATCTGTCGCAGTTATCTCACCCCATGTGTAGTTCCGTCAACAATATAAATCTGTCCCAGTAGCTTAGCTCAACTGTAGTTATGTCAACATTACAAATCTGTCCCAGTTAGCTCAGCTCATCTGTAGTTCCTTTTAGATTGTGAGGAATTGGTTGTGCACTTTTATAACTTTAGTCCTCTCTGGCAGTATCACTACTTTTCTTCATTTTCCTCACCTTTTCGTCCTATGCTTTGACATATTTTATGCACCTACATTCTGTTCTAGCTCATTCCAGAGTTGTGTACGTTTCGCCATGTGAATCGTCGTAAGCTAATTAGGCAGGTCAGCAAATAATTTATCACCTAAGTCGACTAGCCATCTTTTATAAAGTCGATCTTTATTTACACAAGATGGTAGCGCACGATCAATGCAAAGAAAGCCGTTTTATCTGTCTGAGAAATCCGTCTGAGGGATTTACGCAAACACAAGTGATAAGACGTAATCGTTTCTTTGTATCAATATTACCGATAATGTGTCTTTTGAGACAATATTGTGGGAAAGCATAGACAGGAAATAAGTTCACCGATTTATTTGTGAGTTTGCATAAAGATGCAATCGGAAGTATTACTGCCTTATTAGAAAGTGGTCACGCGATGGAATTTTAAAATTTGATATTTCAAAACACGCGGGGGAATATTATAATTTAACACCCCGACCCTTTTAGTTCTAAAGAGTTTACCATTGGCTTAATGTGAGAGCTGGAATAGAATTTGACTTTCATTGGCAAATTCATCGGACATACAATCTGGGATTTGAACTGAGAAATGGAAATATAATCTAGCAAAATCGGAGTCACAAATCAGACTGCATCGCCACGTCAAGCTAGCAATTCACAAGAGCCAGAGAGAACGATCGGACAAAGGTGTCCAAAAATTAAAATCATAAGTGACAGATCGAAGTATTTGTGCAACTTTGAAACCCGCAGTTGTAAATACCAAACTGAAAACTTAAAGGACCAGGACAGAGTATTTGGGCAACTTTAAAACTTAAAAACAAACGGGCTGATCACCCGTTTGCCAGTCACTTTGATTACGGAAACAACGACGAACGGATTGATTTGTCGTTGCCCTAAAGACGCCATTAGGCGTGATGGGAACAACGGCAAAGAAAATCTATTCGCTGTTGCCCTTAAGACGCGACTAGGCGTAATGGCCACTGACTGCTTTGATTGTCGTTGGCTAAGGACGGAAGAAGAAGAAAACTTAAAAGTAAACCCGCATTTTTAAAAACAAAGACTGGAGACCTAAAGAATCATATCACCCTTCATAAGAGAAAAATTAAAATTTCCACATCTTCAGGAGGAAGATATATTACTAGGCCACAATAAAGCGTAGAAATAATTGTGTGTTATATTTGTGTTTTCGCTCCTTCTGGAGCATACATCGCGTGAGTTATTTGCGTGGCACAATTACTACGCGCGCGCACTAAGTTGAGCAAATAGCTCTAGCTGCTTTTATAAAGAAGTGAAAGGCCAGCAGAGCCCTCTCTCTTCGTCAGTCACCCCAAATAAACCAGAGTCGATCTGTAGATGCCTTGAACACGTGAGTTAATTTAGGTAGAAGGTGATAGTGTTAGAAAGAATATAGGTATGTAGGTCTGCCACCTATTTGGTATCATGTTTAACAAAATAGATAGATAAATGTGTTTCCTAAGGAGATTTCTGTTATGAAATTATATTTAGTTCTGAAATGATTGATGAGTGAAAATATGTGTGGATAGATTTTACTGCTGTTAAGTCCAGATTGCGGCTGTAAGAGTTTATCAGCAATAATTCATTCATCAGTCCGGGCAAGAAAGGCAAGTATAGTAGGAAACTATTTCATACATGGAACTGGACAGAGATGTTATCAGGGACTGAAATTTAGATAATAATAACTTGTTGGCAAGATGGCACCGGGGGGCCACGTGTTGATGACTGTGCATAAACATGACGCATGTGAGCGACAATAACATGTTTAGTTACCATACATTTTTAGTTACCACGTGTTGGAGGGATAGGCCTACGATGTTGAGCTACTTATTATTTGAGAGCGCAGTGGGCTTATTATAACGTTTGCTAGTGTAAAAGATTATTTGATGGAAGATACTGGTGGGGTCATCAAGAAGATAAATGTTATTATTACTTTCGCTGATAAATGGCGATCAGCATAAGTCGGGCTTACGGATGGCCGACAGGTGTGTGACTATGGAAATATAACATACGCAAATGTGTATAGGTTCTTTAAGTGTGTCTATGATAAGTCACTCACACCACAGCAACGTAGAAGTCAGGAAATGTTGTAAGACCTGGCAACTTTATACAGTTTATTGACGAGACGGTCACATAGACATCATAGCAAGACAATTCACAGCATACCCATGAAGCAGCATGTAAGTAAATCCATAACAACGGTTGCATAAACCACCACAGCAAATCATGGGCATTAAGTACAAAATATCCATCAGGAAACATGAATCAGCAAATATGTGAATAGGCTGCAGGAGATAGCAGCACATATTTCATCTCATAATAGTACAGCAAAAATATCATACTAGTTCTCAATAGTCCATGACTTTGAATCAATATGAATACAATGCATTAATAAGCCAACGAGATCCGTGGCTTTGAATAACAAGTTCCCTGGGAGAAAACAACATTCTCTTCAACACACTCACTATCTGCAAAACAATCCATCACAGGAATATGAATATGGAATAATGGCCTGTACAATCCGTGGCCTCATAATATCTTCAAAAAAGTACATTCTGCAATTATCAAATATTCCTTTCACAAAAAAGAATATATGCTGGAACACACTTGCAAAAATGGTAAGGCGTCCATTTTCAAGTTCTGCCAGCCAAATACTATTAGAAAAATCAGCTGCTTTAAACAGCTCAGTACAGAATTCATTCACGCGCAAACACGCAGCTTGAGATGTGAGCAGAATTCATCCGCCTTTCCCCCCAAAACTAATTCATAGAATGTTCGACAGTTTCTTTATCCTATTTTTAAATAAGAAAACAACTAGTCGGGTAACAGTTTAAACATTACTCCGCAACAACCCCCGACTAAGAAATTATCTCATCACGCAGAGCGTGTTTACTAGCGTGTACAAAAAATCGACCCATACATTCCAGTCTTAAACACTTAACTCCCCTTAATTAAAATATTACTTAACAGACTACACCGACCCCCCGGTGAAAAAAATATGATCATTTTTTTTTTGTTGAAAAAATTACATCGAACACAAAAAAAATTGAGGGCGATGCAATCATAATATCTACACATAAGGATTACCCTATGTTAAGTCATGTTAACAAAAAAGAACAAAAGAGGGATAGAAGTAAGTGTAAAGTAAAGAAAAATGAAGTATAGAAAGATAATGAGATAAGCATACGAAGATCAACAAATTCAAAGAAATATGAAGTATATCAAATATAGAATAGCTATGCCATCATAAATGAAAAGAGAAAAAACCAGTTGAAGTATAAGAAGAATGAGCAGACAATGATATATCATGGTAAACAATAAGTTAAACAATGCATGTTTATATCCAAAAGACAAATAACTAGTTACCATTTAAAAATAGCATAATGTGCATTATAACCAAGTTAATAAACTTATAAAGTACCAATGATGAACTTATTATAGACATCAATTAACAATATCGCTTTGCGTAGTTACCCCTAGCGCACAATCATGCGCTGGGCAAAGAAAAAACCATACAATGTCAGAAAAAACACCTTTTCTAGCGCACAATCAAGCGCTGGGTAAAGAAATAATACATCACAATGTCAGAAAAAATACTTTTTTTCTTCTCTTCATTTTTTTTTTTTAAATGTACAATACCGAAATGTAATGATAAATTAAATAAAAATAGTATCATCATTACAATTGTCATATGCTCAACGTTTATCAAAACACGGTATCATGAGAACAACATGGTAATGAAATGGTGCATTATTAGAACACAGTCATATATTTAAAAATATGGTAATGAAATGGTGCATTATCAGAACACAGTCATATATAGAAACAAAATATGGTAATGAAATGGTGCATAAAGATGAACCAACATACTATCTTAAAAAAGTTATGCCATATCCTAATACAATACTATATAATGTACTATACTATACTAATATACAATATTATCTACTATCCTAAATAAGTTGCATAGAAAAGACAACTCAAGTAGTCTTGGAGCATCCTATGAGCACGAAGATACCAAAAACATCTAGTGTGGCGTCAAACTGCCGATTGGCTTCACAGGAACAGCAAATCTTGCAATAAATACCACAGCCTACTCAATCAGTATAACAGCTCTGACTCTCATCGCAAAGCTGTCGCTGTGAAAAAACACAAATGAAAATCTCTGTTTGGTAAAGGTAGGATTTTATGAAATACAACAGTTAATTTCAATTCTAACCTATCAAATGTAGCCGTGTAAACTTCCGACCCCTGTACAATGTTAATCAAACCTTCCTCTGCTACATGAGAAAGAATAGCAGAGAAAGTAGCACAGTCTAACTTGGAATAATAATCATATAGAGTGATAAAAGTGTCCGAGACAAATAGCAGTGTGCAATAATGTATGGTAGAGGAATGAATATACAAGATACCGACATCAATAGGCAAATCCATAAGATGGTAATAATGACCAAGAGTGTAATGATGGCTGACAATCTGAGGTTTTGCGCAAGACAAAGGAAATGCAGTTGACAAAGACGTACATCTTAAAGGCAGCACTGAAGTCATAGCCTGCGTACTAGGCAAAGAAAAAAGTAAGAAAGATATAATAAAGATGTAAAAGCATACAGTAGTAAACTTGGACCTACATAGAAGTTTTAAAGGAGCGCAGTGAGTGCGACAAAAAGTCGTAAAAGACGAAGATACCGAGCTAACCGGTCCAACAAGAAAGCTAAAGAAACTCATAAGGTATAGATATGTACTAAGAACCAAGTCCGTACATGTGGCAAAGAAGACACTAGTCATTGTAGCAGAGAAGTTGCAATCAACGTGACAGGATGTAGATTCAGTCGTAGCTATAAAATTAGTGTGTGTATCAGACAAAACTGAAGGATCTTCTTCTATAATAGTAGTTAAAGAAGAGTCAAAATTAGAATAACGACGTACTGAGGTATGTCGAACTGGGTTACAAGAATCACTAAAATTATCATGATGAACAATCGTATCATTAACACTGCAAGATTGCACTAAATTAGCAGAATGTATTGCGTTAGCAGAATATACTTGGTGATAAGATTTTGGCATAGTAGCGGCAGTAAGATTATGTTGCCGTTCCCAAGCAGCAATTTGTACCGGCGTACAAACCTTTATACCATGTATCTGTCCGACAGTAAGGGCAGCGATAGGCGCTCTGAGCATACATGCGTGTATATAACCAGTGAAAAACAGGTGTGGCAATGTGGACTATGGCAGTCGGAAAAGTCTCAACTGTCCCACCGAATGTCACACATTTCACAATTTTACCTGTTGCGCAAGATGGATGAACTAGAGACTGTCTAATCACAACAGTCGTGCATCCAGAATCAAAGAGAACTGAGACTGGATTATTATTCACAAATCCCTTATGTAGAGCAAGAGACCCTCTTCCATCGTGTGCAGACAAGGCAGGAAGAGTAGTCGGAAGAGGATGACCGCAATTCAAGGTAGTTCTAGCTGTAGCTTGGAACAAAGTTGTGCACTCCGGGCACTGAGATGCTCTCTCGAAATCGAAAGCAGAGCAAGCAGTAGCATTAGAGACACTATTATCATTGTTACCTTGATCATTAATAAACTGGGGCTCTTGTTGAGCAGAGTTAGCATGGCGATGCGATCTATTATTATTTGGAGATCTACTGTCATATCGCAATCTATCGCGACTATTATCTCTATTGGAACCATTGCTATTTCCTCTATTGCAACTATTCTTCTGATTTGAACCCCAGTTAGCATTGTTGCGATTACTATTTCCCCTTTGATCAAAATATCTATTCGATGGATTTTTTTGTCTTCGAGAAAAATTATTGTAGGGTTGATAATCTCTATTGTAGTTACCCCTTCCAAAATTTCCATAATTGTTGGAATCAAAATGTTGAGGACCGTTAAATTGTCTCCAGTTCCTTGAAGAAGGAGAATTACTACGTGATAGACCTTTTTGGTACTGTCCAAAATCACGATTATCTCTCCTACCAAAATTGCGATCCGCACTTAGAGATCTACAGCGTAAATTAGGACCATATGGTATTGCTGAAGCCACGGGTAAAACTTCTCTGACCTCAGAGTGGCTAACCGTCACATTTGGGTGTGCAGTGACGTATTGGCGACAGTTTTGTTCCATATCTTTCAAGCTTGTAGGTTTTCGCTCATGTAAAAAAGAAAGAAGAGAAGTATTTACAGACGACATGACTTTGTCACAAGGCAATAAGTCCATGAGGGCTTCGTATGCGCGTTCAGTTTTTGAAAGTTCCACCCAACGTGAAAAAGTAAGGCGAATATTTGCTATAAAGTTTGAAAAATCTTTCCCTGTCTTTGGCAATAGAGACTTAAGGCGTAGGCGATAACCATCTTCATCCAGGTGGTATCTTTTAACAAGACCTCTCTGACAACATCATAGTTATTCTTGTCAGGGCCCTCCAACATACTTATAGTGTTCATAGCTTCACCCTTAAGTATGTCCATAAGTCGTGCACAATATTCCGACTTGTCTATCTTATGAGATTCGCATGAAAGTTTAAATCTATTCAGATAGAATGAAATATCGTCAAAGGCAGGGTTGAAAACAGGCAATCTGATTTTAAAAGAATTAGTATTTGCCTTATTAGAAGTTGTTTGATTGTTTGTCTCATTTTGTGTATTAACAATATTCTTTATCTTTATTTTCTCCAGTTCCACAGATAAGATCCTTTCTTCGTGTAGTCTTTGGTTTTCTTCAGCTTGCATATAAAGCTTTCTTTCTTCCATTTGCATTTGCATTTTGTTCTCTTCTATTTGCTGTTGCATTTTTCTATCTTCAGTCTCTAATTTCTGTTTTTCCATTTCCATTTGCTGTTGATTTTTTCTATCTTCAGCCTCTAATTTCTGTTTTTGAACCTCTAATTTCTGTTTCTTTTCTTCTGACTTCTGCGCCTTGGCATATTCGGCAAGTGCGAATTATTTTACTTCCTCAGTCGTCATACCGAGGGATTTCCCTTGTGTAATGAAATAATCCAAACTAGACATTATGCTGTATTTTACAAGATATGTAAGTAATGTAAATATCCAGAAGAAACTCACTCTATCCTTACTTCGTTGGTGACAAGTCTTGCTTAAGATCTTGTACAATTACCTTTTTAACTATAAATAATGTTATTAATTATATATATATATATATATATATATATATATATATATTATATATATATATATATATATATATATATATATATATATATATATATATATATATATATATATATATATATATACAGTACTTTGCAAAAAAAAAAGGCAGTCACACTGCTCAGCTAAATATGCTGAAATCTAATTAAATATGCATGTTCTGCCCAAAATTTGCACTCCACTTAAGTGAGCAAACACTACCAAAAGTAAAAAAAAAAATTAGCGGAGAATAAAGTCCCTTGATAATAGAGCAGACGACAATTGCTAATGCTAGTGGCAGAAAATGGATACAAAGTCAAAGTGTATGTTAATTTCACAGCTTTGGAATGAAGGAAATCAAACATGTTCCAACATTTCTGAAACCTTGAACATTCCTGAGCGGACTGTCTACAAAATTATGAGTAAATTAAAAGCAGGTAATGGAATCGAGCGAAAAGAAGGTAGTGGGAGGCCAAGAATTTTGGACACAAAGGAACATCGGCGTCTCGCCCAAATCGTTCGGGCTGGGCCAATGAAGAGTGTAGAAAACATACGGCAGCGCATGATCGAGTTGGGAAGCCCAGAGGTATCTAATGCTACTGTCAACTGAGAGCTACACAGGATAAATTACACAAAAAAGCGGGTAATTTCATCACCATTGCTCACAGAGACTCACAAACAGATGCGATTGAACTGGTGCCACGAACACCAAAATTTGTCATGGGACAATGTGATTTTTTCAGTTGAATGTTCTGTTTGGTCTTATCCTGCCCAAATAAATATTTGGACGAAAGACCCTGTAACGTCTGTGTACCAGCGACCGAAACATACCCAGAAATTCCATCTTTGGGGAGGGGTGTCAGCAAGAGGTGCCACCCCACTGTGTGTTTTCACAGGAATTCTCACAAAAGAAAGGTACATCGACATACTAGAGGAACACCTTCTGCCATTTATGCAGGTCATGTACCCCGATGGGTGCACATTTCAACATAACAATGACCCAAAGCATACAGCCCATACCACCAAAGCATGGCTGCAAAAGAAGAATGTGAAAGTGCTGAAGTGGCCCAGCAACAGTCCCGACCTAAACCCAATTGAAAACGTTTGGGCACTACTCAAGAATCATTTAAAAAAGAGTGGACTCAGAGACGTTGAACAATTGAAGAAGGTAGCTGAAAAATACTGGGACAGTCTGACTCACAATTACCTACAAACAGTTGTGGGAAGTATGCCTCGCCGCATCCAGGCTTGCCTTGCTGGAGAAGGCAACATTAGATTGTACTGAAACCACTGTTAATAGATAGGGGAGATACCAATCTTCCTCTGGACATACAGTTTTTATTACTATTTGCTTCTATGAGTGTGCTGCGTTGCGAAAATATGACTGCCATTTTTTTTGCAAAGTACTGTATATATATATATATATATATATATATATATATATATATATATATATATATATATATATATATATATATATATATATATATAATGCGTTATAATATTGAGAGTGCATGACAAAATAGATAGTACAAACAAAAGTGACAAAGACAAGATATAAAGCACAAATGACCACGTTCGCAGAATCAACTAAATCTGAAAGCAAAACCAAAAAAAATATTGCTAAGAATGCAATGATTCTGCGAAACTTAAGACAATACAAGCGACAATACAGTGTATAAACGAAAAAGTTGTATATAAATCAAAGATAGTAAGAGGAGGAAGACACTCACAAACAAATTGATCAAAAATTAAGGTACAGAGGAAAATATAACGACAACAACACTGAGACGTTTCGCCACACCTAAACAATTACTGTCGTGAGAGACAAGTAACGGTCTGAACCTCGGCAAGGTTTTTAGCCTTGAACCGGAATTACCGCTCAATTGAGACTCACAATCTCAACCCTATAGAACGCTCATGAAGGCCCTGTGTGACCTAGGATATTCCCTTCATAAGTCACCGCTCCAACCGCCCACATAAACATGAAACATATAATATAGAGCACGTGAAAGAATAAATAGATTATAAATAGATTATGCTCTGAGGAAGGCTCAATGTTACACCGAACAGTGGTACAGTTTACAAACAAACAAACCTTTTATCTTTAAAAGGTAAAAATCCCAGCCTCCGCAGCAACAACAATGATGAAAATCAGGTATCACACAGTCTGAATAAATTCAATGGTGATCGGTACTGGAACTCCAAAGTGATAGCGGCTTTCGAATGAAATTCCTGACATCGGGTGCATAAATCCTAAGTTGGCGCACGAGAAGAAAGACTGGAACACTGCCACTCTTGACTTGAATAACTTGTGCATAAAAGTCATTACTGAAAACACTGTAAATCCAGCTGAATTGACATCACAGTAAACTTCTGGACTGTTTATACCCTGAATCACTGGCGACCACTTCTGTTAAAGATTATTTGATGGAAGATACTGGTGGAGTCATCAAGAAGATAAATTTTATTATTACTTTCGCTGATAAATGACGATCAGCATAAGTCGGGCTTACGGATGGCCGACAGGTGTGTGACTATGGAAATATAACATATGCGAATGTGTATATGTTCTTTAAGTGTGTCTATGATAAGTCACTCACACCACAGCAACGTAGAAGTCAGGAAATGTTGTAAGACCTGGCAACGTTATACAGTTTATTGACGAGACGGTCACGTAGACTACATAGCAAGACAATTCACAGCATACTCATGAAGCAACATGTAAGTAAATCCATAACAACGGTTGCATAAACCACCACAGCAAATCATGGGCATTAAGTACAAAATATATATCAGGAAAGATGAATCAGCAAATATGTGAATAGGCTGCAGGAGATAGCAGCACATATTTCATCTCATAATAGTACAGCAAAAATATCATTCCAGTTCTCAATAGTCCATGACTTTGAATCAATATGAATACAATGCATTAATAAGCCAACGAGATCCGTGGCTTTGAATAACAAGTTCCCTGGGAGAAAACAACATTCTCTTACACACTATCTATCTGCAAAACAATCCATCACAGGAATATGAATATGGAATAATGGCCTGTACAATCCGTGGCCTCATAATATCTTCAAAAAAGTACATTCTGCAATTATCAAATATTCCTTTCACAAAAAAGAATATATGCTGGAACACACTAGCAAAAATGGTAAAGCGTCCATTTTCAAGCTCTGCCAGCCAAATACTGTTAGAAAAATCAGCTGCTTTAAACAACTCAGTACAGAATTCATTCAAGCGCAAGCACGCTGCTTGAGATGTGAGCAGAATTCATCCGCCTTTCCCCCTAAAACTAATTCATAGAATGTTCGACAGTTCTTCTATAATTTGGGTATATTGTGTGTTATGCTCTTTGATGGTGGCCGGTTGTTAGTCCTGAAAAGGACTGGTGCTAGAAAGGACCACTAGCTGGCGTCCTCTTCGTTGTTTCTCTGTTTGTGTTGCCGTGGCATGTTCTATAGTGTATTTCGTATCCTGCCTCTGTTACGGTATATGACATTAACGCCGTCTGCTAAAGGTTAGCGGACGTGCAAATGTAAAGGTTAAGACATTTAATATATTGCGATAGATGTTTCAATTATTGAACGCTCCATACACGATCGATTATGACGTGTCTAGCGTTGTTTGGGTCACAGTCGGTAACTAGGAGACGCGACCCTTTGTTACTTGACCGCCAAGCTGAATAGCTGCGTTTTGTTAACCTTCCAATTCAATGGCATGATATAGCCGTTTATATGTGCATTTATGATGGACCAGTGTCAGTCCTAGAACTCTACATGAGAGGAAACTTATGGAGGTTAGTGATTAACTAAATCCTTGGAAGGAGAAAGATAATCGTCTACTTTATACGAAGTAATTAGACTCACAGTCTCACTGTCGGCAGGTAGCCATTCTATCTGCGCGTGCATATAGCTGTGATGTTCTGACGACAATTACTGCATTGTGTCCTTAAACGGACATTGACATGTAAAACAGCAGTCTACGCTATTGATTGATTGATGCATGTACCTCATGTGTGAATTGAACTGTTTATGTATGTGTGTAATCCATATTAAATTGTGAAGGACTCGAATCGGAGGCATTATTCGTTGAATCACGTTACACCATTCAACCATTATGAATTATGTATTTTATATCAAGTTGCTGAGTTAATAAGATGAACAGTTGGTTACATCTTGATGCCAAGTTCAGGCATTACGGCAAACCAAAGGTGAGGTTCACCCCATTCGCGTACGAATATTAGCACGATCAGAATTCAAGCAACACAACCAGTAACCACACACGAAAGTCCTTCAACAGCCTCCCTATCTGGCTTGTGTGGTTTGGTGTGTTTTTGCCCTCCTTGTTTCTGTTTCTTGTGTCTTCCTTTGCTCTTGTATCTTAGATAGCGCCTTTTCTATAATTGTTGGGAGTAGCTTTTCCAGCGTTTCCTCGATGACTTCTTCGTCTGATTGGTCGTTCGTTTTAATATCTTTTGTGTTTGATGTTATTTCTGCAATGGTCATTCTTTCTGCCTCTATTCTCTTCAGTACCTCTTCGTTTCCTTCTTTCAGTTCTATCAGCTTCTTGACATCTTCTTCTACCTGCTGCTGAATTCTTTTCATGTCTTGGGGTATTATTTTCATGTCGTTCATGAATTGTTGTTGTTTCGCGCTTTCCGAGCTATCATGGATTTCTTCACATCTGGCAGTTGATGTTCTGTTTTTGTGTGGCTGTCGGTTTTCTCTGTCCTTTCGCAGTTGTTGTTTTAGATCTCTCACCTGAGTCGTGAGCTGTCTGATCTAATCTGTTAGGCTGTCTTGGCACCTATTACCTAGTGTACTTGTCTTCAGTGTGTTTTTGCCTCTTGGTACGATACCCCCTTTCCAATGGCAACTGTAATTATTTGCCTTGTTTGTTGGTATTCGGGACACCCTCGGTATCGTGCTCCGTGCTTTCCGAGGCAGTTGGTACATTTTCTATTGTTATTTAGTGCTTTGTAGTCGTGGTCTTTTTTTGCCTTTGGGCAGTCTTTGTATTCGTGGCTGCCCGCACAGTATCTACAGACCGTCTCTTTTCTGCACGTGTTCCTTGTGTGAGAAAATCCCTGGCACTTTGAACACTGCATCACTGGCGGGATGTAGGCATGTGTTCTTCGAGGTCTACTCTGGATAGTGATGTTTTCTGGGACTGTTTTCCCTTGTAGAGTCACTATTATCAGTCTGGTGTCTTCTTTGTTCCAGGACTTAAGCCTTTCTGCGTGTGTAAATCTGTACCGAGGGTTTTCGGCCTGGATGTAGCTGAGGGCCTCTGTGTCTGACAAGCTGGTGTCTATCCCTTTGATGACTACTCTCTTGGTTTCAGTGTAGATTTCTGCTTGGGTTTTTATCCGGTGTGATAGCTGAAATTCTTTAGGCCCGGATGCCAGAGCAGTCATAAGCGATTTAGTCTTTTCTGTATAATTCAGGGCAAGTGTCACTCCCTGTGGATGCCTTCTGATATTTATTATGCCTCTTTTGCCTACTACTTTCTCCAGGACATTGATTACTTTGTCGTCCGGGAGTGCCCTGAGTGTGGCTTCTCCTTCGGACAACTGAGTAATTTTTATTTTGCGCTCTTGATCCTGTTCTTTGTGGATGCTTTTTCGTAATTCGCCTGGGTGGCATCTCCCATCTGCCACCACTGGTTGAGTATCTGTCTTTGGGCTCGGTACCCTGTCCTCTTCTGTCTGCTCATGATTCTGCTTCTCTTGGTCAACGCGGGAGACGTGGCTGTTCTCTGATGAATTCCGGCGTATCTCGATGTCTGACACTGGAGCCATCTCAGATAGTGCTTCTTTCAATGTTGGAGTGAGATTAAGGAACTCGTCTCCGTCTTCACGCATTCTGTGTAGTGCGTCCATAACGGTCTTTGCGATAGCTTCCGCGTCAAGGTCGTCTAGTTCCGATGATTTTGTTCCCACATCAGCAGCTGGCTGTGAGGTGACGTCTTGTTGTTCTGCTCTTTTGTCTACCCCTTGTGCCGGTCTGTGTTGAAGTGTTATCTCTTTCACCTCTTTTACAGTGTTTGCAGGTGTCCTCTCGGCATCGTGTGGTGGTGTCATCGGTGTTTGGTGCAGCTTCTCTGTGGTAGACAGGGTTTTTGATGACGAGTCGGGTACGTGTGGTGGTGGCAACATGTTTCTTAGTTCCTGTTTTCTTTTCTCTATTCTTTCCGTCGTCTGCTCTAGCTGTTGTAACGCTCTCAATATTTCTTCGCGTTCTGGGTCTTCATCATCTAGTTCTCTCTCCTCTGCCTCGCAAGGAGTCGGGCCACTCAGAGTTGTTGAAGGACCGGTCCCGGCACGAGTACTTGTGTCAGTCTTGCTATCTGACTGTCTGTCTCTGTTGTTTGTGGTTTCGTTATTCACCTGGCTGTTCAGCGCTGGTGGGCTGGTGTAGACCATCCTCCTTTTAACGTGTGGTTTATTCCTGCCCATTTTGACGATAATGCGATCTTTTCTCGGATAGTGGCGCCCTGAGAAGGACGGTGATGAGGTTGAAATCAAAATGTTCGACAGTTTCTTTATCCTATTTTTAAATAAGGAATTAACTAGTCGGGTAACAGTTTAAACATTACTCCGCAACAACCCCCGACTAAGAAATTAACTCACCACGCAGAGCGTGTTTACTAGCGTGTACAAAAAATCGACCCGTACATTCCAGTCTTAAACACTTTATTCTTTGATGTAAGGGTAATTTAGTGTATTTCACGATAATTGATTATAATTCTACTGTATATCTTTAGTGCGTTACTTTGAGATTAGATTAATTACATCTGATGTGTACACAGTTTTATAGTGCTAAAGTTCCCTTTGAGAAGATTAATCTAGCTTTAGGTATTTAGATTTCTAGAGAGCGCAATGCCAGTCCTGTGTGCGCAAGGCAGTTTGAGACAGAGGTGTTTCTTTGTTTGCTCCTTGCAGAGAATGGAAACACCAATGTAACTGGTGTCCATCACAAGCCCACAAGAAGCATTTTTATGCTATTGCAGGGGTTGTTTCGGTAACGATGTGTTTCATGTGATGAGTTCCCAATCTCATCAGGGTTCATATACAACACGCTTGTTGCCAGGCGCACCTGTCATCACTTACGACATGTTCAGAGTGCAGGAACGAATATTAATGTGGATCGGTTGCAAGGTAGTAGCTGATTCTCATTAATGAGAGTATTGGTTTTACATATTGTTTAATTATATTTTATGCATATTTCATTATTATTTAGTGATTTTATGAGAAGGGTAGTTTATGAGAGCACGTGGGTCCACATGGGATTAAATTATGTCTCTTCTCGCTCCTTATGGAGCATATGGCCACCAAGATGGCTGGCCTCCGCATGGAGTCCGCACAAAGCATTCAGATGCTTTTGCAGTAATGGTTTCGGTAGCCATCTGTGTTACATGTTGAGATTGCCAGCATCATGCACAACACCATACTTGTCTGATTAGACGACATGCATGAGCTGAGTGTGTGTGCATGATAGTTGGATGTTTCAGGTAGCGTGGAAGAAGGACAGTTTGACAGGTGAAAGCGTGGTATTTCTCATTATTTAACTATATATTATGATTTTAACTAGCCAGTGCTTTGTTTGCGTTTCTGATTAGCACTTGAGCACTGGCTGGGTGTTTTGTTTGCTTTGTTTTATTTGTTTAATGTTTGCTTTATGTGCTTATTGTCACTGACAGGGTTGTATGAATAAATACAGCCCCTGCCTTAGAATCAGAGTTTTATTGTTGATCGGTTCGGTTGCGAGTGTGCAAGAAAGTGATCACATATCACAATAGCATCATCATCATCTCGCCCACCCTATCACATTACTTTGGGTAGGAGTAAACATTTATTTTACCATTTTAATTTGGCATGTTTTCCTTGCTAAGTTGTTATATATGAGGCTGGCAACCTCAACATATGAAAATAGTATATTCATAAACCACTACAGCAAGCGCTGGTGTTTGGCTTTTGCTAATTCACTCAAAAACGCGAGAGAAGCAGCAACCCCAGGTACCGAATGATGAATGATGATTACGTCAGATGTGCCTAAAGTGTATAATATCATTTTGTGACATGTACCTTGTTAATTGTAATTGAGGCAAATCATTGCTGTCCAAGCACATATTATCCCAGTTCGATAACCAGAAGAATAACGGTAATTTCTAGTCATATTGAGGACATTAATTATTCAGAGAGGCTAACATTGGTAGCTGGACAGCGAGACAATGTGTCTGTTAATTTGCAACCCACCAGTGTTCTTTGCTTAGGCAGTTGTTCTTTTTATTTTTGTCTAAAGTTCGTGGTACGAAACTATCAGACTGTGCATGGTGCGAAGCTGCAAGTCTGAAGTTACTGCGCCATTAGATGTAAGTTTTTTTTTTCTTTAACCAGCGGTACTTGGGCTTTCAGCCCTTCGGCCCAATGACATGTCATTGCGAGGCTGGGGAACCTTAGGACTTTTCTTCCAACCCGGCCAGGAGCTTCGCTCCTTCCCATTACAAAGGGTTTATCACAGGAGCCATTCAGTTTATTCAGTAAAAATTCCGGTCGTTAACACTCCTTCAAGCGCTGACGCCCGGGCTTGAACCTTGAACACCCGGTCGCCAGTACAACGTTGTAACCATTAAACCAGCGCGGCTCCCGTCTAGATGTGAGTTAACAGCAGGGAATCAAAACTAACCGCCTGCATTGGACGAGTTGTGTGGAGAAGAGCCCGCGTCACAGTAGAATTGACGAAATCACTACTGCAGGACTCACTTAGACCAGCTAAGTTTATTAAGGAAACAGCGAGATGACAATTTTTTTAATGAAATCTTCAACCCAAGTCTCAGTGAAGACAATTTTATTTACATCTAAAATTGACCATAAATTCTTCGCTATCTTAACCTGTCAAGACTAATTGATTTTTTAATAGGTTTCATGTTATTTTAAAGCAAAACAATCGTAGTTGATAATTATAAATTATTATCGGTATGAAAGAAAACGTATGAGCCAGTCTCTTTAATATATATATATATATATATATATATATATATATATATATATATATATATATATATATATATATATATATATATATATATATATATATATATATATATATATATATATATATACATCTAGACATGTATCTACATCTATAAAGAAAATACGTATAAAACGAATTTTGCTGGATTTACATCAGCTGGGGGCTTGAATGGGCTAAAAGGATCCCGTTACACGCCCATTGAGTCATTTAGGGAATGTGCTGTTATGCCCATATTTTTTTGACCATCGTCACACTAGGGGTAATGTAGTCAGCATCACGCCGGCCGCCTTAACCTTACCAGAGCTTCTCTGATACAAAATTCATGAGTCTGGGTCGAACGGGCTAAAACCATTGCTTAATGCTTCACAAAAGGCGAAGGATCACATATAAGTTAATAGTGCTCTGCCCCGCCCTATGAAGCATTGTTCTTATCTTCTGAAAACATCTTGTGAAATCGCCCTTGAGATAGAAGCTTCTGTAGCGAATTCACATTCACTTGTATCGTTCAGTCGTGAGTGCATCCTTAGTGCACCCTGATCAATACACCACAAAATAAGTGGAGATACAAGGGGCATTAAAAGGTACCGCTACCATGACACTTCCCATAGCAAGGATCAATGTCAGGACTCCCTACGTGGAAGGAATGATAAGTGCAGCAGTAAGTGATGATCCTATGTACCCGCTGGTAATAGGAAGTAAATATGTCTTCTTTGGTGAAACAATAAAACCTGTGATCATGGCACCACTCCAGACCAGGTCTAGCCTAAGAAGGAGGAGGGAAATACACTAAAAATTCATCCGAGAAAGATGAAAATGGCCCAAGTTAAAGATAGCACATTAAAATCTTGCTTTGGCAAATTGCCAAAAAGTCATAACCTCCCAAAGAAAGGACAATTTTATGTGGATGATGGATTACTTTACAGGAAAGCTGGACAGGGACCCAATGGGCATGTACAATTAGTACTGCCATCTTCATATAGGGACAAGGCTATGGAATTAGCAGATGTTGTATCAGACGGTGGACATATGAAAATCGGTATCACTTGTCAAAGGACCTCAGTGCAATATTATTGGCCAGGCATTGCTGAAGACATAGCTCGGTATGTGACTGCCTGTGCACAATGTAGCAAGGTAAACCCCACACGTTGGGAAAACCAACAGGACCTAGGAAAGCATTGGCGCGGACGTAGGCCTGAAAATAAAAATGCAAAGGTAGATATATTGAGCAGGAGAACCCTATCTCACAAAAGGTCTTCCAGGAAACCAGTTACCATGGCAACTCTCCGTTTTGTACAGAGAGGGGATACAACCCATCCCATACCGACAAAATTTTGTTCGGAACACCAGGAACTGGATAAACATAAACGTGTGGTTAGTCAGCCACCTTTGATAACGAAACTGAGGGAAAACCCAAAGAACATTGGTAGTTGGAGATTGCTCTGTTTGAATGATGCATAGCCAACTTCACTATACGGCTATTAAATTAGCATTGTAGAATGGGCACCGTCAACGTTGGTATTTGGCCGGCCCATACACGGCCCATTGGAAGTATTTGCACGGACATGGACTGAGATTATATAGCAACTTTAAGGGAGAATTGATTTCTTGTTGCAAGATAATTTCATTTCCCCATATGAATCATATTATCGCGCCAGTGAGGTTTTGCGGAGGAAACCCTCTGGTGAACATAGACTCTGCCTGGATTACAGGAAATTAAAAGATATAACGGAGTCACTAATGGATCTAAGTAAAGGTTATAACCAGAATCCCGTCAAGCCTGAAATCAGACTGTTGCTGGACTTTAACACTTTGGAGGGGCACTATGAGTTCAATATGGTGCCTTTTGGGTTGAAGAATGCTCCGAGTGTTTTCTCCAGGATGATGAGGAAATTATTGGATCCCTTGCAAACCTCAGCTATCACCAATTTTATGGATGACATCCTCATAGCAACATAACCATTTGAGGAACATCTATCGTCTCTGGACATATTGTTGGAAAGACTCAGAGAGGCGAAAAGCTGAATATTAGTTGATAGCACTAGTCAACAAATTTTCAAAAGTAATTTGTACCAGAAATTAAATATACCATTTTTTTATTGATTTTGACATGCTGATTTCAAATATCATCATGAAATTCACCAATTGGCTCTGGGTTTTTTTATAATGATGAATTTACATTACAGTAATACAAATAATGTATGCTTGTTTAATTCTCTGGGGTGAACAGCTAGTCTTTCTACTTTAGCATTATAAAAATTGTGGTTACATACTCAATTAATTGATATTTCAACATAAAATGATAGAAACAATAAAAACATTATTTAAAGTTCACATATCATGTTTTAAAAAGGCACATTTGAACCCATTCCGTCATTATTCAGTCGCTGTTCGAGCTATCTTTGCTTGCTTCTTGTAGTCAATCGATTAGGTGTCTCTTGTCATAGTCCAACAGTAATCAGCAAGCATTGAAGGGCTCCAATTGCCTTGACACCTTGTCTCCATAGCAGTAATGTCCTGGTGAAATCGTTCACCATGCTCATCACTGACCGCTCCACAGTTTGACGTAAAGAAATCCAGATGAGAATCCAGAAAATGAATTTTCAAAGACATGTTGCAGCTAAGACTCTTATACTTCAGAAGGAGATTTTCTACAATTTCATTGTAATTATCAGATCTGTTGTTTCCAAGAAAATTGTCCACCACTGACTTAAATGCTAGCCATGCTGCTTTTTCCTTGCCATGCAACACGCAAAGAAACTCGTCATCATAAAGAAGTTTTCGAATTTGCATACCAACATATACTCCCTCTCTATTTTAGCTTCACTCAGTCTTGGAAATTTTCTGATGAGGTATTTGAAAGCCTCATCTGTTTTCTCCATTGCCGTAACAAAGTTTTTCACGAGACTCAGCTTAATGTGCAAGGGTGGCAACAAAATCTTGCTTGTGTCGACAAGTGCTGGGTTCTCAACGTTCTTACTGCCAGGCTGCAATGACTGCCTGATTGGCCAATGTCTTGTGATGTAATGATCACTTCGTGCATGGCTATCCCACTCACAGAGAAAGCAACAGTACTTGGTGTATCCACCCTATAGTCCAAGCAAAAGAGCGACCACTTTAAAGTCACCGCAAAGTGACCATTGATGATGATCGTAGTTTATACACTTCAAAAGCTGCTTAATGTTTTTATAAGTTTCTTTCATATGAACTGCGTGACCAACTGGAATTGACGGAAACACATTACCATTATTCAACAAAACAGCTTTAAGACTCGTCTTGGGTGAATCAATGAAAAGCCTCCACTCTTCTGGTATGTAATTGATTTTGAGGGCTGCCATTAAACCAGAAATGTTGTGGCACGCAGAAAGGTCACCCTCTTTGAAAAAGAATGTAATAAGCGGCTTCTGGCGGTTCATTTACACAGAAATTGTAACATCTTCTGCCAGGAGATTCCACTGTTGCAATCTGGAACCCAAAAGCTCTGCCTTGTTCTTCGGTAAATTCAGATCTCTTACAAGATCATTCAGTTCACCTTAGGTTATTAAGTGTGGTTTAGTGGATGTAGTTTGCTCAAAATCTGGGTCGCTTGAGGTTGATGGTTCAGGACCACCAATGTCCTCTTCTTCATCAGTGGAAGCAGCTGAAAATGATTCTGGCACTTTGGGAACTGGTAGGTCATCACCATGTGGTACCGGACGTATTGCAGAGGGGATGTTTGGATATTCCAGAGTCCATTTTTTCTTGTTTGATATGCCTTTCCCAATTGGAGGGACCATGCAAAAGTAACAATTGTTGAGATGATCAGTGGGCTCTCTCCAAATCATTGGGACTGCAAAAGCCATAGCTTGTCTTTTGCCAGTCAACCACAGTTTAAGATGTGCTGCACATGTATTGCAGCATATGTGTGGCGCCCAGCTCTTATCTTGATTTCCTATTCTGCAGCCAAAATACAAACTGTACGCCTTCTTAATCACTTTAGTTATATATCGTTATTGTGATAGAAATGTCACCTCACCACATATATAACAGAAATTATTAGCACTGTTCGCACATGTCCTAGGCATTTCTAACTACTATACTTTTGATAAGGACAAATGCACTAACTAATGGCAAAATTTTATCAGAGATAAGATATTTATACACAAAGGTGATGTAATCATAGGTAGGATTGCATCATCAACGTCTAGTTACATTTTTATTGGTCATTCGAAAAAATTATGCATTTTTTAGGACCGGGTTTGCCTTCCCATTGCGATCCACACTCGCTCAGCCAGACTGCACTGCTGCAGACTGTTTCCAGGACCACCACGTGGAGGTGGAGTGCGGTCTTGACCAGCTCTGGTTCGCTGGTCCTGACGCAGGCAGTCAAGCTATGGGTCGATGACTGCGTTCACTATTGCTGCATCTTAACTAGTTTATTTAATTACGGTCAATTTATATATATATATATATATATATATATATATATATATATATATATATATATATATATATATATATATATATATATATATATATATATATATAAATTGACCGTAATTAAATAAACTAGTTAAGATGCAGCAATAGTGAACGCAGTCATCGACCCATAGCTTGACTGCCTGCGTCAGGACCAGCGAACCAGAGCTGGTCAAGACCGCACTCCACCTCCACGTGGTGGTCCTGGAAACAGTCTGCAGCAGTGCAGTCTGGCTGAGCGAGTGTGGATCGCAATGGGAAGGCAAACCCGGTCCTAAAAAATGCCGTGCAGATGTCGGATGTGTCGACCGAAAGGTGCAAATATCACAGCTTAGGCGTAAAAAGACACAACGCAACCACCATCCTTTTCAGGACGAACGAGGAGGAAGAAGAAGAAGAAATAAACTAGGAGCATATATCTTGAAAACTAGAGCCAATCAACATTTTTTAATGTCATTTTCGTTTTCAGCACACCAAAATTAATTAAGATCAGGTATTTTCATTCCTGGTACATTTTGGTTGTTGACTAGTATAATCAGCAATTAGACAGGCAGCAGTACCTGTGCTGTTTATTAACACAACATGCGCTAGTTAGGACGGATGCAAGCAACATAGGGTTAGGGGCAGCCTTATTGCAAAGATCGGAATCACAGCCTGGAGAATTGAACCCTGTTGCTTATGCCAGCCGCCAATTGAATAAGGCGGAAAAAGTTACTCCACTTTTGAGAGAGAATGTTTGGCGTTGGTCTGGGACATAAAGAAGTTCCAGATCTATCTTAATGGTAGACATTTCGTGGTCCAGAGTGATCACCAGCCACTGGTTTTTCTTGCTCATGCTAGTAATGGTAACGCAAGAATGTTAAGGTGGTCTCTTTTGATACAACCTTATTCATTTACCGTTGAGTATATCCCTTGATCTCAGACTGTTGGGGCAGATTTCTTGAGTAGGCACCCACCTGACGGAAATCAGAAGAGTACGAAGGAAGAGTAAACTGCCTATTGGGTGAATACCTTGTTTGTGAATCCCGACAGAAAGCTCCACCAGATGGTTCACGCTTTTGAATGAGGAGGCGCTTGTCATGAAGTCGGATTCACAACACATCATTCTTTACCAAAACTTCACGCCATACTTTAGAAATAGGAGGATGCAGAGAGAACCAATGAAAACGCAACTTTATGCAGTGTTTACAAATAACGTACTAGCCTAACAATGGCGATCTCAATCGTGTGTAATATGGTTTCATTTGGAGATAAAATACAGCAATATGAGCGAAGTACAGAATGGCAGAAGTCAAGAATTGACAACTAGGAATGTTCATTTATAAGTGTGTGCAAAGACCTCCACGGAAAGTTTTATGTTACGGGAGAAATCTCGAGTTAAATGCATCGAGACATCAGGCAAGTCTAACATTTTGCGGTTCAGGCTACGCATACAATAAAACTAAAGCATGTAATATAAAGTCACTTATTTAGATGGATGAAGGTTAATTCAGGGCAGATTTTAAGAATTAGTTGTTGAAGAAAATCGCTCCAGAAATAAGGAAGATAACTGAAATCTTAGTTTTCAATATTTGCACATCAAGACAAATTAGGCATACATTTTGAGATACGAAAACACCCCTTTAGCCACAGCTCTCTCTGTCGCCGGATGTGACGTATAAATAGAGCATGACTTCTGCAAATCTAGGCCAGTCAGATTTGAAAATCACAGCGAGCGGAGAAAGAATAAAAGTGTTAATGAAGAAGTGCCTTTGCCATCTGCATCTGAGAGCAGACCAGAATAACTATTTACAGCTCGACTGTCTGTGCCTGAGGGTAAGAAAGAATATATATATATATATATATATATATATATATATATATATATATATATATATATATATATATATATCCTGTTTAAATAATTGGTCAAATTGTGCGTTAGGAAGTGTGTAAAATGTGTTAGACAACTACAGTGTATTTCTGGTGGCCTTACAAGCCTGTGTATTTTCAAATAAATTGCGAATGGAAGCAAGAGTGAGTTTATTGTTTTAGAAAAGCTTTTAAAGAATTATTTCTTGATGGAATGGACCACACACCCGGAACATAGGAAGGATGAAAGAAATTGTTTTACTGTTTTGATTGATATATTACTTAGTATGTTGCACAAGACCTAATACATGTATGGAGGCGAATCATGGACAGTTAGCAATAACCAAGAAATTGGAGAAAGATATGTTCACAGTAAAATAAAGTGTGTTAATGCTGTCTTGATATGACCTGTGCGTCTATCTGCACTCTGTCGTCTGAAAATATCTCTTACCTCTTACTTCTGTAGAAAGGGGATAGAGATAGGGAATATAAGGTTGAAATTGAATACATTTCAGGTTTAATCCTGTGACTGACGTCCACCTTAAGGAGCTTGACTCTAACATAGGAGCTAGTGATGCGAGTGCCCTTGATGCTATAGGGACGGTCACCCAATACTAGGCCTGGAGGAGACACAAATTCCTGCCAGAACAAAGGTGGAACAGAATCAAAGCCCATTTTTACAGATGAGTAGCCACACACAACTACTGTTCGGTTATCCCTTATCACCACATAATAGTTTATGATGATCCAGAAAAGCATTTTATCTAGGCAACCATCCTAGTCAGAAATAAACAAACTTAAGTACAGTGAACCAGTTTGAAGCAATACTACATAAAGACTGTCTTCAACAATGTGATTTCAACTTAAAGAGGAGAACATTTATATAATTTTAAAAGACTGTAAAAAATGGTGACTATTTTCAAGCGTTTTATTTATTTGGTGTTATAATTGAATAATCTTGTCAGCACCATACACAACCTCATGTTGGTAGCTTCTAACGATATTCCTGATATTGTATTATATGATAATGTTTCAGCCAGACACAACCTCAGATTAGTAGCTTTTAACGATATTCCTGAGATTGTGTTATATGATAATGTTGTCAGCCACACACAACCTCATTTTAGTAGCTTCTAACGATATTCCTGAGATTGTGTTATATGATAATGTGGTTTGCCATACATAACTTCATGTTAGTAGCTTCTAACGATATTCCTAAGATTGTTGTATATGATAATGTGGTCTGCCATACACAACCTCATGTTAGTAGCTTCTAACGATATTCCTGAGATTGTGTTATATGATAATGTGGTCTGCCATACACAACCTTATGTTAGTAGCTTCTAACGATATTCCTAAGATTGTGTTATATTATAATGTTGGCTGCCATACACAACCTCATGTTAGTAGCTTCTAACGATATTCCTGAGATTGTGTTATATGATAATGTTGTCAGCCATACACAAACTCATGTTAGTAGCTTCTAACGATATTCCTGAGATTGTGTTATATGATAATGTGGTTTGCCATACATAACTTCATGTTAGTAGCTTCTAACGATATTCCTAAGATTGTTGTATATGATAATGTGGTCTGCCATACACAACCTCATGTTAGTAGCTTCTAACGATATTCCTGAGATTGTGTTATATGATAATGTGGTCTGCCATACACAACCTTATGTTAGTAGCTTCTAACGATATTCTTAAGATTGTGTTATATTATAATGTTGGCTGCCATACACAACCTTATGTTAGTAGCTTCTAACGATATTCCTGAGATTGTGTTACATGATAATGTGGTCTGCCATACACATATTCTTTCTTTGTCTCCTTAGACACCCCCCCCCCCCGGGGAACAACACGTGACCCATGTTTAATTCAGACTTTTTTAAAAATCAAGAAACGAATCAAATATTTCTGATTACATTTTTTAAGAAGTGTCAAGTGCTTCACTAATGATATTTCACATTTTCGCTACCGAGACATTTTAAAAATTATGTAACAGACATTTGTGTAACAGCTATACGTGTAGCAAACATACGTGTTACCGAAATACATTTAACAGACATACATGTACCCCACATAGGTCTAACAGACATACATATGACATACATACATGTAAACCTTATCAACCTATTATCCCCAGACCTAAGGGTATTTTATATTTGGACATGCGCCCCGATATAACCGACTATGTTGAACGGAACGCGCCTCACCAAAACGAGGCAAAAGCTTTACATTAAAAAAATACATACATGTAACAGACGTAGGTGTAAATACATTTATGTAACAAACATGCATATAACAGTCACACATGTAACAGACATACAAATGACATACATACATGTAACAGACGTACGTGTAAATACATACATGTAACAAACATGCATATAACAGTCACACATGTAACAGACATACATGTAAAAACGTGTGCATTTCTAGTATCTCTCTGTTTGAGTGTAATGTTCTCCTTTCCGACAAGTGCAAACATTTTATCTTTCTAGAACATCCTACATGACACCATGAGATATTGCTGTCAAACTCGATTACCTTGTAAGGTCATGCTTTTTTCCGTGGGTATTTATCATGTTTACAACTCACTACCTTATAGACCTATTACTGGTAGCATTTTTCAAGATGTTACTTTCTTGTAATTATTTATCAAAATAAGGTGAGAGCGGAACCGATTACGTAGCTTTCCGTGCCTCAAAATCACACATGTTGTCTTACTGTTAGTGTCTTAATTTTTAACCAGATTGACATGTTCCGTAACACGGAACATGTGCAAACTAAAGACGTTATTTCCCCGTATCGTGTGTCCATTCATATTGGAACCTGTGAAAAACATAATTTGTGAAAAAAAGTCTGGGTGGACAATAGGAATGCCACTCCTTGGAAACTCTCACTCCGTCTGGAGCGGAAAATCAGTGAAATGTCAATGTGGCTAATTCACACTGCATAAACTGAAGTCAACGTTGTTTCAAAACAGGTCAAGTGATCAATGTAAAATTAGTGGAGTGACAAAACGAACAAAATAAGATTAAAAAAAACATTGAACGCTTCAAGTGTAAACAAAGAATAAGGGGAGAATTTAGCACGTAAAAGGAGTGGTAGATTAATGCAGCCGGAATGGAGAGAAGACCAATAAGAAAAAAAGAAGGAACGTATTCCGTGACAAGTAGTATGTGACATTACTTTGGTTCCTTATTTGTATTATTGCGTGTCTTCCTTCGCTTTCTTATGTGTTTATGTATTATTTCCCTCAGATCTGAAGTCTGTAGAATGACTGCTCCTATTTGCGATGTTTGTCGTGAAATAATGTCTGGTTCACATCACGAATTCAAATAACTCTGGTCTTAATGGTGCGACATACATTGGGAAAAAGATAGGATACCCCGACCAATGAAAACGCTTGTTTCGGGCCTGTGTTTACAACTGCAGGGAGCATCAAGATGGTCAGACCCTATTTTGTGTAACATGATTTACTTAGGAATTTTGGTACAACAGTATAAAAGAAGTATCACTTGGCAGAGGTTATCAACACGATATTAGAAATGTTTCTCTACCCGTAAGAAGTTATACTTTTACTAATACTATTATAGGACGGGATAAATCTTAGATTAAATGCATTCGAAGCTTCAGGTTGTCCTAAATTTAGCTGTTTAAATTATGCTTAACAGAAAATGCGAGTGGTAACTAAAAAGATTATTATATAGATATGTAGAGCCTAATTCTAAGTATAAGGTAAACTTTACTTGATTAAAACTGCATTAGGAATAACGGAGATAATAAACAAAGTAATTTTCCTACATTGTACACAAGGCCAGGAGGTACCCTTATTTTAGACTAGGTATTGCATTCCTCGGGGCTCCCCTCTCATACGGCGGATGTCAGACTATAAACAGAATCGCCTAACAAACTTCGGTCAGTCACGATTTGAAAAACACAGAAAGCGGTGGATGCAATGCTTATATTAATGCCAGCGTTTGCCTTTCTGCAACTGTAGCAGACCTTATTCACCAATGAGGGCCAGTATGTGTGTGTGTACTTGAGGGTAAGACCTAATGTATTCATATGTATAAATATATATATAAATGTATATAATAGTGTGTAATAATAATAGTTAATCCACTGTGCGATACGATGTGTATAAGATGTGTAGGAATGGACTGTGTCTTCTGATGAAACTTACAGGCTCGTGTGTACTTCTAGAGGCAAAGCTCGCCTTCGGCAATATTTAATAAATTGAGAAAAATGGCGAAATTGTACCTGTAAGTTGGGAAAAGTATTTAAAGAAGTAATTCTTGAATGGAATGAGATACCTGACAGGCACATAAAGAAGGATGAAAGGGATTGATTCACAGTATCGTTTGACATATTGTTAAATAGTTTTACTCACAACCAAATTATTATATGGAGGCGAATCATGTGGAAAGTACTTGTAATTAAGAAGGTAGAATTAAATTGGGATCATTTTGTATTAAACTGATTGTTGTTGACTACACTATTCCTTGTGCATCTGACTAGCACGCTTATCTGAAACTTGCTATCGTCCCCATCTGTGTCATAAGAGGGGTATGGATAGAAAATACAGGAATTACGTTTGAATTCATTGCAGGTTTAATCCTTTAAACACAAGCTTCAAAAAGCAGAAGAGGCTACTCTTACTAAAGTTTCATCGTATGCAGTGCTAGTTGGTGATAACAGACCCGTCATCACGTGAATACTTACTGGAACAAGTTCAGCTGAAATTGTGTTTCCAGCATATAAAGGAGCCAGCTGCCGTGATGCAGATAAGTTGCTTACTGCAACTGTCAAGCTTATCCAGCTCAAATAAAGAAACATATTTTTCAGTTCAGGATGACTAAAATAATATAGTGTTTTACAACTTTACATAATAATAATAAACAATTCTACCAGGGAATAATCAAGCCAGCGAAGGTGTCTACAAGATGATAGACATTGTGAACCAAGAAACAAGAACATTTATTTAACTATTATTATTTATTTCATACTGTAAAATATTTGAGTTCAACATTTTCAAACAGAGAAAAATATATGTTAATTAAATTGTAAATATTCACCAGAAGACTTTTCTTAAGTTCTTTAAGTTGAATTTTAGTTCTTGTTGGTGAATATAAATATAAATATACTATATATATATATATATATATATATATATATATATATATATATAAATTAGCCCTAGCAGAGTCATAAATATATTAACTACCATAACCACAGAGGTGAATCAGGAGAGGTAACAGTTAGGGACTCAGAGTAATACATCAACATCTTCTCTGGGAACTTACATAGCTTGACCCTACCTTTGTGTCTATACACCCTTACTCTCTTTAGAGAAGGGGTATTACTGATAATACCAGACTCTTATCTGGCACTATCCTGGTATCATCTGATACACCCTAATGTCCAGGATATCTTATTCTTAATAACATCTCAAACCTCTCGCGACAATGTTTGTAAACTAAAATGTACTTGTCGTAAACCTAGATGTGTTGTCATGTGGTTACCTGGTATTTCATCATTAAAACAAGTTATCTTTAGAAATAGCGTCCTTTTGCAAAGTCTTTATAGCGATGGTTTCTCGCGGCACAGGTGCTGTGTTAGAAACACGTTGGTTCATTATCCAGTCATCTCTGCTGTAAAGGGGTGTCTGCCACTGCTCATGTGTCAAGGTAGGAAAAGGCAGTTAGAATGGGACTGGTCACCTCGCCTCTCAATGCTGGATCGTTAACCAGATTGACATGTTCCGTAACACGTAAAATGTGCGAACTGAAAATGTATCTCCAAGTATCGTGTGTCCTTTCATATTGAAACCTATGAACAACATGGTTTGTGAACAAAAAGCCTGGGTAGACAATAGGAATGTCACTCAGTGCAAACTCTTACTCCGTCTGGAGATGGAAATCAGCGAAAAGTCAATGGGGCAAATTCGCACTGTACAAACAGAAGTCAATGTTGTTCAAAAGAGGTCAAGCGATCATGGTAAACTTAGGAGAATGACAAATAGACAAAATATGACAAGAAAAATCATTGAACGCTGCAAGTGTAAACAATGAATAAGGGGATAATTTAGCGCATAAAAGGAATGGTAGATTAATGATGCCGGAGTGGAGAGAAGACCATACAAAGAAATAGAACGAACGTATTCCGTGACAAGGAGTATGAGTGTCTGACATTATTTTGGTTCCTTATATGTACTATTGCGCATCTTCTTTCTCTGTCTTTGTGTTTATGTATTATATTTCCATCTGATCACAAACTAAAATGTTTAAGTTCCTTTTTATTCTTAACGACTATTCCTCCCCTTGTTTAATATTTATGTCCGTGCGTATAAATAAGATCGTTTGTCGTAAACATATTTGCCTGGCATAGTTTTTATTTTTGTTATACTGTATGTTCATGATTTGATGAAGAGCGCTTTTCAGCGCTGACGACATATTCTGGTGCGCAAATCTACGGAATCTATTGAAACTATGGGTTCACTAGCATTGAGAGTGATAGACCATATAAATATTCATTTCTTTGCAACTCGCATCGAGCGGAAATGTTTTAAAATATGTGTTGATCAAAATAAAAAGTAAAAAATTAAATGTAGCAGAATTTACTGCTATATACTTTCATAATGTGCTATATTTGCTTTATATTATTTGGTAGATTAATGGAAATAAAAAATTAGTACAAGTACAAATTTTATTTAACTTATTACTAGTTTTTTTAATTATGTTGTTACCCTTGCAATGGAAAAAAAAAAATACTACCTCCCCTTACAAAATTGTGACAAGGCGAAACGAAAGCAGATTTCGCACGTGACCAGTGTTTGTGAACATCTTTGATTGTTTCTTCTCGACTCTGTTGTAAAGTTCATCATCAAGCTTTTTTAGTTCTTCAGTTCAACACAGTTTGTAATTCTGTCTTGCCTCTCTGATAAACTCAGTGGCTGCTTGCAGTATCGTTTTGTTTAGGCTTCCAACCATGTTTTTAAAATTATGTGCGTTAGTGAGTACATGTGTTAATACTTTTTAATGCTGTATGTCAGCAATAGTGTTGATATAACAGTGAAACAATTGTAATTTTGTTTGACAAGAAAATATATACGTAAAAGACATAATAACAGACATAAGAAACATGGATATCAAGAAATTGAAAGATGGAAATTATAAATTTGAAAAAAAAATTATTAAACTTTCTTGAGAAATTGTCATATATCTTTCATAATAATGGACCATGTGACTGATGTAACTAATATTACACGTCACCTGACAAAACATGTCCCATAACTTTTGATCACCACAGACTATGAGCGCGTGCCTTGTTGTCGCTACTTTTATATTTTGATTGTTAGTCTGTTTAATTCCGTCACAAGTAGACATGTCCATTAATCGTTTTTGTCAATAGTTCTTTTTTTTATTTGACCTGTTGTGACGCTGGATCTGAGAGAGTTTGGCACTAAAAGGTGGGGCTACCCCCCACCCCCACCCTGTTTTTCTGAACTTTGACATTCGCCTAGAGCTTAGGCCACCCTCTTCATTCTGTTTGACTTTTGGCCCGCCCAATTCAACTCTTTTAGTCGTCTGTGGTGGTTAAAGAGGGGGGGGGGGGGTAACTGGTAAAATCGGACAGGTTTATTTCCCCTTTCTTTTATGTGGTAGGAGTAATCTTTGAGGCGTCCTGTACTCTCAATCGCGGGAAAAGCGGCATCTTTCTTAGTCGCTTTGATCACGAGTTAAAAACCCGGGCACTCTGTTTCTGAGGGAAGCGGCAAAACTTCCCATGATCTTTGACACCAGGGAAGACATCGCCATTCGTGTGTCCACCGGCAGACCCTATTCCGCTGAGGAAACCAGGCGGTCTCTTTTTAGCTCGGATTTTCGTCAACGGAACAGTCTGTGAGTTCCGTAGAAGTTGCATCACGTTACGTGCAACCCGGCGAAAGAGTCACTCGGCAACGCAGGTGGCCTTGACACATGGCGTCTGAGAATACAATATAAGCTTAACTTTCTAGTTGTCTGGCACTTAATACTCCAGAAGTCCTTGTAGAGTGGAAGCGTCAATGCCAGTTGGCAGATTCGACCAGCTACTCTTAGTGTTAGTGGAATTCGTGCTTCTCGCAGGGAGAGAGAGAGAGCAAATCTCCACACGCTAGTGGCGACCAAACCTGGAAACAAGATTTTTGTCATAAGTTGAATATCACTTCCTTGATCAAGTTTTTCGAGTGTGACCAGTAGGGTCAATCCTATGACCCAGTACCAAGAAAGCTGAAGGGGAGTATCCAGCTGTTGGTGCCCCAAGCCCCTTGGAGCTGCTTAAACCTTTGAAGACCACCATCACATCAAGTTCACCAAACTCCAGAATAGCGCGCTCATCCAGTCTTAAGTTATAGACTGGTGGGCCCTTTCTTTATAAGCCCAGTTGCATTTAAACTGGCTGTGTCTCTCGGGTATAGTAAGGCGCATCGCTGGCGTAAACCCGAGTTTGGACATTTTAAACTGCCGGATATTAGGGTTCATTTTCTGTGAGTCTCTCTGAATGGATATTTCCTTCTGACCTTGTCAATCGTGGATTTATTAAATTCTCACCTCGTCGGATAAGCAAGAGAGTGACAAGAGACGTAGTTCAAATCAGGATTTGATTACACAGGCAAACAGGGGATGTTATCTAAGACGTGTAGCGGACAGTAATTAATTGTTTAAAGATTTAGAGGTGCTTATAAGTGGGTGTTTTCTCTTCTACATTTATTGTTGGAGAACTGTTTGTATATTTTGCGGTGGTGCACAATTTTGCTGTGGGGTATTTAATGTCATTTGTGTTTGTGTAGCCTAGTCGCAGTTGCTTCTAAGTGAGGCTGGGGACTGCGAAACGTGGGACGCAGATCAGATTTTCTTATTATTTCAGTACCCATTGTGGGTCGAGTTTTATTGGGTTAAGATATGGATTTTTTTTTGTCTGGGTACACCTAAATTTTCCAGTTTGGATTAGTAACCAACCTAAGGTTGGGATTAGTTGTTGTCAATCGCGTTTTTTTTTTGTACTCTGTGGAAATTGTTAGTGAAAATACACGGTTGTTTGAACTGACGTTTATTTTTCCTGCCATCGCGCAGTTATAGCAATTTTAGTATCTAATCTAATTAACGGCTGATCAGAATGTGTCTTCTACCTGTACATCTGTGATCGTTGAATGTCAAACCACTTAATGTGTATCCGTCCCTTACTTCATGTATCTATTCATGTTTTGATAGGTGAGAAAGAGAGGGGTGAGTGGAGTTGCCATTTAAATACGTCCGAGTGGCAGGGTAAAACAGAGAGTTTAAAATCCTCATCAGTTTCAAAATTCTCTAAGTCCTTGGTGTTTATTATTTCTTAGTTGGGCACTTCGTATGAAGGAATCCTTACAGTATTTATTTCTTCTTTTAACAGCTTCATTGATTTAACATATTAGAGGCTTCTTACAAAGAACTGAGCTGAAAAAGAAATATAGTTACTTGGAACGTACTTACTTGAGTGTATCACAAATATATAATCTGTAACGACAGATTGTCACCATAAAGAAAATCTCTTTATGCAAACCGCATAAAAATATTGAAGAGTATGGAAATGCACTAAGTTTCTTGTTGAATAACCTCAACGTAGGAGCAAGACTTGTGTGTCAGACCGGATATACATCTTTGCACGGTAACTAACACGTCTATATGCAATGCTCAACTCCGTACAGCTAACTTTCAGAAAATTCTCTCTGAGCTGATTTAGTAGTGCGCGCTGCTGGCTACTTTTGATTGGTGAAAGCTTTATTCTATTAATTTATTTACTGGTCATTCCATTATGTTATCTTACAGGGAGTGAGGCTATTCTTATCTACGTCACCAATCTTCATGGTAACTCTCGCCGATCACCAGCGTGGGTTATGTCAAAACTGGCATAGTTAATTTTCACCTTACTTCACCCTGCACTCAATGTGTCTCAGGCTTTTTTATATTTGTTTCTTTTTTTAATTTGTAAACAAAATCTTGCTTGCTTATTTTCTATAATAGTGAATGATACTTCTGTTACTTTATTATATTTAGTCTCTAGCAGGAATAAATGCTATGGTAGTAGGTCATACGGCCACAAGTACTTCTCTGTATTTATGTAAGATATTGTTAATAACTGTTGTATTTGCTGCTAATAGTATTCTCTACATTCATTTCTACACTGCTATTTTTTTGTAGGCATGACCAAATATAAAATACCTTGTGATCTAGTTATAATGATAGTAGTAAAACAAGAGAGAGAAGCAAGTCTGAAGCCATGAACGATCGAATGGACAGTAATACCAGAGAAGATGACTGTGCAAGCTAGATCTGGACATGCATAAACCCTTATCCATCCAGTGATAAGATGTCTGAACTTCCAGAGGTTTTCTAGCGCTAAGAATACATGTAGAACAAGGATGTACTGAAAAGGGATTGCCGTGGACCCATATTTTGTCTGCTATGTTTGAAATACAGAATGTTTAAGAGATTAAAACGAGCAATTTTGGGATCTGACGAAGGATTTTCTTGTGAAAGTAGGATTACTGCCAAAATATTAGGATTAAGTTACTGTAGAGCAATTGTGAGTTTACTCTAAAAACTGGATACAATTCCTTATTTGAAAATTAATTTAGCATATACACAAAAGGTAAAAGGTCAAGAATCCCGTTACACGCTCATTGAGTCATATTGGGAATATGGTGTTAGGTCCATATGTTCTTGACCATCAGCACACTAGTAGTGATGTGGTCAGCATCATGCTGGCCACATTAACTTTCCCAGAGTTGCTCTAGTACCCAATTGCAGTGTCGACCTCGGAGCCGTTTGCGGTCTAAAAACTTCCGCCTCAACTGGGGATCAAACCATGGACCGCCGAGCTAGGAAGCCAGTGCACTAATCACTGCGCTAGCGCGGCTCTATAGACACAAAGAAAAATCTAAATACGTAGCAAACACTACAGTTAATGAAATAAGTAACACCATGTTTTATATCTTATTGAATAGCATGGACTATTTTGGCATTGTAATATAATCTGTAAACCCTTTGCTAAATGTATTTTATGTTTATGGCTTAAAAAAATGCGGCTTTGCTATAGAGAATCTATATTTATTTCGTGCGTGACTCATGTCTGTGGGTTTGTTATGTTGTGTTATTATTATCTTATGTTTGAGTAGTTTATGTTTGATTTCTATCAACTCTGAGGCCTGTACAGACGTCAACAATCTGGCACGGCCTGTATGTCTGTTACAGAATTAGATTTGGAGCAGTTAGAAATTCACAGCCTAGATTACCAGATTTCTCAATGTTTCTTCATATTCGTCTTTCGTTCTCATATAACGACATCTATTTGTGTCACAACGTTGGCAGTCTGTCTCAGGCTTCTCTCGTTGATCCTCACGTGGGTTGGTGAAAGCCACGTTGTCAGTCTGCTCTTTTTGTGGAGCCGACATTCATAAATGATGTGTTCTTCTGTGTACAGTCTTCTCGCTTACATCCGCATGTCTCTCTGTTTGATTGTTAATTTGTTGAACAGATGGTATTTAATTCCACAGTAGCCTGCTCTTTATATGAATAATATTACTTGATCTCTTCTTGGTAAGGGATATTATATCTCTGTTATATCTGCCTTTGTGTGTTTTCTATGTCATTTGTCTTAGATATTTCATATAAATGCTACTATCTCAAACTGTGCTTCCCTTCCTGAGTTTGAATATCGTGTCCGCTTTCCGTGACAAGTCTGTCTGCCTTCTCGCTTCCAGAAATATGTCTATGTAAGTAATGCAATAATTGTGATTTATTTTTATTCAGATAAACAGAAAACATAAGCAATTTAATTTTTAATTAACCAATATACATATCATGAATATATGATTAAAAAGGATGCAAATAGCAGTAGTTAAATGTATTATCTACAATATACATCATATAACGAGCAACGTGAGCCCATATCAGTAAGAAATCAGCAACTGGAACAGACAGACACCTTCACATACCTAGGATGCATAGTAACACCAGATGGCGGAGCAAGCAAAGACATCAACAGAATGAACAAAGCAAGAATAGCCTAATTTTAGTCTAAACAACATCTGTAAGTCCTCTCAGTACAGTAGGAACACACAATTAAGACTATGTGAAAGTTGTGTACGTTCTGTGCTTCTCTATGGCGCGGAATGCTGGAGGGTAACAGAGAAGGAAATGTCGAAATTGTCCTCTTTCCACACAATCTGCCTAAAAAAATATTTTCCGAATCTTTTGGCAGAATGCCATCACCAACCATGAAGTGTTTACTCGGAGCAAGGAAGAGGACATGCACACCATCATAACTGGCAGACGCTGGAGCTGGGTTGGCCATGTCCTCAGAAGAGACCCCGATGCCATCACAAGAACAGCAATGCTATAGACCCCGGAAGGAAAACGAAAACATCTTGGCGGAGGACTGTGGAGGCTGAGATGCAAAGAATGAATCAGAGTTGGGACACTGTACGAAGGATGGCCACCGACCGAGCAAAGGGAAATTAATTTGTTGCAGCCCTACAAGACGCCGCCAGGCGTAATGGCCACTGACTGCTTTGACGATCGGCGGCTAAGGATATAAGAAGAATACATCATATAACCTAGCTATATCCAGTTTGAGTTTCTACACTTCACCTGTGTTTATTAATTTAAAAATTAAATTGTCTTGTGGTACTCGAGAATCATGTGTACTTTCAATTTCTTGAATATATAGCAGGTTTCTATTAGAGCTTCTGAGAGACTTTCTAATCCGATGTTTTTTATGGTTCATTACTATCAACAACATTTCTGAAAGTCACAAAAAGGTCAGTGACTTCCATGTTGTCTTTATCAGCCAGCCTTGACCTTCAGGTCCCGTGTAGTTTCCAAAGAGTCACTGAGGAGACAAAGAATGTGTCCAGTCATCTGTCAAGCATGTCGTAGAAGGAAACAAAGAATGTGTCCACTCATCTGTCAAGCACGTCGTAGAAGGAGACAAAGAATGTGTCCACTCATCTGTCAAGCATGTCGTAGAAGGAGACAAAGAATGTGTCCACTCATCTGTCAGACATGTCGTAGAAGGAGACAAAGAATGTGTCCATTCGTCTGTCAGGCATGTCGTAGAGGGAGACAAAGAATGCGTCCACTCATCTGTCAGGCATGTCGTAGAAGGAGAGAAAGAATGTGTCCACTCATCTGTCAGGCATGTCGTAGAAGGAGACAAAGAATGTGTCCACTCATCTGTCAGGCATGTCGTAGAAGGAGACAAAGAATGTGTCCACTCATCTGTCAGGCATGTCGTAGAAGGAGACAAAGAATGTGTCCCCTCATCTGTCAGGCATGTCGTAGAGGGAGACAAAGAATGTGTCCACTCATCTGTCATGCATCTCGTAGAAGGAGACACAGAATGTGTCCACTCATCTGTCAGGCATGTCGTACAAGGAGACAAAGAATGTGTCCACTCACCTGCCAGGCATGTCGTAGAAGAAGACAAAGAATGTGTCCACTCATCTGTCAGGCATGTCGTAGAAGGAGACAAAGAATGTGTCCACTCATCTGCCAGGCATGTCGTAGAAGGAGACAAAGAATGTGTCCACTCATCTGTCAGGCATGTCGTAGAAGGAGACAAAGAATGTGTCCACTTATCTGTAAGACATGTCGTACAAGGAGAGAAAGAATGTGTCCACTCGTCTGTCAGGCATGTCGTAGAAGGAGACAAAGAATGTGTCCACTTATCTGTCAGGCATGTCGTAGAAGTAGATAAAGAATGTGTCCACTCATCTGTCAGGCAGTCGTAGAGATAGATAAAAGAATGTGTCCACTGTAGTAAAATCTGCGAGAATAATCGCTCATTTCAGTAAGAGTTTAGTCATAAAATGATAATAAATAAACCAGCCCTATTGTGTCTGACGGTGATGCTCTCACACGCCAGCAACGCTGCCTTTTGAGCAGTGCTAACGCCTATAGAACGATCCCACGGTAAAAATCTAACACGCGTTTTAGTTTCGGTTTCGAAAACGTACTACCAACATTTAACATTTTGCCAGATCTACTGCACACATTTTGCAGCCTAGACTTATAATTAACGATTTTGCGGAAGTGTGCCGAAAAATAACTATCTGAATTAACATATTCTGTCAACTTTAACGCTGGTAATTAGTAATAATCTTTACATTTTTTGGTAGTGTTACACGATACAATACAAATTAATAACGCCAATTCTTAACCCGCCATGCACAAACCCGCTTCGCTTGACACATTCTGCCATGCATATAAACACCAGACAATTTTATTGCCTCCTCGCGGTAATGTTTCTGAAGTCACAAAAACAAGTTAGTTATTTGAAAATACATTCTGGCGAGATGAAAGAGAGGGAAAAGATGGCGGTCTTGTGTAAAATATTTATTTGACGATGACCGTGACAGAATTGAAAATCTAGAACCAATATGAAACTGACCATAAAAATCATATGGTAGTATAGCTTAGAGTTCACTGAGCAAGAATATGTTTTAAATAATATGGTAGTCCCAGTATTAGTTGAGTTATTGAAAAAATACTAAATGTCTACGGACGCTCGACCAGACACACTGTCGTTTCTGCTTGTTTTTTTTTAACGTTAGTGGGGACACCAGCTTAGAAGGGAGGCAGTGAGGTTAATTCAAATTCGCTCAGGTAACAAGAGTATAGGAGGAGAGGGGAGCGGTAGGAAAATTATTACCGAAAACTAACATCGTTTTGTATTGGCATAACTAAAGCAGACTGGCCAATCGACTACCAGACGCAGAGTATGTTTGGAATTAATTTTGTTTTTCAAAAACTGCCTTTGAATTCTGGCAGTCGCAAGCTTTCGATTGGCCAGTGCTACTAAATATTAGCAAAAAGCTTTCGCTGCTCAGTGCCAGTTGAACAGTAAATTTTATTCAGATACGCTGAGAACAGCTGTGATAAATTTAAAAGTAAATTAAATAAATAAATAAATATTTCACAGTCTGGACGGAGCAGAAGAAACTGAGGCCATTTCTTTGCAAAGTCAGCGTCATTTGTTTATATTTCTTGATTTGTGGTAAGAATGCTTTATGAATTTAATATGTTTAATCCCATTGCCAAAGTTAGATACTGCTATTGGGAAAAAGTGAAGGACGTGCCGGGAGCAGACATTGTTGAGTCCTCATGTTGAAATGTATCTAACTAATGTATGTTGTCATGATTATGTTTGAATATTATTGTATTAGAGTATATTAGTAAGCCTCCGCGTTCCATGAACACTCTTCAACATGCCTAAAGCATTTATGTTTAAAAAGAAAAAGAAGAGAAAAAAATATATAGAAGGAAATGTGGTTACCCCACATTATATAATTGAGGAAAACTATGTAAATGTACAGTGGCGTATCTGCCATAGGGACCTGAGGTGTGGTCACAGCAAGGTGGGAGTTATGTAAAGTCATTGGCGAGTGCACCTGTAATGCACGCGAGGCTGACCCCATATCTCCGTAGGGAAATAAATAATACCAAAAGTGATCAGATATAAAAGGCCAGGGTGTCCTTTTGTTGCAGAGGTTTTGTTTCCTGTTGCCAGCTGGTAACAGGAAACCTGAGGAGTGACGATAACGCCAAGAAGTCTCCAAAAATTCATGTATGCTGTCAAGAGATAACAGCAGGAGCTTAGGCGTGTGATGTGATATCGATATTTCTCCAACTACACAATACCTTATCTTTCAACAAGAAATCCCAGGTAATATGTTAAGGACCTAGGTATATCTGACAGTTTCGTTTTAAATAAACTGGTATTTCAAATCATACTCAGGAAGTTGATGGGGGTATGATGATAATAAAGCCCCTCATACACGCTGACTCTCCCTCTTAGAAGAATCAAGTGTAAGCTGTGAACATTCCAACAGGAAAGACATATATTAACTTTGTAGTTAATTGGGCAGATTGTCCACACAATTTTAGTTAATATTTTATGTAAACTATCTTGTCCTCATTTTTAAAGACCTGTCCAAACGATATGACAGGACAGGCAAAATAAATTGTACAAAAAATTATCAAATTTAAAGAAAAACTTAACCACAGGTTTTATTCACTTCCTCATAGAAACATAAAGTGTTTTTGTGTTGTGTACCATCATTTTATTTCTCCCCTAGACACTAGGTACATCATACACCAGACACTAGAGCCAAAATAGTGACCGTGTGAGATCTAGGGAGATAGCGTTAGGTTCCCTGCACAAAATTCATCATCATCATTTATAGAGTCAGGGTCCTACATGTGCCTGACCTCACACGGTTAATACATACACGGATTTCATTCTTTTAGGATACCATCATAACCTCCCCAGCAAAATCTAACTTTGCTACATCCACTCATCTGTCAGGCATGTCATAGAAGGAGACAAAGAATGTGTCCACTCATCTGTCAGGCATGTCGTAGAAGGAGAGAAAGAATGTGTCCACTCATCTGTCAGGCATGTCGTAGAAGGAGACAAAGAATGTGTCCACTCATCTGTCAGGCATGTCGTAGAAGGAGACAAAGAATGTGTCCACTCATCTGTCAGGCATGTCGTAGAAGGAGACAAAGAATGTGTCCACTCATCTGTCAAGCATGTCGTAGAAGGAGACAAAGAATGTGTCCACTCATCTGTCAAGCATGTCGTAGAAGGAGACAAAGAATGTGCCCACTCATCAGTCAGGCATGTCGTAGAAGGAGACAAAGAATGTGTCCACTCATCTGTCATGCATGACGTAGAAGGAAACAAAGAATGTGTTCACTCATCTGTCATGCATGTCGTAGAAGGAGACAAATAATGTGTCCACTCATCTGTGAGGCATGTCGTAGATGGAGACAAAGAATGTGTCCACTCATCTGTCAGGCATGTCGTAGAAGGAGACAAAGAATGTGTCCACTCATCTGTCAGGCATGTCGTAGAAGGAGACAAAGAATGTGTCCACTCATCTGTCAAGCATGTCGTAGAAGGAGATTAATAAGAGGTTCAGCATAGCGCTGGTAACCTCACCATGAAAAATACATTGGTAAAGAAAGAACTGCTTGCAACAAGGGAAGTAACAACATCTTTTAAAGCAATGAAAAGGGAAACAATGATGTGACTTTAAGAAGTACAATTTTCTACAGCCAGGTCGACCATTGACTCCAAGTTCTAACAGGTCTTGTTAGATTTTTGTACGTTAACGTATAAGATAATCAGCTTCTATCAGCTCTTCTCACTATAACAACTGGTTTCTCGGGTTTTTATAATGTAGACAGCCTTCTATATCATATGAGTTTAGAATAAATTTATTCATGTAAGAAAAACATCACATCTTTCACACAGTGAATTTACTAGTTGTTCGGTTTAAAAACTCTTGGTATTTGGAGGGAGCTCTACAATGACCAATCTTTCTTTCTTTCTTTCTTTTTTTTTTTTTTGGTAACCCAACCAAACTTCTTTGAGATTGTATTTTCTCTGCAACGGTTGTTTCTCTTTGCAATAATTATGATGGTACGTATCTAAACCAGCGGGGGTCGTAGCCACGTTTGTCTCGGATGTTCTGTAAAACAGTATGTTCAAGAGGTTAACGAAGAGCTCTTTTACAGCGCTGACTAAACATTTTTGTGTGTCAAGTAACTCTTCAGAAATTTCTTGTAGAGCAGATTAGTATTAACTACTGTAACACGTATATCAAATGAAATATTTAAAAAGATATATTTACAAGACATTAACGAAACAAACCAATAAACAAATACCAGTTTTATTAGGCATGGAAACGTGTATTGCCTGTCGTATGAAATTTCCTGATTAGAAATAATTTTTGTACTACAGAACAAAGTTTTTTTTTCATCACTTACAAAATATATTTAATTAAATGTTTTCTCTTGGGTTAAATAAAATATAAAGGTTACCTTTTCCACCAAAATAAACGGTTAACAGATAAGTATAGCGGTTTTATTTTTTTCGGTTTTACTTTTGTCTAAAAACAACTGACCAATGATTCACCACAGATAATCAGTGCTTTGCTAGTACTCGTCACTGTTAGTTTATTTAGTACCGCGAAAGAAGGACGTGTATACATTTGTATTGTCAACCATGCCTTTTTTCTTTGTCTGTCTTGTCTTCTTTTGCCTGGTAATGTGCTATGTCAGTCTTCGTTTTGTTCATGTTGTGAGAAGATCTTCATAGCGTCCTTTAGAACTTCCGAGCTTCTTCTCTCTAAATCTACAGTCAAAATCAAAGGTTCTCATCAAACAGGTCAGTAGAAGTAATCTCATGCTCACATACCTAAGTACTACGTGGTCAGGTTGAAACAAGTCAACACAGATAAGCTCTTGAACTTTGTGGTTATTTTGAAATATGTAGGTCTTCTTCTTCTTTCTTTGATCCTTAGCTGCCGACAGTCAAAGCAGTCAGTGGCCATCACGCCTAGTGGCGTCTTGTAGGGCAACAACAAATTGATGCAGTTTATTGAATATTCAGAGTATTATGTACACGTATATCCCATGTATGAGGCATTGGATTATAGGTGAAATAAATTATTGTTTTGCTTGTTTAACAGAAACCACGGATAGAACAATGGATAAATTAATTGTGTCGACAAGAAAATTTGGCCAACATCGACAGAATAAAAATAAAGTACACAAATTTTCTAACACGTATACCTTTCAAAACGGACTAATGGCTAAAATTTTGAGAATTTCGCCTCCCGATGGTGGCATTTATATCGTTTTGTTTGCCCGAACAATCGAACGAAATCTTTATGTCATAAGGCTAAAGAAATACGCATTACAAGAATAATCGACTAATAGTCACTACTCATAAACGTAACAGACACTCGACCTATTAACAAAGGAAACAGAATAAGAGACGCTACTCACAAAAATAATAGATGTCAGAGACACACCTCAACAACGTAGCAGACACATAGACACTTCTCATAAACATAATAGACTGGTAGAAACTACTCACAAATGTAATGGGCTTACAGAGACAACTCACAAACGTAATAGGTGATAAATTCTGCCAAAAAATGTAACAGACTCATAAACACTACTCACAAACCAGAAATCGGGTGTATGTGTGCATATATATATATATATATATATATATATATATATATATATATATATATATATATATATATATATATATATATATATATATATATATATATATATATATATATATATATATATATATATATATATATATATATATATGGCCGTCATACCTCGAAATAAAACCTAACTATGGGATGCAACTTTGTGACAAAGGGACACAATTGCACAAACAAATTATGAACTTGCCGAAAGAATATAAGTTCCTCTTAATTAATCATTTGTATTTACTTGTTTATATACTTTACTTTTTAATTCTTTCTTTGTTCGTCCGTTTTCTTTGTTGTGTCCTTGATGACCTTCTGGCCGAAACGTTGACAGTTTTCTTTGTGCTGTGTCCTAGAATGAAGTTGTACCTATTTTGTTTTATGAACTCAAGCTTAATAAAGCTGGTAATAAATTACCTCGCTGGAACTACAGATGGGCTGAACTAACTGAGAAAGATTTGTAATGTTGACAAAACTACATATGAGCTGTCTGGGATAGATTTGTAATATTGTTAGAACATTAAGATGAGCTAACTATGACATATTTGTAAAGTTGACTTAACTACAGATTGGAACAGTTTTGTAATGTTCACAGACCTGCAGATGAGCTGACTGGGAAAGATTTGTAATACTGACATAATTACAGATGGGTTGACTGGAGCGGAATTACAACACTGTCACATAGATTTTTTGAGATTAGTAATGTATGTCATAGGGGTATGAGCATGATTGATGAAACCATTAAGTAAGACAATAAATAGATTAACAACAAATACGCTGTTAAGTAAACAGAAACTATACATCAAACCCCAACTCTGACAACTGACTGCAGAGAATACAGTTTTATAACTACGGGTAGAAAAATAAAGCAGAGAGTCCACTAACACCGAACATAAACCGCAGAACAAGAGAGACAATGTATCACTGAAATATCAAATAAAACAACACAGTGAAACAATAAAAAATCCAAAGGAAGATTTACTTACTGCAGTTTTAGACACCATACGTCAAATCATTATTGTCAATGTCATTAATCAGCTGGAGTTGAGGAAGACAACATTATTGGTAGACACCAGAGGAAACGAAAAACACACATGGATCTTCATTACAGCTAGTAGTACTTTTAACGACACGTCGGCACACTATCAATAATAGATATAGAGGCAAAATCATTACACTTAGAATAAACAAATAAATAAGTATATGGATTGAACAAGCAGAAACACTCGAATAAACTTACCACGTGATGGTCAGACAGACAACTAGCGGTCTTTCACATAAATATATTTTTCCGTCGCTAATACAAAAGTCAGCCCCCCCCACCCCCCCCCCCCCCCCCCCACCACCCCCCCCCCCCCCCCCCCCCCCCGCCCCCCCCCCCCAATTAGAAAAGGACATAGATAACAATCCAGCGGTCAAAATGTTATAAAAATGTGTACAATATACCCCACTTATAACCGAGAGATCACGCCTCTTGTCAGGTTACGACAGGATGTCGAATCTCAGAAATAAACGGAGAAAAACATAACCATGTGATATTTTAAGCAGAAGTTATAGAGAAGTTAGGGGAAGGCATCCAATTTAGTTGCAAAGGAAAACAACTTAATTATTAAAAAAATATAAAACTAAATAACAGATTTTCAGTAATTATTTAATTTTTTCAGTTGGTTATATAAAGTTATATGAGGCATAACAGAGTAACTTGTTTTTATTAGCTTGCTTTTTAAATTGTTTAAGGTTCAGTGGTTTTTTTTATATTTAGAATAAAACACAATTAAATGATATGGAGTTTGATGCACAACTTAAAGTAATAAACACATATTTGCTCTGACACTTTCAATGTTAATCTAAAAATACACTGTTTGATGCAGCCGCAGATGTGCCCACTAATGTGTTCAAACAAAGAAACAACCTTTACAAGCAATTTATCATTCAAAAACGGGTATGTTGTAAATCATCTTTACATTTATACTTATAAATTATAATGCTATTTTAAAGTACTTTAGTTTTTTAAAATGACGTCGGATATTGTATTGTTAAGTATAAATATCAGTGGCATCCGCGCTTAATTACACCACATAATTCCACTAATACATAAACACAAACCTGACTTTATACTTTTACAAGAAACCAACATACACACAGACGAACACGCATCACAGACCACAAACCAGTTATGACTTAGGCATTCTTGTTTTAGCTTAGCCATTCACAACACTGGTTCAGGAACAGTTATACTACAAACGTCAGACAGGTGGGAGATACTTAAGAAAAACAGAGACACCGAGGGTAAAATGGCAAACGTTTACATAGGAAACAAGAAACACACATACACAATTGTTAACATACACGCCCCAGCAAACTACAGTCACCAACCGCAGTTTTATGACAACTTAGATAACTTACTCCAGACACTTACCAGAAACTCTAAAGTTTACATACCACAAAGCAATACTCACAGCCATTAGTACTACTCAGGCAAGCGCGCATTTTAAACGCTCACCACATTTGAAATTCAACAACATTTTATTCCAAAACAAAACATACATATAGCATATGACTTGACTCATCCATTGTTAAGTCATGTTTTCTGAGTGGGAGTTAAGTGTTTGTTGTGATCCCATTACGTTCTGTAGGAAGTACGTGGTAAGGCCCCAATCTCTTCCACGGTGGCTAGCCATTGTCTTTTTCTATGTCCGACACGCCTCTAGTGCGCCACACACTTTGCTGTTTCGCTTTGCGAGCCGTTGATCTTCTCAGATTCCTCCGCCTCACTCACCGTCTCAGTCTTTGTGCACTAGGGATGGACATTCCCTTGAGTAAGATTGCTCCTACTCCACCCATGTAGTTTAGCCAGTCAGCCAAGACTGTTGCCCGGGATGTGGCCACCGCCGTACACAAGCGGTATTCGAGGAGGCATACATGAGCTAGATAAAGAGAGGAGAACCAAATAGGATCCTGACTATCCTAAAAAGGACATGGCTGTCTCTCACCATGAGGTACTATCCCTCTCTCTTTATCCTACATAAGGAGAAAAACATGAAAGAGGGGTAGGAATGTTGATAAAGAAGGAGTTACAAAAATACGTATGTGGAAACTGGACACACAATGACAGAATGATGTTACTAAAGATGAGAGCAAAGCCATTCGACATATCAATCTTACAAACTTATGCACCAACTAAAGATCACAGCGAGGAAGAAATAGAAGAATACTATGAAGAGCTACAACAAACACTTAAACCAGTCAAATCTACAGATGTGTTGATAGTAATGGGTGATATGAATGCAAAAGTAGGAAAAGGAAAATACAAGAAAATAGTAGGACAGTATGGATTAGGGACAAGAAATGATAGAGGAGACAGACTTATCCAGTTCTGTGAAGAAAACCAACTGGTCATATGTAACACCTTTTTTGAACACCACCCAAGGAAATTATACACATGGAAAAGCCCAGGAGATGTAACACGAAATCAAATCGACTATATCATGATAAAACATAGATTTAAGAACAGTGTCACAAGTGCAAAGACACATCCTGGCGCTGACATAAATTCAGATCACAATCCAGTCGTCATCAAAGTAAATATAAAGCTGAAAAGAGCAGGAAACAGAAGACAGGAGGAACCCCAGATAGAAATATCAGCGCTGAAACAACCAGATATAAAACATAAATATTTGATCGATGTCAAAAATAAATATCAACAGTTATTGGCAGAAAGCATGGAGCAGTATAGAAGAGAAAACCCAGAAGAAAAAGCAACCGCAAAATGGGAATGCTTAAAATCAAGCATACAATCAGCAAATGCAAATTTACCTAAAAAGGAGTCTAAGAAAAATCAAATTTGGATGACAGATGACATCTTGAATAAAATGGCAGAAAGAAAGAAAGCAAAAAACACTCCAGAATATAAAACAATAGACAATGACGTACGTACTATGTGTAGAGAAGCAAAAGAACGGTGGATAGAAACAAAATGCAAGGAAATAGAAGACTTGGAAGCAAACCACATGACAAGAGATATGCATGAAGAAATAAAGAAATTATCAAATCGGTCGCGGTTTGCACAAGGAGGAAGTTGTATCAAGAACAAAAATGGTGTAATATTACTTGATGAGAAAGACATTTCAAACAGATTGGCAGAATACGTAAAAGAACTATTCGAGGACAACAGAGGTAAAAAAACCATCACCAGATTCTAATGAAGGCCCAAACATTCTCAGATCAGAAGTAGAGAATGCCATTCATATGATACAAAAAGGAAAATCAGCAGGCATGGATAACATAAAAATTGAAATGATAGAAGCTCTGGAGAGCTTTGGTATAGATACAATCACAGAAATATGCAACGATATATACAATACAGGATATATACCACACGACATGAAGACATCAGTTTTCATAACATTGCCCAAAAAACCAAATGCAACAGAATGTTCAGACTTCAGAACAATCAGCCTGATGAGTCATGCAATTAAGATACTGCTCAAAATCATACAGGAAAGAATAAAAAGTAAAGTAGACAGCGAAATCCAAGAAGAACAGTTTGGTTTTAGACGGAACAGTGGAACAAGAGAGGCAATATTTTGCCTAAGAATATTAGCAGAAAAATATACAGAGGTCCAAAAAAGTATGTATATGTGCTTCATTGACTATAAGAAGGCTTTTAACAGAGTCCATCATGAGAAAATAATTGAATGCCTCGAAGACATAGGTATTGATGGAAAGGATATAAGAATACTCAGTAACCTTTATTGGGAGCAAACTGCCACAGTAAGATCGGGAAGGAATTATTCACCATACATAGACATAAAAAGAGGTGTCAGACAAGGTTGTGTGTGCACTCTGGGTTCCGCGACTATTGACACGTGAACAGAAGTAAAAGAGGGTAAATTGCTGTCAACAGTTGCTCAAAAAGTGTCTGTCAAAAACATTTTGGAGACCATGGTGACAATAGATGAGACTTGGGTACACCATTATGACCCAGAATCCAAAATTGCCAGCATGCAATGGAAAACCCCGGCCTTCCCAACACCTGTCAAGCCGAGAGCTCAGAAATCTGCAGGAAAAGTGATGCTGACTGTTTTTTGGGACGGCAAAGGTGTCCTTTTGAAAGATTATCTGCCTCGTGGCAACACAGTTAATGGACAGTACTACGCAGATCTTCTCACCAAACTAAGAAAGGTTGTGACTAAGAAACGAGGGATAACGCGCACTCAAAATCTTCTTTTGCTTCAAGACAACGCGCCCTCTCACAAAGCACGGCTTGTGCAGCTAGCAGCAAACGATTTGAATATTGAAATTCTTCCCCACCTACCATATTCTCCAGATTTGTCTCCATCAGACTTTTTTCTATTCCCAAATTTAAAAAAAAACAGCTAAAAGGAAATCATTTTGACAGCGATGAAGAAGTTATACTGGCATGTGATGACTGGTTTAGTTTGAAAAAAGGGTGTTTTACTCCCAAGGACTTTTCAAGGTCAAGCAGAGATGGCAGAAGTGTTTCAATTCAGACAGTGAATATATTTGAAAGGAATAAACACTATACAAAATTTCAGTTCTCTGTGACATGTCCTTCATGGTAAGCCCAAGACGTATGTCAAGCCCCTTAATAAATAAATAAATAAATAAATAAATAAATAAATAAATAAATAAATATAAATAAATAGATAGATAGATAGATAGATAGATAGATAGATAGATAGATAGATAGATAGATAGATAGATAGATAGATAGATAGATAGATAGATAGATAGATAGATAGATAGATAGATAGATAGATAGATAAATAAATAAATCGACTGCCAAAGATACTCTTTTATGGTGAGATGCAGAAGGGTAAACGCTCCCATGGTGGCCAAAAGAAGCGCTTCAAAGACACGTTAAAGACGTCATTAAAAACCTTTGACATAAACCCAGACACATGGGAAGCTGCTGCGCAAGACCGAACTGCTTGGCGCACATCTCTTCGTAAAGGTGCAGCAGCATGTGAATCATCCAGAAGAGCAGCAGCGGAACAGCGGAGACAAGCTAGAAAGGACCGTGAAATAAAACCTTCACATGAAGCAAACATTCCCTGCCCACACTGTCCAAGATCTTTCCAGGCCCGCATCGGGCTCTTCAGTCACCTTCGTACCCATAGACTAACCTAACATATTCTTAAATAATTGGATGAACAGAGTGGTCTTCATCACCCGTGATGGACGAACAACCAAAACCATTTATGTCCGTGCGTATAAATAAGATCGTTTGTCGTAAACATATTTGCCTAGCATAGTTTTTATTTTTGTTATACTGTATGTTCATGATTTGATGAAGAGCGCTTTTCAGCGCTGACGACATATTCTGGTGCGCAAATCTACTCAATCTGTTCAAAGCCGAAAGTAGCATTGAGAGTGTTAACCCGTATAAGTATTCATTTCTTTACAACACGCATCGGACAGAAATGTTTTAAAATATGCATTGATTTAACTGCTATATAATTTCATAATGCACAATATTTGCTTTATATTATCTGTTGAGTTTATTGGAAATAAAGAATGCGTTCAAGTACAAATGTTATTTAATTTATTACTAGTTTTCTTAATTATGTTGTTACCCTTGCAATGGAAAAAAAAACTACCTCCACTTACAAAATTGTGACAAGGCGTAACGAAAGCAGATTTCGCACGTGACCAGTGTTTTTGAACATCTTTTATTGTTTCTTCTCGACTCCGTTGTAAAGTTCATTATCAAGCTTTTTTAGTTCTTCAGTTCAACACAGTTTGTAATTCTGTCTTGCCTCTCTGATAATAAACTCAGTGGCTGCTTGCAGTATCGTTTTGTTTAGGCTTTCAACCATTTTTTTTAAAATTATGTGCGTTAGTGAGTACATGTGTTAATAATTTTTAATGCTGTATGTCAGCAATAGTGTTGATATAACAGTGAAACAATTGTAATGGTGTTTGACAAGAAAATATATACGTAAAAGACATAATAACAGACATAAGAAACATGGATATCAAGAAATTGAAAGATGGAAATTATAAATTTGAAAAAAAAAATTATTAAACTTTGTTGAGAAATTGTCTTATATCTTTCATAATAATGGACCATGTGACTGATGTAACTAATATTACACGTGACCTGACAAAACATGTCCCATAACTTTTGATCACCACAGACTATGAGCTCGTGCCTTGTTGTCGCTACTTTTATATTTTGATTGTTAGTCTGTTTAATTCCGTCACAAGTAGACATGTCCATTAATCGTTTTTGTCAATAGTTCTTTTTTTTTTTGACCTGTTGTGACGCTGGATCTGAGAATATTTGGCACTAAAAGGTGGGCTACTGTTTTTCTGAACTTTGACATTCGCCTAGAGCTTATGCCACCCTCTTCATTCTGTTTGACTTTTGGCCCGCCCAATTCAACACTTTTAGTCGTCTGTGGTGGTTAAAGGGGAAGGGGGGGGGGGGGGTAACTGGTAAAATCGGACAGGTTTATTTCCCCTTTCTTTTATGTGGTAGGAGTAATCATTGAGGCGTCCTGTACTCTCAATCGCAAGAAAAGCGGCATCTTTCTTAGTCGCTTTGATCACGAGTTAAAAACCCGGGCACTCTGTTTCTGAGGGAAGCGGCAAAACAATAGATCCGCCTTCCATAATCTTAGTTAGGCGTCCATATATTTTGTTTGTCTCTAGACCCTGAACTTGGGCTGGGGACCTAGAGCGAACACTTACTTGTCGTAATCATTTTATATGATATGGCAGTATCAATCACTCGAAATATTAAAATGTACAAAATAAATGCTTTCATTCTTACCAGAATTCAGAATTGAGAACACAGTTAATTGCTAGCAAAACTCAGCTGAGCTGCTGGCTATATGATGGCGTCCCACTAAATGTATGTACTATCTTCTGGGAACAACACCACAGGCAATAACCACTGTGTCCCTGGACAGAATTGTATCAAATGGCAAAAATGCGCATCTCCGTCCCGCTAATATGATTACATTTATCCAATCACAGACTTCCCCCCTAACTTTTTCAAATCTACAACCAAAAGTCAAATTTCAGTCAGATCTCAGTCAAAAAAACACACTGTGCATACCTTCAGCTTATTTTTGCCAGTGTCCTCAAACGAAAATTTGAGTGAAAGTATGAAAGTAACAGTCGCTAGTTCTTCAATATCTTCCTTGTTATCTATCGTCTGTATAATTTAAAGTATATTAGTTCTCTGTTTGCTATCAAACTAGCTAGAATATCATAACTAAAAGGGTTTTTTTGACGAGAACCTTCTCTAAGTATCGAAAAACGTCCAAGAAATGACTGTTTCGAATAAGAGCCAGGGTCTTTTTTTGTCCATTTCCTTACATTGTGTCAACTAGTGACGTGAATTTGTTTCCTTTTACCACCAATTGCGTCTTTTTAGCCTTGCTAGATTCAAACACGTGTTCAGTCATATTTTTCCTTTTTTGATCTCCGTTTCCCTCCCGTCTGCAAAGGGTAAACCGTTTCGACTGCACGTCTAACTAGTTAGTTTGACTGGCGGTGGGAAATGCGGGCATGGGCGAGCATGTCTCCTAGTATCTTACGCATTATTTTTATCCCTACATTTTATCCTTATATTTGGAGATATTTTAACGTTGTATCACGGTAAATTCATCACACATCTCCCCACCTGAGAACATGCACTACGGCAAGTTCCAAAACCAGTGATACACATAGATAAAATTACTCCTCACGCCTACCACTACTCTAATTTTGATCACAGGGGTGCCGACTGAGGAAATCTGCACCGACAGTCAATGACCCTGTGATGTACTCAATACTAAACTGATAAGGTTGCAATAATAAAGACCATCTCAACAATCTAGCATTTTCATGCTTAGCCTGAGATAAGAACACCAGGGGCTGATGATCCGTCTGGATCACAAAAGTCCTACCATACAGATAGATTTGAAACTTTTTTATTGCCCAGATTAACACTAAACATTCTTTTTCGCTTGTGGAATATCCTTGCTCCGCTTTATTCAATTTGCGGCTTGCATAAGCGACTGGGTTCAGTTCCCCATCGGGTGAAGATGACCTTTGCAACAGAGCCGCCCCGAGGCCTACATTACTGGCATCTGTTCTCACCACGAAGTCCTGTGTCAAATCAGGCAATTGGAGAATAGGCTTGCTAGTGAGTTTTTCCTTTAACTCTTGGAAAGCCAATTCACATTGTGCAGTCCAAACTATTTTATCTGGATGTCCCTTGCGAGTCAGATCAGTCAGAGGAGCACAAATAGAGTTAAAATTTTTGATATATTTTTGGTAAAATCCACATAACGACACGAATGATCGCACGTCCTTTTTTGTTTGTGGTCTAGGTGCTCTCTGCAGTTTTTCCAAGTTCTTGGGGTCAGGGGTCATGTTACCCTGATATACAGTGTGTCCCAAGAATTCCAACTCTTTGCATCCAATACAACATTTTGTTGGTCTAGCAGTTAAATTCGCCTCCCTAAGCCTATCAAATAACATTTTTAGAGAGTTAATGTGTTCTTCAAATGTCTCTGTGGCGACGAGAATATCATCCATGAAATTCGTGATACATGGGTTATTCAGGGGATCCAACAATTTGCGCATCATCCTTGAAAATACACTCGGAGCATTTTTCAACCCGAATGGTAGCATGTTGAATTCATAATGTCCTTCCGAGGTGCTAAAAGCTAAATAAGGTCTCACTTCAGGCTTCACTGGAATCTGGTAATAGCCTTTGCTAAGATCCACCTTCGAAAAGTATTTTGCCTTGTTTAATCTGGCAAATAACTGTTTTGTGTCTGGTATTGGATCCACTTGTCCTTCTGTGACAGCATTCAGTTTCCTTTAGTCTATGCACAGTCTATGTTCCCCAGACGGTTTTCTCAACAGAACTACACTGGAGCTAAAAGATGATTCACTGTGTGAAATAATCCCCTCCTTCAACAAATAATCTATTTCTTCCTTCAATGCCTTCTCCTTCGCGAACGGAATAGAATAGGCTCTCATACAGATTGGGTTTGAGTCTACCAGTTTCATGTCATACTGTAGCAAATTTGTATGTCCTGGTTTATCTGTTAATACATCTGTATGTTCCTCCAGAACCTGTTGAACTCTCTCCCTCTGATTTTTAGTCAGGTGCTTACTGACTTTTACCTGTGCGGCTGTTTCACAAGGATGTAATGGGTATTCATGTGAGGTGAGTGGTTCCTTTTGCATTTGAGTTGCGATAGCCAAGGTCAGTAAGGGGGTGCTTTCCTGGAGTGGTCTGTCCAGATACTTCTTTAAAAGGTTTACATGATAAACTTTCTCCTTCCCCTTTTTGTCAATTTTATAGTTTGTTCTAGACACCTTTTCTAGAACCGTATATGGACCTTGCCATCCAATTTGTAATTTATTCTGGCTGCCGGGTAGTAGAAGAAGCACCTTCTCTCCCACAGCTAGTTTTCTGTCCTTTGCCTTCCTATTAAAATATGCCGCATGTTTCTTCCTGGCTTGTCTCAAATTATCATGTGCCAGTTTCCATCCAGCTTTCAGACGAGTGGTCAGTTCGTTCACATATTGATACGATGAGGTAACATTCTCTTCTGCCTTCTCATCTGTCCAGGTCCTTAATAAACTACATCTGGACTTTTAATTTTTCATATTTATTTTTCATGGCACCCATCGGATCCGTTCCATTGGAAGCCTTATAATGAGGACTTTTCTTCCTAGAATCATCACTCACAAATCGACCACTACCAATTTTCTTCTTGGGTTTGTCTCCCCACTTTAGATTGCTTATGAGAGATCTTCGCTCTCTTTTAGTTTCCTCCAGTTGATATAAGGTTGAGCGAGTGATGGTCAGCTTATTCTGGGGTAAATTTATTCTTTGTACTCGTCGCATAGTGGCCATGTTAATCCATTCAAGTGAAGACTGGGCGTGAAAAGGGGGCTCCCATTCCACTTTGTCTACCTGAGTATAATTATTTTTCCTTCCAGGCCTAAGTTTGCCCCGTGGCGTTTCTAGGTCCTGCACATATTTTCCCTTTGTGGGTGTTCCCTCATGAAATACGCCACATGCTTCTACAAAGTTTTCAATATCGACATTTACGTCGGGCCAATAGTATTTTCGAGCAACTTTTTGGCAGATGGTACCTACTTTCTCATGGTCACCATCTTTTCCAACATGTAAGCTCCTTATTAAATTTGCCCTATATACCTTGGGAAGAACCAACTGTCCGTGACCAGTGGATCTAGTTCCTGTCTTCCTATATAGCAATCTGTCCTTCATAAAATACTCTCCCTTGCTTGGAGGTGTGTGGCATTTGGGCAATTTTTTAAAACATGGCTTGAGTGTCCTATTCTCAGCTTGCGCGTTCTTCATCTCCTCTGGATGAGCATTTATAGGTTCACCTTCTTCCTCCTTTTTCTGTGACCTGGTCTGCACTGTCGCCATGATCACAGGTCTCTCGGGATTCCCCAAGAAGACGTACCTACACCCCAATATCAGAGGGTAGATTGGTTCATCTATCACTGCTGCTCTGATTTCTCCTTCCACATAGCGAGTTTTCACCGTTATCCTTGCGATGGGAAGTGTCATGAGTGGTATGTCCTTAATCGCCCCTTGTATTTCCACTGTTTCTGTGGTATACTGACTTGGGTCCACTAGGCTAGACTTCCCAACTGAATCATAATCCAAACCTGTATCATAAAGGCACCTTATGGTGACCCCATTACAAATAACATCCTCACAAACTGGGGGGTGATAAGGTTCCTGCTGTCCATTAGGATTAACCTTTAATCTTTGAGTCCCCGACTTCATTGCAGCAATGTTTGAAGGTTTCCTTCTACAAAATTCGGTGTTATGGTTGTCTTTCTTACACCATTTGCACCATCTTTTTCCTGAGTTAAACGGTTTTCTTTCATTATATTTTTGGTCATTGAACTGTGAGTTTCTGTCACGATAGTCATTTCTTGGCCGTTCAAAGTTTGTCCTGCCTTTATTACCCGGTTCTCTGTTATCAAATTTATTAAATTGCTGTGGAGCTTTAAAATTGTCTATGTGCTTCTTTTTAGTGCCACTTACCTCTGGCTGGGCTGCCTGATACCTCTCAGCGACATTTAAAACCTCCCCCAACCACTCTGCACCTTGTTCCATGAGAAATTTTCACAAGTCTGGAGCCATGGACTCTCTTAATTGCTCTATCATGATCATCTCTTTCAGATCTTGGGTCTTCCCCAGAGCAGTCCATTTCTCCAAATAGGTTTCCAGTCTGGCAGAGAATTGGTGGAATGTCTCCCCAGACAACAGTTTGGCATTTCTAAATTTCCTACGGTAAAATTCACCATTTGTTTCGTATCTTAATAACAAAGCCTGCTTTAGCATGTCATAATTGTCTTGGTCTTCTCTATTCATTTTAGCAAAGACTTCATAAGAAGTACCTCTCAGTCCCTGTGATAACTTTAAACTCCATCTCTCTCTCTCTAACCCATATGTAGTAGCTAATAACTCAAATCTACTGAGGTACCCCTCGATGTCATCGTCTTTCTCAACAAAATGGTCTAAATGAAACCCCATAGCTGAGTTTGAGGCTCCCTGACTAGGCGTAGCATCTGAGGCAAAAGGGCTGGCACCATTTTCAGGAGCATGGCCTTGTAATTCCAGCTCCTTAGTTGTAATTCGTGCTCCCTTTGTAACCTTCTATCTTCTGCCTCCCTTTCGGCAGTCAACCTTTTATTTTCTGCCTCCCTTTCGGCAGTCAACCTTTTATCTTCTGCCTCCCTTTGCTGTCGTTTTTCTTCTGCCTCCAATGCTTTTGCCTCTTTGTCAGCCTCAATCTGCAACCTCTTAAGTTCTTTATCAGCCTCAATTTGTAACCTCTTCTCTTCAGCTAACCTCCTATCTTCCCTTTCAATATACTTGTCACATTCAGCAGTTACATACTGAATTAAAACCTGACCATCCATTCCCATTTCCTTCGCCGTTAGCACAGCAGCTGATCTAAATTTTGCCAGGTCAGCCATCATACAAAATAACAATGACCAAGGTAAATCTAATTATATGGTGACAGGTAATTCTAATTAATTAATGGCTAAGGTAATTCTAATTATTTAATTAATTAACTAACTACCACTGGCTGTGAAGATTCACCAATTTTTATTTTCCCCTTTTTATTTTAAGGGACACTTTTTAAATTTATACAATTTGTCCCCACTAGTTTAATTCTCCCACCAGGAGATTCCAATATTTATGATAAACTATTTATCCCTGGACAAGACCCCAATATTTGTAGTGGTTTTTGATGGTACTGTATGGTGTTGTGTTACTTAGTGTAATGTATGAGGTCAGCTGTGAAGGCTCCTGAGATAAATAGTGATGTGAATTACAGAAGGCCCTTCTTACTAGCACTTACGACCTCAAATATATCTTTTTTACTATTATGAATGTAGCTACATTAAAAAGTCTAGGGTACTAAAATGTAATGTGTTGTAGTAGAATATACAAACACACACAGATAATTAATAAGTGTAATAATATTAATAAAATTCTATAACACACTGAACTAACTCAGGCTGTTTTAGTTTAAATATTAAAATTTTCTTTAAATTTATTTGTTCTGAACCAATGTTTTATTTTGGTCAGAACATATGAAATGTTATGGAGTTATAAATGGAATGCATAAATATGTGGCATAATAAAATGGAATGTGTATACATAAGTATTTTATCAGACTGGTTAATATTAATTATATTTCTAATGTCTCTGGAAGAACTATTACTGGATGTGCTGTTGGGGTGGTGTCATCACACCCACTCTGTGACTAGAACAAGCTTTGTCCATTGTCTTATAAACTTTAATAATTGTATCTTTCCCAAAATTCAGTATATTTATGATGGGGAAATATTTATAAATTCTTTAGGAGTATGGTGAATCCTCAGCATTCCACTAATCACTCATCTTGTCTGCGAAGATCTGATGCTGGATTCAGGTGGCCCACTCCTCTCGGTAGCTAGAATACAATGGTAGACTGCACCGATACACTGTTTGGCTGCACACACATCTGCTTGTGTAACCTTGATTACTTATGTGGCACTACCTTAGTGCCACAACAGAAACTCACAATTCTGAAACAAAATTTGTGCGATGTGTCAGTGCTTTATTTACTGCACCACTCTTACACACAGCACAACACATCAACATTACACAGAATGGGTCAGATCTCTCTGACCACACAGCACATCTTACCCAGTTGATTTCATATAGTATCAGTTTCCCTAAGACTGCATTGCAACTGAGATATGTTCAATAGTTTCCTTGTATTCAATAAGATAGGTGATATGTTCCCACTGATCTCAACAATAGATCCGCCTTCCATAATCGTAGTTAGGCGTCCATATATTTTGTTTGTCTCTAGACCCTGAACTTGGGCTGGGGACCTAGAGCGAACACTTACTTGTCGTAATCATTTTATATGATATGGCAGTATCAATCACTCGAAATATTAAAATGTACAAAATAAATGCTTTCATTCTTACCAGAATTCAGAATTGAGAACACAGTTAATTGCTAGCAAAACTCAGCTGAGCTGCTGGCTATATGATGGCGTCCCACTAAATGTATGTACTATCTTCTGGGAACAACACCACAGGCAATAACCACTGTGTCCCTGGACAGAATTGTATCAAATGGCAAAAATGCGCATCTCTGTCCCGCTAATATGATTACATTTATCCAATCACAGACTTCCCCCCTAACTTTTTCAAATCTACAACCAAAAGTCAAATTTCAGTCAGATCTCAGTCAAGTGTGCATTATTGTCTGTTGGTCCGTCTGTCTCTACTTGTTTTTTTTCATAAAAACACACTTGGTTCTAGGACCAACTTCATGCAATACCCTGCACAAATCTGCCTCCTAAGTTATTTTAGCCACAATTCTCCACCTTCCCCCTCTCTTTCATTACAGCTTGATTTTTGCATTTGCGTGTCTCAAGGACGAAAATTTGAAACTTTAGTGAAAGTATGAACAGTACAGTCGCTAGTCTGATATGAACAACACAGTCTTTTGTCAATATCTTCCTTGTTATCTATCCGTCTGTATAATTTAAAGTATATTAGTTCTCTGCTCAAGATGGGCTATCAAACTAGCTAGGTTTTATATTCATAACTCTATTATTAAGAAAAAACATATTTTTTTCTCATGTTTAGTTTTTTTGAAATTTGTTCGAGAACCTTCTCTACGGCGTTTGCCGCTGAATTCAAATAAAGGGACCAAGTATCGAAAAACGTCCAAGAAATGACTGTTTCGAATAAGAGCCAGGGTCTTTTCTGTCCATTTCCTTACATTGTGTCAACTAGTGACGTGAATTTTTTTCCTTTTACCACCAATTGCGTCTTTTTAGCCTTGCTAGATTCAAACACGTGTTCAGTCATATTTTTCCTTTTTTGATCTCCGTTTCCCTCCCGTCTGCAAAGGGTAAACCGTTTCGACTGCACGTCTAACTAGTTAGTTTGACTGGCGGTGGGAAATGCGGGCATGGGCGAGCATGTCTCCTAGTATCTTACGCATCATTTTTATCCCTACATTTTATCCTTATATTTGGAGATATTTTAACGTTGTATTACGGTAAATTCATCACAAAACCATGGACCGCCGAGCTAGGAAGCCAGTGCACTAACAACTGCGCTAGCGCGGCTCTATAGACACAAAGAAAAATCTAAATACGTAGCAAACACTACAGTTAATGAAATAAGTAACACCATGTTTTATATTTTATTGAATAGCATGGACTATTTTGGCATTGCAATATAATCTGTAAACCCTTTGCTAAATGTATTTTATGTTTATGGCTTTAAAAAATGCGACTTCTTTGTCATGGAGAATCTATATTTATTTCGTGCATGACTCATGTCTGTGGGTTTGTTATGTTGTGTTATCATTATCTTATGTTTGAGTAGTTTATGTTTGATTTCTATCAACTCTGAGGCCTGTACAGACGTCAACAATCTGGCACGGCCTGTATGTCTGTTACAGAATTAGATTTGGAGCAGTTAGAATGTCACAGATTTCTCAATGTTTCTTCATATTCGCCTTTCGTTCTCATATAACGACATCTATTTGTGTCACAACGTTGGCAGTCTGTCTCATGCTTCTCTCGTTGATCCTCACGTGGGTTGGTGAAAGCCACGTTGTCAGTCTGCTCTTTTTGTGGAGCCGACATTTATAAATGATGTGTTCTTCTGTGTACAGTCTTCTCCATCACGTCCGCATGTCTGTCTGTTTGTTTGTTAATTTGTTGAACAGATGGTATTTGATTTTACAGTAGCCGGCTCTTAATTTGAATACTATTACTTGATCTCTTCTTGGTAAGGAATATTATGTCTCTGTTATATCTGCCTCTGTGTGTTTTCTATGTCATTTGTCTTAGATGATATTTCGTATTAATGCTATTATCTCAAACTGTGCTTCCCTTCCTGAGTTTGAATATCGTGTCCGCTTTCCGTGACAAGTCTGTCTGCCTTCTCGCTTCCAGAAATATGTCTATGTAAGTAATGCAATAATTGTGATTTATTTTTATTCAGATAAACAGAAAACATAAGCAATTTAATTTTTAATTAACCAATATACATATCATGAATATATGATTAAAAAGGATGCAAATAGCAGTAGTTAAATGTATTATCTACAATATACATCATATAACGAGCAACGTGAGCCCATATCAGTAAGAAATCAGCAACTGGAACAGACAGACACCTTCACATACCTAGGATGCATAGTAACACCAGATGGCGGAGCAAGCAAAGACATCAACAGAATGAACAAAGCAAGAATAGCCTATTTTTAGTCTAAACAACATCTGGAAGTCCTCTCAGTACAGCAAGAACACACAATTAAGACTATGTGAAAGTTGTGTACGTTCTGTGCTTCTCTATGGCGCGGAATGCTGGAGGGTAACAGAGAAGGAAATGTCGAAATTGTCCTCTTTCCACACAATCTGCCTAAAAAAATATTTTCCGAATCTTTTGGCAGAATGCCATCACCAACCATGAAGTGTTTACTCGGAGCAAGCAAGAGGACATGCACACCATCATAACTGGCAGACGCTGGAGCTGGGTTGGCCATGTCCTCAGAAGAGACCCCGATGCCATCACAAGAACAGCAATGCTATAGACCCCGGAAGGAAAACGAAAGAGAGGCCGACCGAAAACATCTTGGCGGAGGTCTGTGGAGGCTGAGATGCAAAGAATGAATCAGAGTTGGGACACTGTACGAAGGATGGCCACCGACCGAGCAAAGGGAAATCAATTTGTTGCAGCCCTACAAGACGCCGCCAGGCGTAATGGCCACTGACTGCTTTGACGATCGGCGGCTAAGGATATAAGAAGAATACATCATATAACCTAGCTATATCCAGTTTGAGTTTCTACACTTCACCTGTGTTTATTAATTTAAAAATTAAATTGTCTTGTGGTACTCGAGAATCATGTGTACTTTCACTTTCTTGAATATATAGCAGGTTTCTATTAGAGCTTCTGAGAGACTTTCTAATCCGATGTTTTTTATGGTTCATTACTATCAACAACATTTCTGAAAGTCACAAAAAGGTCAGTGACTTCCATGTTGTCTTTATGAGCCAGCCTTGACCTTCAGGTCCCGTGTAGTTTCCAAAGAGTCACTGAGGAGACAAAGAATGTGTCCACTCATCTGTCAAGCACGTCGTAGAAGGAGACAAAGAATGTGTCCACTCATCTGTCAAGCATGTCGTAGAAGGAGACAAAGAATGTGTCCACTCATCTGTCAGACATGTCGTAGAAGGAGACAAAGAATGCGTCCACTCATCTGTCAGGCATGTCGTAGAAGGAGAGAAAGAATGTGTCCACTCATCTGTCAGGCATGTCGTAGAAGGAGACAAAGAATGTGTCCACTCATCTGTCAGGCATGTCGTAGAAGGAGACAAAGAATGTGTCCACTCATCTGTCAGGCATGTCGTAGAAGGAGACAAAGAATGTGTCCACTCATCTGTCAGGCATGTCGTAGAAGGAGACAAAGAATGTGTCCCCTCATCTGTAAGGCATGTCGTAGAAGGAGACAAAGAATGTGTCCACTCATCTGTCATGCATGTCGTAGAAGGAGACACAGAATGTGTCCACTCATCTGTCAGGCATGTCGTACAAGGAGACAAAGAATGTGTCCACTCACCTGCCAGGCATGTCGTAGAAGAAGACAAAGAATGTGTCCACTCATCTGTCAGGCATGTCGTAGAAGGAGACAAAGAATGTGTCCACTCATCTGCCAGGCATGTCGTAGAAGGAGACAAAGAATGTGTCCACTCATCTGTCAGGCATGTCGTAGAAGGAGACAAAGAATGTGTCCACTTATCTGTAAGACATGTCGTACAAGGAGAGAAAGAATGTGTCCACTCGTCTGTCAGGCATGTCGTAGAAGGAGACAAAGAATGTGTCCACTTATCTGTCATGCAAGTCGTAGAAGGAGACAAAGAATGTGTCCACTCATCTGTCAGGCATGTCGTAGAAGTAGATAAAGAATGTGTCCACTGTAGTAAAATCTGCGAGAATAATCGCTCATTTCAGTAAGAGTTTAGTCATAAAATGATAATAAATAAACCAGCCCTATTGTGTCTGACGGTGATGCTCTCACACGCCAGCAACGCTGCCTTTTGAGCAGTGCTAACGCCTATAGAACGATCCCACGGTAAAAATCTATCACGCGTTTTAGTTTCGGTTTCGAAAACGTACTACCAACATTTAACCTTTTGCCAGATCTACTGCACACATTTTGCAGCCTAGACTTATAATTAACGATTTTGCGGAAGTGTGCCGAAAAATAACTATCTGAATTAACGTATTCTGTCAACTTTAACGCTGGTAATTAGTAATAATCTTTACATTTTTTGGTAGTGTTACACGATACAATACAAATTATTAACGCCAATTCTTAACCCGCCATGCACAAACCCGCTTCGCTTGACACATTCTGCCATGCATATAAACACCAGACAATTTTATTGCCTCCTCGCGGTAATGTTTCTGACGTCACAAAAACAAGTTAGTTATTTGAAAATACATTCTGGCGAGATGAAAGAGAGGGAAAAGATGGCGGTCTTGTGTAAAATATTTATTTGACGATGACCGTGACAAAATTGAAAATCGAGAACCAATATGAAACTGACCATAAAAATCATATGGTAGTATAGCTTAGTGTTCACTGAGCAAGAATATGTTTTAAATAATATGGTAGTCCCAGTATTAGTTGAGTTATTGAAAAAATACTAAATGTCTACGGACGCTCGACCAGACACACTGTCGTTTCTGCTTGTTTTTTTTTTTAACGTTAGTGGGGACACCGGCTTAGAAGGGAGGCAGTGAGGTTAATTCAAATTCGCTCGGATAACAAGAGTATAGGAGGAGAGGGGAGCGGTAGGAAAATTATTACCAAAAACTAACATCGTTTTGTATTGGCATAACTAAAGCAGACTGGCCAATCGACTACCAGACGCAGAGTATGTTTGGAATTAATTTTGTTTTTCAAAAACTGCCTTTGAATTCTGGTAGTCGCAAGCTTTCGATTGGCCAGTGCTACTAAATATTAGCAAAAAGCTTTCGCTGCTCAGTGCCAGTTGAACAGTAAATTTTATTCAGATACGCTGAGAACAGCTGTGATAAATTTAAAAGTAAATTAAATAAATAAATAAGTATTTCACAGTCTGGACGGAGCAGAAGAAACTGAGGCCATTTCTTTGCAAAGTCAGCGTCATTTGTTTATATTTCTTGATTTGTGGTAAGAATGCTTTATGAATTTAATATGTTTAATCCCATTGCCAAAGTTAGATACTGCTATTGGGAAAAAGTGAAGGACGTGCCGGGAGCAGACATTGTTGAGTCATCATGTTGAAATGTATCTAACTAATGTATGTTGTCATGATTATGTTTGAATATTATTGTATTAGAGTATATTAGTAAGCCTCCGCGTTCCATGAACACTGTTCAACATGCCTAAAGCATTTATGTTTAAAAAGTAAAAGAAGAGAAAAAATATATAGAAGGAAATGTGGTTACCCCACATTATATAATTGAGGAAAACTATGTAAATGTACAGTGGCGTATCTGCCATAGGGACCTGAGGTGTGGTCACAGCAAGGTGGGAGTTATGTAAAGTCATTGGCGAGTGCACCTGTAATGCACGCGAGGCTGACCCCATATCTCCGTAGGGAAATAAATAATACCAAAAGTGATCAGATATAAAAGGCCAGGGTGTCCTTTTGTTGCAGAGGTTTTGTTTCCTGTTGCCAGCTGGTAACAGGAAACCTGAGGAGTGACGATAACGCCAAGAAGTCTCCAAAAATTCATGTATGCTGTCAAGAGATAACAGCAGGAGCTTAGGCGTGTGATGTGATATCGATATTTCTCCAACTACACAATACCTTATCTTTCAACAAGAAATCCCAGGTAATATATTAAGGACCTAGGTATATCTGACAGTTTCGTTTTAAATAAACTGGTATTTCAAATCATACTCAGGAAGTTGATGGGGGTATGATGATAATAAAGCCCCTCATACACGCTGACTCTCCCTCTTAGAAGAATCAAGTGTAAGCTGTGAACATTCCAACAGGAAAGACATATATTAACTTTGTAGTTAATTGGGCAGATTGTCCACACAATTTTAGTTAATATTTTATGTAAACTATCTTGTCCTCATTTTTAAAGACCTGTCCAAACGATATGACAGGACAGGCAAAATAAATTGTACAAAAAATTATCAAATTTAAAGAAAAACTTAACCACAGGTTTTATTCACTTCCTCATAGAAACATAAAGTGTTTTTGTGTTGTGTACCATCATTTTATTTCTCCCCTAGACACTAGGTACATCATACACCAGACACTAGAGCCAAAATAGTGACCGTGTGAGATCTAGGGAGATAGCGTTAGGTTCCCTGCACAAAATTCATCATCATCATTTATAGAGTCAGGGTCCTACATGTGCCTGACCTCACACGGTTAATACATACACGGATTTCATTCTTTTAGGATACCATCATAACCTCCCCAGCAAAATCTAACTTTGCTACATCCACTCATCTGTCAGGCATGTCATAGAAGGAGACAAAGAATGTGTCCACTCATCTGTCAGGCATGTCGTAGAAGGAGACAAAGAATGTGTCCACTCATCTGTCAGGCATGTCGTAGAAGGAGACAAAGAATGTGTGCAGTCATCTGTCAGGCATGTCGTAGAAGGAGACAAAGAATGTGTCCACTCATCTGTCAAGCATGTCGTAGAAGGAGACAAAGAATGTGTCCACTCATCTGTCAAGCATGTCGTAGAAGGAGACAAAGAATGTGTCCACTCATCTGTCATGCATGACGTAGAAGGAAACAAAGAATGTGTTCACTCATCTGTCATGCATGTCGTAGAAGGAGACAAATAATGTGTACACTCATCTGTGAGGCATGTCGTAGAAGGAGACAAAGAATCTGTCCACTCATCTTTCAGGCATGTCGTAGAAGGAGACAAAGAATGTGTCCACTCATCTGTCAGGCATGTCGTAGAAGGAGACAAAGAATGTGTCCACTCATCTGTCAAGCATGTCGTAGAAGGAGATTAATAAGAGGTTCCGCATTGCGCTGGTAACCTCACCATGAAAAATACATTGGTAAAGAAAGAACTGCTTGCAACAAGGGAAGTAACAACATCTTTTAAAGCGATGAAAAGGGAAACAATGATGTGACTTTAAGAAGTACAATTTTCTACAGCCAGGTCGACCATTGACTCCAAGTTCTAACAGGTCTTGTTAGATTTTTGTACGTTAACGTATAAGATAATCAGCTTCTATCAGCTCTTCTCACTATAACAACTGGTTTCTCGGGTTTTTATAATGTAGACAGCCTTCTATATCATATGAGTTCAGAATAAATTTATTCATGTAAGAAAAACATCACATCTTTCACACAGTGAATCTACTAGTTGTTCGGTTTAAAAACTCTTGGTATTTGGAGGGAGCTCTACAATGACCAATCTTTCTTTCTTTCTTTCTTTTTTTTTTTTTGGTAACCCAACCAAACTTCTTTGAGATTGTATTTTCTCTGCAACGGTTGTTTCTCTTTGCAATAATTATGATGGTACGTATCTAAACCAGCGGGGGTCGTAGCCACGTTTGTCTCGGATGTTCTGTAAAACAGTATGTTCAAGAGGTTAACGAAGAGCTCTTTTACAGCGCTGACTAAACATTTTTGTGTGTCAAGTAACTCTTCAGAAATTTCTTGTAGAGCAGATTAGTATTAACTACTGTAACACGTATATCAAATGAAATATTTAAAAAGATATATTTACAAGACATTAACGAAACAAACCAATAAACAAATACCAGTTTTATTAGGCATGGAAACGCATATTGCCTGTCGTATGTAATTTCCTGAATAGAAATAATGTTTGTACTACAGAACAACATTTTTTTTTCATCACTTAAAAAATATATTAATTAAATGTTTTCTCTTGGGTTAAATAAAATATAAAGGTTACCTTTTCCACCAAAATAAACGGTTAACAGATAAGTATAGCGGTTTTATTTTTTTTTCGGTTTTACTTTTGTCTAAAAACAACTGACCAATGATTCACCACAGATAATCAGTGCTTTGCTAGTACTCGTCACTGTTAGTTTATTTAGTACCGCGAAAGAAGGACGTGTATACATTTGTATTGTCAACCATGCCTTTTTTCTTTGTCTGTCTTGTCTTCTTTTGCCTGGTAATGTGCTATGTCAGTCTTCGTTTTGTTCATGTTGTGAGAAGATCCTTATAGCGTCCTTCAGAACTTCCGAGCTTCTTCTCTCTAAATCTACAGTCAAAATCAAAGGTTCTCATCAAACAGGTCAGTAGAAGTAATCTCATGCTCACATACCTAAGTACTACGTGGTCAGGTTGAAACAAGTCAACACAGATAAGCTCTTGAACTTTGTGGTTATTTTGAAATATGTAGGTCTTCTTCTTCTTTCTTTGATCCTTAGCTGCCGACCGTCAAAGCAGTCAGTGGCCATCACGCCTAGTGGCGTCTTGTAGGGCAACAACAAATTGATGCAGTTTATTGAATATTCAGAGTATTATGTACACGTATATCCCATGTATGAGGCATTGGATTATAGGTGAAATAAATTATTGTTTTGCTTGTTTAACAGAAACCACGGATAGAACAATGGATAAATTAATTGTGTCGACAAGAAAATTTGGCCAACATCGACAGAATAAAAATAAAGTACACAAATTTTCTAACACGTATACCTTTCAAAACGGACTAATGGCTAAAATTTTGAGAATTTCGCCTCCCGATGGTGGCATTTATATCGTTTTGTTTGCCCGAACAATCGAACGAAATCTTTATTTCATAAGGCTAAAGAAATACGCATTACAAGAATAATCGACTAATAGTCACTACTCATAAACGTAACAGACACTCGACCTATTAACAAAGGAAACAGAATAAGAGTCGCTACTCACAAAAATAATAGATGTCACAGACACACCTCAACAACGTAGCAGACACATAGACACTTCTCATAAACATAATAGACTCGTAGAAACTACTCATAAATGTAATGGGCTTACAGAGACAACTCACAAACGTAATAGGTGATAAATTCTGCCAAAAAATGTAACAGACTCATAAACACTACTCACAAACCAGAAATCGGGTGTATGTGTGCATATATATATATATATATATATATATATATATATATATATATATATATATATATATATATATATATATATATATATGGCCGTCATACCTCGACGTAAAACCCAACTATGGGATGCAACTTTGTGACAAAGGGACACAATTGCACAAACAAATTATGAACTTGCCGAAAGAATTTTTTTTTTTTTCTTAACCAGCGGCACTTAGGCTTTTAGCCCTTCGGCCCAATGACATGTCATTGCGAGGCTGGGGAACCTGAGGACTTTCCTTCCAACCCGGTCAGGAGCTTCGCTCCTTCCCATCCACAGAGGGTTTATCACAGGAGCCGTTCAGGCTGTTCAGTCAAATTTCCGGCCGTAAACATTTCTTCAAACGCCGACGCCCGGGTTTGAACCATGAACACCTGGTCGCCAGTACAACGCCGAAGCCATTACACCAGCGCGGGTCCCACCGAAAGAATATAAGTTCCTCTTAATTAATCATTCGTATTTACTTCTTTATATACTTTACTTTTTAATTCTTTCTTTGTTCGTCCGTTTTCTTTGTTGTGTCCTTGATGATGACCTTCTGGCCGAAACGTTGACAGTTTTCTTTGTGTTGTGTCCTAGAATGAAGTTGTACCTATTTTGTTTTATGAACTCAAGTTTAATAACGCTAGTAATAAATTACCTCGCTGGAACTACAGATGGGCTGAACTAACTGAGAAAGATTTGTAATGTTGACAAAACTACATATGAGCTATCTGGGATAGATTTGTAATATTGTCAGAACTACAGACGAGCTTACTATGACATACTTGTAATGTTGACTTAACTACAGATTGGAACAGTTTTGTAATGTTCACAGACCTGCAGATGAGCTGACTGGGAAAGATTTGTAATACTGACATAATTACAGATGGGTTGACTGGAGCGGAATTACAACACTGTCACATAGATTTTTTGAGATTAGTAATGTATGTCATAGGGATATGAGCATGATTGATGAAACCAGTAACTAAGATAATAAATATATTAACAACAAATACGCTGTTAAGTTAACAGAAACTACACATCAAACCACAACTCTGACAACTGACTGCAGAGAATACAGTTTTATAACTACGGGTAGAAAAATAAAGCAGACAGTCCACTAACACCGAACAAAAACCGCAGAACAAGAGTGTTAATTTATCACTGAAATATCAAATAAAACAACACAGTGAAACAATAAAAAATCCAAAGGAAGAATTACTTGTTGCAGTTTTAGACACCATACATCAAATCATTATTGTCAATGTCATTAATCAGCTGGAGTTGAGGAAGACAACACTATCGGTAGACACAAGAGGAAACGTAAAACACACATGGATCTTTACCTTGTATTTCAGCTAGTAGTACTTTTAACGACACGTCGGCACACTAGCAATAATAGATATAGAGGCAAAATCATTACACTTTGTGGCGTGAGGTTTTATTTGGCTTTTGGATCAGTATAGGACTGACAATTACAGAAATAGAATTTCTGCAGAAAATGGTGAAGTCCCAGTGTCTGAGAGAACTACTAGTATCACAAATTAGTTACGGCTGTGAATGATCTGATCTCGAAACAATAGTAGAGAGGAGACCGACATAAAGTGCCACCTCCGCTGGGTAACTAACTGTGATATTAAAAAAACAAGGAAACAGATTTCACTTAACAATTTAAAAAAATTTGACAAGTCGTTCACATACAATTTCCTTATTATTTATTTAGTATATACACTATCTACTCTTGTGCTGAAGGGTGAATGTTGAAAAATGGAATGTAATGGATTTGTAAGTTTACATATGATTCACACACATATATATATATATATATATATATATATATATATATATATATATATATATATATATATATATATATATATATATATATATATATATATATATATATATATATATATATATATATATATTACAATTCTTCCAATTATGTCGTAAATTTATTTTGAGAGAAAGAGTCTTAGAAATAGTGGTCCGGTTTAGAGTGGAAAATGATGATGGAAAGCTCAGTGATAGAAAATGTAGAGATTAAATAGTTGCTTCACAGCGTTGTAGTGGATTTGATGGTTGTATGGTTGTGATATTACCTAGTGTGATGCATGAGGTCAGCTGTGAAGGCTCCTGAGATAAATGTAGCTGTGAATTTACAGAAGGCCCTTCTTGCTACCACTTACGACCTCACACATATCTTTTTTTACTAATGAATGTGGCTACGTTAAAATTCTAGGGTACTGATATGTAATGTGTTGTGGTAGTTTACATACACACACACAGATATTTAATAAGTCTAATAATATTAATAAAATGTTATAACACACTGAACTAACTCAAGCTGTGTAAAATTTTGATAGTAAATTTTCTTTAAGTTTATTTGTTCTGAACCAAGGTTTTATTTTGATCAGAACATATAAAAGGTTATGAAATTATGATATAAAATGCATGAATATATGGCATAATAAATTAAAGGTGTGTACATATGTATTTTACAAGACTAGTTAATATTAATAATAAATGACTACTGGCTCCAGCTCAGTGAGAGCATCCAAATCGCAGCGCAAACAGGCAACATTAGACAAATGTATGACGGTATAAAGAAAGCACTTGGCCCCCATAAAAGTAAGATGGCACCGCTAAAAACCATCAGCGGAGAGAAGCTAACCGATAAGGGTAAGCAGATGGAGAGGTGGGTCGAGCACTACTCTGAGCTTTACGCTAGAGACAATACCGTTACGCCTGCAGCCCTTGATGGTGTCAACAGTCTGCCAACTATGGAGGAGCTGGATGCCGAACCAACATTAGAGGAACTCAGCAAGGCCATTGATAGCATGGCCTCTGGCAAAGCACCAGGCAGTGATGGGATTCCTCCTGATTTAATCAAATGCTGTAAGAGCACACTATTACATCCCCTGCATAGGATGCTGTGCCAGTGCTGGGAAGAGACAACTATTCCTCAAGACATGCGAGATGCCAAGATTGTAACACTGTATAAAAATAAAGGAGACAGAAGTGATTGCAATAACTACAGAGGCATCTCTCTTCTTAGTATTGTTGGTAAGGTTTTTGCCAAAGTCATCTTAATGCGACTACACAAGTTAGCTGAGCGCATATATCCAGAGTCACAGTGTGTATTCCGAGCTGGCAGATCAACAACAGACATGATCTTCTCTCTCCGCCAGCTTCAGGAAAAATCAAGAGAGCAGAAAAGACCATTATATATCGCCTTTATAGACCTCACAAAAGCATTCGACCTAGTTAGTAGGGATGGACTCTTTAAAATCCTCCTGAAAATAGGCTGCCCTTCTAAAATGCTGGAAATGATAAAGTCATTCCATGACGGCATGAAGGGAACAGTCCATTATGCTGGAAGCACGTCACAGCACTTTGATATACGAAGTGGCGTTAAACAAGGCTGTGTTCTGGCTCCGACCCTCTTCGGAATCTTCTTTGCCTTACTCTTGAAACATGCATTCAGAGATGCAACTGAAGGAATATGCCTTCACACTAGGTCAGATGGCCGTCTGTTTAATCTTTCAAGGCTGAAGGCAAAAACAAAAATCAGAAGGGTCACTAAAAGAGACTTGTTGTTCGCTGATGATGCTGCAGTCGTCACTCAAAGCCAACAGGAGCTTCAGAGCTTGATGAATCGCTTCACTAAAGCATGCAAGGACTTTGGCCTTACAATAAGTCTAAAGAAAACGAATGTGATGAGTCAGGATGTGGGTGCTGCACCAGTTATCACTATCGATAACTATGAATTGGCAGTGGTGCACCACTTCACATACCTAGGGTCTACCATCAATGACAAACTCTCACTGGATACAGAAATCGACAGCCGCATTGGCAAAGCTGCAGCTACCTTTGCCCGCCTCACATCGCGTGTTTGGGGAAACTCTAAACTCACAATGAAGACCAAAGCTGCGGTATATAATGCCTGCGTCACCAGCACACTCCTATATGGCAGCGAGACCTGGACGACCTATTCTAAGCAAGAAAGAAGGCTCAATACCTTCCATTTGCGGTGTCTACGCCGCATCCTCGGCATCTCTTGGAAAGATAAAGTGACAAATGTCGAGGTGTTGTCACGTGCTGGCCTTCAAAGTATGTATACGCTTCTTAGACAGCGCAGACTTCGCTGGCTTGGCCATGTTCGCCGCATGGATGATGGTCGCATCCCAAAAGATATCTTCTACGGACAATTAGCAGATGGAAAGAGAACAGTTAGGCGACCACAGCTGAGGTTCAAAGATGTGTGCAAGAGAGATATGAGGGCACTGGACATGGATCCAGCAACATGGGAGGATAAAGCTGCCGATCGCACTAAGTGGCGATGCTATTTACGGCGCCACCTCAGATTGGGCGAAGAGAGGCTCACACAAGAAGCAGAGGTGAGGAGAAAACGTCGAAAGGAGCACCAGGAAAATAAGCAGCTGAGGGCTGTCACCTCAGGGGCGCATTCCCATAGTCAGTTATGACTGAAGGGGCTATTATTATTATTATTAGTTAATATTACTACTGTTTATAGTTGTAATTTATCTGGGAGAACGATTAATGGATGTGCTGTTGGGGTGGCCTCATCACTCCCTGTCTATGGCTACTAAACATTGTCCATTTATTGATGGGAATATAGTTGGTGTGTTAGAGAATAAGTTGGTGAATGTCCAGCAGGCCAGACGCTCACGTATCTTGAATGAGTAGTTCTGGTGCTGGAATCTGATGGCCCCACCTCTCCGTGCTTGGGGGCAATATAAGGATGCTCTGCCAAAATATTAGACTGCACGGGTCCACTCTTGTATTATTCAACACATCATTTGACACCACTTTGGTGCCAAATAAAAACTCACAGTTCTGAAATAAAAGTATTTGGTCATGTGTCAGAACTCTACCTCCTGAGCCACTTCTACACTCAACACTACACAACAACACCACATAGACGGGGTCAGATCTCTCTGACCATACAGCACATCTTACCAAGTTGGTTTCACATAGGATAAGTTCCCCCAGACTACATATTCTGAAATATGTTCATTAGCTTCCTGCCATTGAATAGGATAGGTGATATGTTCCACTGATCTCAACACTTGATCCGCCCTTCATAATCCTTGCTGGAGGTTATGTATTTTGTTTGTCTCTAGACCCTGAACTGGGGCGGGGGGTCTAGAGCGAATCCTTACTTGTTGTAAGGGATAGATTTTGATATGGCAATTCACTCGAAACATTAAACAATATTAAAATATACAAAGAAATACTTTCAGTCTTACCAGAATTATGAATAGAGAACACAGTTATATGCTAGCAAAACTCAGCTGAGCTGCTGGCTCTAGTATGGCGCCCCTCTAAATATTGCAATTAACTTTTGGGGAAATACACCACTGAAGAATTTCTGTGTCTACTACTGGACAGTTTATGTTGAATGGCAAAAATGCGCGTCTGAGCGCCGATAATATGATCATCTATGGCCAATCACCGCCTTTCCCCCTTTTCAAATTCAAACCTCCTACCAAAAGTCAATTCAGTCATACCTCAGTCAAGTATGTATTATTGTCTGTTGGTCCGTCTGTCTCTACTTGCGTTTCACAAAAAAACACACTTGTTTTTTGAACCAACTCTGCCGTCCCCTACACAATTTTGCCTTTAAAGTTATTTTTAGCCACAATTCTCCACCACATTCCCTCTCTTTCATTCCAACTGGATTTTAGCACTTGAGTCTCAAGGCCGCATTTTTGAAAATTAGTGACATTTTTTGTTTCAATGCAGTCGCTCGCTGATATGAACAACACAGTCTTTTGTCAATATCTTTCTTATTATCTATCCGTCTGTATAAATGAAAGCATATTATTTCACTGCTCAAGATGGGCCATCAGGCCAGCTAGGTTTTATATTCCTAACATTATTATTAAGAAAAAGTTACTTTTCAAGGTTAGTTGGTTTTTTGAAATATTTTCGAGCATCTTCTGTAATGCGTTTGCCGCTGAATTCAAATAAACGGACTAAGTTATCGCAAAAACGTCCAAGAAATGACTGTTGCGTATAATAGCTAAGGTCCCTTTTGTCGATTTCTTTACCTTGTGTCAACTTGGGGACGTGAATTTTTTTCCTTTCCCCACCAATTGCGTCTTTTTAACCTTGCTAGTTTCTAGCACGTGTTCAGTCATATTTTTTCCTTTTGATCTCCGTTCTCATCCCGTCCCAAGGGTAAACGTTTTGCCTTCACGTCTAATAAAATAGTTTCCATGGCGGGTGGTGACCCGCGGCGTGGGCGATCATGTCTTCTAGTAGCTTACGCATTATTTTTATCCCTACATTTTATCTTTGGAGATATTTTAACGTTGTATCACGGTTAATTTTATCACAAGCGTGCTGGAGGAGAGTAAAGACAGGCTTATTTACGACAAGTCGTTTCTCTCAATCTTCTCTTCCACTCTCTCGGTCAAACAATTATTTTCCAGTTTTCCAGACACACCTCTGCGCGCACACCGATTTGGTGTTTTCCAACACACAGACGACGTAGATACAAACTATATTAAACGAATAGGGGAAAAGTTGGGCTTTGGGTATCTCCAACACAGTACTAAATGAGTTTATGTGATTTTATTCACCTTAAACATCAATCACTAACAAATATCAGGTATTACATAAATTATCATAAGTACACAAATGCAAATAACAAGTTTGGGAGGGGTGAAGAAGATTGGTATCGATTAAGCCCTTCCCGCTTATTAGACAAAGATAAACCCAGTCCAGAGATAGATAATATCAAGAACATGGGTACGTTAACCTAACAGTGAAGTTAATTGCTCTGAAAGAGGTGTTACAAAGTTAGGTATAGGTGATAGAAAAAAAACCTGTTCTTCCCAGCTGTTCTTCCCTTTACTAAGCAAATTGAAAGGAGGGGGGTTGAAAACAGAGTTAACCAATTATTACCTCCCCCTTAAAGGAACAGTGCAGGGAGTAGAGAAAAATTATATTACCAGGAACGAAAGTTAACAAAAGGGTTACAAGAGAAAAAAAGATTAAATTTCCTGTCATTCATGCACACGCGTGAGGATCCACACTCATATATTCACACACACACTTACCGAATGCAGCCTCAGACGTTCCATAAAATTATATAAAAAACAGCAAGTATGCCTTTGACATGTGAAACTGTCTAGCACTTCGATGTCCCGCCCCAGATGTTTGCGAGGTTTTGCTGGTAACAAATATTCTCACTTATCGCAAGACTTGAAGACTAAGAGTTCTTGTGTTTTTATTATATAAAAAAAGGAGTCTATGGGATGGCACTGACACAGTTCGGCACATGGGTGAAACTAAAGTGGTCTCTTTTAATCTTCCGCTATGGTAAAATTCCTTCAATGCGTGATGATAGTAACTGACCGGAAAGTTTTATTAAATCCAATTGAGGAAAAACTAGGCTCAGTCACAGTCAGGAAAATATGTACTCTCTCACAGTAAACAGTAAATGTATTATCGCTACTGGCGATGATTACCTTCCAGTTTGTCTTACTGATTTGTAATGGTAATTTGACGATTGTTCTTTTAAATGTTCTTGGGTGGGCTTTATTTCATTTAATTATGACAGCTAGGTCGCAAAGGACCACCACAAAGATTATATTTAAAATAAATGTTTCTTCAATATGACTGGAAGTTTATAGGATGATTTCTTTATTTCTTTCTTTATTTAGCTGGGACCGCAGGTTACGATCACTCTGTATGAAAGAAAAAAAAACATGTAACATACCGAAAAATCAAGCGCGATAAATTTGGCGTTTAGTCTATAATACACTCAAGTATTTAATTATGTACTTAATAAACACTGCGCGAATTCTAGTGGTTAAAACACACATCTATGAAACTAGGACTTAACTGAATTTATTAATTATAAATTCCTTCGCGACTTTAAAAGTTAATTTTAGCCTCTATTATCTTTTGAAATAATATAATAGATAGATCATTATATTTACAACTGGAACTATTGAGATGGTTAAATTTAATAGATTTAAATTAACACAAAATCCATTGAAATAGAATGACTGGACTAGACCACTGATCACTTTACACAATATATATTACCGCTTTGCACAGAATAGAAATCACTGCAATATATATATATATATATATATATATATATATATATATATATATATATATATATATATATATATATATATATATATATATATATATATATATATATATCCAGGGGAAAATCTATAACAAGATTTCAATAAAGCTAGTGCTTCTGTAAAGGTCTGGCCAGCGAGTGATAAAATGTCTATTCTTCATGGTCTATTTATCTAAAATGGAATGTAAGTTGAGTGGGACATGAGAAACTTGACAGCTTTTTTCATCCCAGGAACTTTGGGGGATCTGACCGCCAAATCAAGGAGAGAAGCCGCCCGATGGTTTCCGTATCTCCGCTCGCTGCTGCCCGTTTCGGCTTTCCCCGTTCGCTTTCCCTGCGATCGGTTCTGCGGTTGACACCGAGGCGCGAAAATAGCGGCAAGAAACTGCGTCTCGTATCAGGGACCACTACTGCCTTTGATAGCGCCGATAGTCTCCCCTGAAATCCCTCAGTCTGTCTCTTTGATCGTGGTCGCATTATCTGTTTGATTCTGGCAACGCCCCCCCCCCCCCACTGGCCAAGTTAGTTAAAATACCTGCCTATGATTGTTCAAGAGATGTTAGTGGGCGTGATTTAATCTCTCCTTAAATCAATGCGATGACCAGAATGAACGATAGGTAAACTGTCCGCATATCAATCAGCAAACGTGTTTGCCCTCTGTGTGGATCAGTTGCATAGCTAATGATTCCACGTGAAAAGAAGTCCCGTATGACAAGAATTACAACAATTTTCGGGGCCACTGATGCTATACGAAGGGGTCGTTACAAATGGTCGTACTCTTTCATTAACAAAATTCAGGGTCAATCCGGGTCAGCTGAGTTCGTCCATCACAAATTATAGGAAACAAATTTATATCAGCTGTGCTGTAAATCACTTATAGTAAATGTATCAGCTGTGCTGGTAATTAAGTATATATCATGTATCAGCTATGCTGTTATTATTGTCTCTTTCTACGCTAAATCACTTTCTCATCACTGACACTAATGTTTGCTCACAATGCTGACAGAAATGGTACTAATGTGTACTCATCTCTTAGACGTTCTGTCCTTCTTGATTTGGTTGACACAAAACCGGCTGAAGATCGTTCCTTTAGCCCACCCAAGACTGAGGGGGACCAAAGATGAAGATTCTGTGCAATCTCTATGCTCCTGCGGAGTTCCAGGCAGCTGGATTGATGACCCACGATCTCAGTTTTGATGACACGAATAAAACCTGTAACAATGAAAAATAGGGGCTAATTTCTGTCCTCAAGCCCACCTATTTCTATTGTATATGATATGAGCGTGTCTCAGTGTCTGCATGTAGGATGAATGACAACATGGCTCAGTATGATTTAGCAATAGCGAGACAAGACAGGTGTCTACTTGCAAAACATTCTTTCTGATAAACTAATACATGGATACATTCAATAATATTCAATGCATGAATACATTCAATAATATAAATTCAATACATGAATACATTCAATACAAGAATACATCCCATAATATAAATTCAATACATGAATACATCCAATGATATGTACACCTAGGTGTGATACAACAATGTCCTTCCCCTTATAATATACCAGGCCCTCTCTGACAAGTAATGGTACCATATATCCTAACAATATTGTTATGTTCTTATGATAGGAGTATATGAAACGAGGACTGTTTGGTTATATATATCAGGTTGAAGTTATAGGAGACAATAGATTGGAGTTAGATGAGACAATAGATTGAGTCCTAACAAGGACTGTTTTGGTTATATTTCAGTTGGTTTTATCTGAGATAATAGACTGAAGTTATAGGTGACAATAGATTGAGTCCTAACAAGGACTGTTTTGGTTATATTGCAGTTGGTCTGAGATAATAGAGTGAAGTTATAGGAGACAATAGGTTGAGTCCTAACAAGGACTGTTTTGGTTATATTGCAGTTGGTCTGAGATAATAGAGTGAAGTTATAGGAGACAATAGGTTGAAGCATGAGTCCTATTAGTCTTCGTCTTCATCAATCATATACATTCATTATACCTAATTTCCCCAAAATACAATCAGTAACCTGATACGTAATATATACAGGTGTTGGTATTATAAATGACACACAACAAATACAAACATTATATATCTGCTGAAGGCCTATTTGCCTACAAATAGTAAATTATATTTACCCTCCAAGATTTTAAACAGTCCAGATTTTGACTCGACTAGCGAAGCAGGCTGCAGGTCAATGCTCTCAGGTAAACTATAAATCAAGGTTGACAGCTCCTCTCACAAAGTCGGTCGTCTCTATCTTCGTGTTTGGTGTTGCGTGCATTTGCATAAAATCCGCCCGATTATATAGGTAGGTGAATGCGTAAGCAAAGCTTTTGGTTGGTTCCTGGCGGAGCAAGCTGATTGGTTTCCTGCAGTTTAGTCCCAAGCGCCGTACAGCCTAATTTTATTCAGTTTTATTCCGCCATCTTGCGTGAACAAGATGGCCGCCACATCCGAAAAAAAAACAGGGCTTAAGTTTTTCCTGGCGTAACTTCTTGTAAATTATTCCGGCTCAGCAACTGAGCGTTGATTGGCTGGGCTCTTGACATAGGGATTTAACAAAGCAGTGGGTCTACACAACTCGTTCCACGACACACTTAGAATATATAAATAAATACGTATATGGATTGAACAAGCAGAAACACTCGAAAAAACTTACCACGTGATGGTCAGACAGACAACTAGCGGTGTTTCACATAAATATATTTTTTCATCGCTAATACAAAAGTCAGGGCCCCCCCCCCCCCCCCCCCCCTCCCAATTAAAAAAGGACATAGATAACAATCCAGCGGTCAAATTGTTATAAAAATGTGTACAATATACCATACGTATAACCGAGAGATCACACCTCTTGTCAGGTTGCGACAGGATATCGAATCTCGGAAATAGACGGAGAAAAAACATAACCATGTGACATTTTAAGCAGAAGTTATGTAAAGTTAGGGGAAGGCATCCAATTTTGTTGCAAAGGGAAACAACTTAATTATTTAAAAAATATTAAACTAAATAAAAGATTTTCAGCATTTATTTAACTGTTTTAGTTCCTTATATATATTTATATAAGGCATAGTAAAATAACTGGTTTTGTCAGTATTTTTTTTAGATTATCAAAGTTTAAGTGGTTTTTGTGTTTAGAGTTTAAACAATTAAAAGATATGGAGTTTGATGCACATGTTAAAGTAGTGAACACATATTTGCTCTGACACTTTCAACGCTAATGTAATCTTCAGATATTTTTATCCAGCCGCAGATGTGCCCACCAATCTTTATCGAAGTACCGGTGTGCCTAGCCGATTTTATGACTGCCCATGGCTGTGTGCTCAACTTTTTAATTGAAACTTGCCAAACAGTAAAGCGTAACGCAGCACACAATGTGCCATTATACCTTCAACCCGGGGGCTCCTAATATCTCGCCCAGACAAAAATTTCCAGTGTCCTTTGCACTGTCAGCCAGGCTGTCCACTGAAGTTACTTCAAATGCAATCACCATTTGCCACCTGGTACAACATGCCGAGGGGAAGCAGACCATATTTTCTTCTATGTATTTTTCAGTGACCTCCCAAGTACGATAATACATTTACAACATACAACATTTGAAGTTTTTATTCGAGACACTTTGAGAAATGCAGAATGAATAAAGATCAGTTAAAAATTAGAAAAAGAGAAAAATGATGGGAAAAGAAACTTAAAACATGTAGACAAATTTAATAAACCTAGTGTGTTTTGTGTTTTCGCCTAAGGAAACAAAGAAAGGTTTCAAACCTCTATTTTGTATGACACATGTACCAACAATGTCCAGTCATTCTCCCCCCATTTTTGTTTTCCTTTTCTTTTCCTCACCTTTTTGGTAATATACGAGGTACATGCCCAACAGTGTCAAAAAAAGGGGAACGTCTGTGCTTATTAATAAGGTATTACTAAATTTAAATTGTGATTTGACCTGATTCGTGTATGTATGTGTACAAAAGACAAAGGTGAATGCACGTGAGTCATTACATAAATTGTATTTTTCTTATACTCCTTGTTGTAAAATGCAAAGTTTTTGTAAAATGAAATTGAAAAGCAAATAAACTTCACTTAAAAAAAAAAAAAATGAAAAGGACGGTGGTTGCGTTGTGTCGGTTTACGCCTAAGCCGTGATATCTGCACCTTTCGGTCGACACATCCGACTTCTGCACGGCATTTTTTGGGACCGGGTTTGCCTCCCCACTGCGATCCCTACTCGCTCAGCCAGATTGTCTCGATCCAATGCTCATTGTTTCTTTGCTTTGTTTCGCGGGTTTTAGACATGCCAAAGCCCTTGTCTGAAACGTATAAACTCATTCTTTTGGATAAGCATGTGTACAAAAGTGAACAGAGGAGTCTTTATGTTGAAATGTAACCCTTTTATCACGTTTCTTTGTTGTAATATGCACTTGATTTGTAAATTGACCTATTTTCCATGCACTTTCCATGTATTTCACTTTGTAAAATGTACACGGATTTGTAAATTGAAATGAAAGCAAATAAAGTTAACTTATTAAAAAAAAAAAAAAAAAAAAATCAGCGGGCTGATCACCTGCTTGACAGTTACTCAGATTACGGAAACAACAATTAATTTTTTGTTGTACCAATAAACGACACTAGGCGTAACGGAATAACAGTTAATTTCTTGTTGCCCTAAGGCGCCACTAGGCGTATTGGCCACGGACTGCTTTGTCGGTCAGCGGCTAAGGACGGAAGAAGAAGAAGATTAAAAAAAAAAAAAAACCAATGTGTTCAAACAAGGAAACAACCTTCACAAGTAATTTATCATTCAACAATGGGTATGTTGTAAATGTCGCATGTTACGCATTGCCTAATTAAATGTTTGAAGACCGAAAAATGGGACACCAGTGTTCTGGCCTGAACAAAGGAATGCAGGGGTATTTTCCTGTGTGTATCTAGGGCAGCCAATCAGAGAAGGGGTTTCCCACGGTCAGATAGAACGACTTCGGCGATTGTATAAGGAAGAATAAATCGTCCGAAATCATGGTTAGAATTAGACATCGGGAAGGAGAAAGGAATGACAGACAAGGATGAGAATGGTCTCCTTTTGACGGGAATATCTTCATTTATGTATAGGTACAAGGAAATCAGAAGGGAGTAAGTAGTTGTGAAGAATTTTGCAAGAATAAGTTTAAGTGCATTGAGAAAACCTGTGTTTTTCCTATTTATAATTCAATATAAAATCGTTAACACAACAGATATAGGAAAACAACATATGGATATAAAGGTCAACTCACGGAGAACGGAAATATATAACTCCAAAGGCTTGAACTGGGAAAGGTGAAATGCACGAGACCAAGGTTGGAAACTCAATTAGCACAACCCCCTCGAAGTTACACATATTTTGGGAAGTTTGCTGGAGTGGCGAGCCTTGTTTCCTGTACGTCCGATAGCTCCCTATATAAGGGCGGTCGTAAATGATTTCAAATTCACTTGTACAGCGAAGCAAGACAGAAGGACAACGGCTGGAGAGAGAGAAACGTGTCACGGCCAATATCTTGTTATTTGCAGCCAGGCAGTTCTGTTACTTCACAAAAGCCAGTCTTTACTGATCTTAATTAGATCCTGCGAGGGTATCATGTATATTAATTGATTACTTGGTATGATTGTTGAAGATTGGAACCCGAAATATAACCACCGTGACTGAGTCCGTATCAGGGCTAGCACAATCCTTTTCAGGACTAATAACAATCATTATCAGGGCTTATTCAATCTGTCTTCAAGTTACTGCACTTTACAGAGCTAACGTATCAGGCAGGGGGATACTATAACCTCATACCATATATGTGTGTACATATTATTTTGTATTATTTGATTTTATAAAATGTTCCACAGTAGACACCTGTCTTGTCACTGATCCACAATCATGCATTTTCACGCATACATCTGAAAACAAATTCATCTCACCTACAATAGGAATGTGGTAATTGTTATCCACAAATAGCCACATATCCTACAATTATCTGCAGGTTCATACTTGTCAACTAAAAGTCAGAGGTCAATGATCAAGAATTGCTCTATGATCAATGCTCATCGCCCCGGCAGTGTCTGGATTGGTAGAAGCACGACCTACTGAAGCTGTACATCTCACATGAACACTGATTAACCTAACAGATGAGTAATATTTGTGACAATCGTGCACCCAAGAAGTGATAACTGTCAAGCAGAGTTTTATGATGAAAATTGGCGTGATAAACTAGTGAAAGTTATAAAGTGAATAAGACAGTGAAGAAGTCTATTACCCAACTAATTGGAAAAGTCTAAAAAAATGACATTTTAGTGTAACTTGTAACAACCGTAATTGTTTTCGCCAATTTGGTTTTGTATAAATATAAATTTTGTATCAAGTCACATACAATCACCACAATTAGATAGATGTAAATAAAGAGGATATAAATTGTATTCACCAGCTTTATTCATTCAATATAGTTGATACTGAGTTTGGTTGAATTTTTATTAATATCACAGGTGGTCACATAGCGGAGGTGGCGCAGTAAGGTCTGACTGTTCTCTGAATATTTTCAGTCCAGATACTTTCACAGCCGTGACTATCGAGTGATACCAGTGTACTTGTCTGTCACTGGGACCTCACACAATTCTGGAGAGAATACTATTTCTACTCTAGCACTATCATCTCACACATATAAAACATTTCGCTACAGTGGGGGCTCGATCGCGGGATATTCTCGTATATCCTGAGCCATCCTCTATCTAATACATCTATCTTTAGTCTATCTTGTTCCACCAATAGAGAGAAAAAAAAAAGTTTTTTTAGAAAATTCTAGAATAAGAATTTTTTTTTCTCAGTAACAGTACCTAAGAGTACTCAGTAAATATTGACTATCACAAGGTTGCACGATTAATTGTGTTGTCCATTTGATAATTATTTTAAGTAAGTTTAGGTAAGTTTTCATACCCTACGTAACTTAATATAATGGCTGACTTAGTGAAGTTCAGAACTGCGATCATGCAAATTGGAAAAGAATTGGGCTTGACAGGTGATGCTCTCATCCAGTATGTCACAACTGAAGTGGACAAACATATGGATAGAGAGGAAAGGAGGTTGCAAGCAGAAGCAGAGAGAGAAGCCAAAAGACTAGAAGCTGAGAGAGAAGCCAAAAGAATGGAAGCTGAAGAAAAGAGGCTGCTGTTGGAAGTTGAGGCTCAAGCCAAGAAATTGGAGGCTGAAGAAAGAAGATTAACAGCTGAGGAAAGGAAGCTACAAGCTGATAGAGACCATGAACTGAGATTAAAAGAGCTTGAAATACAGGCAGCGGCTACCACTAATGGTAGTAGGTCATCTCATTCGGATACCAGCGCCAGCCAAAGCACCTCCAATGGAGCTATGAACTTCCACTTGGACCCATTTGTGGAGAAAGAAGAGGGAATAGAGGATTACCTTGACAGATACGAACGATTAACCACTACTTATGGCCTAGAAAAAGAAAAGTGGAATTTGAAGTTGTCACAGGGATTGAGAGGAGTATCTTATAATGTCTACTTGAAGATGCAAAAAGAAGATCAGCAAAACTATGAAGCCTTGAAACAAGCATTGTTGGTGCATTACGAACAAAACGCAGAAGCTTATAGAAGGCGATTTAGAACTGCTATGCTCCAGACAGGAGAAACATATCAGCAGTTCTCAGCAAGGTTGGAAAGTTACTTGCTGAGGTGGTGTCAGTTAGGAAACTTCAATCAGGATTTTGAAGGGATCAAGGAGATGATGTTGATAGAACAGCTCCTGGAGTCCATGTCTCCTGAGACGAAGACATTCCTGGTAGAACATAAAAGAGAGAGATTAGATGAAGTAATCATCTATGCAGAAAGTCACAAACTGGCTCACCCCCTGACTCCCCCTGACTCAAAGAAACAAGAGGAAGCAGGGAGATGGTTTCAAGTCACCACAAAACCAAAACGAGTTTGAACAAAAGGACAATACAACCAAGAACAACCAAAGATATGACTACAAAGACAAGAACCCTCCAGGATATAACAATAAACCCTCACGAAGGGAAGAAAAATGGTGTAAGTTCTGCAAAATGAACAACCACAACACTGATGAATGTGGGAGGAAAAAGCCTCTTCATCATGCTGCATGTCTATAGGTGAGGACTTCTGATAGGAAGGAACTGACAATGA